>OZ019973.1:27823687-28423687 GCA_963970395.1 Ephialtes manifestator | reverse complement strand
CATGGCTTTCAGTGTCCAGATCGATATCTCCATGGCTTGCACTGTCCAGGTTAATTTCCCCATAGCTTTAAGTGCCCAGTTCGATATCTCCATAGGTTGCTGTGTCCAGCTGTCAAAACTGTTGAAAAATATACCCAGACATCGGAAACTATGGAGATATCGAACTGGTCACTGGAATCCGTGGAGATATCGACCTGGATACAAGAAACCATGGAGATATCTATCTTGACCCCGCAAGTCATCAAGATATCGACCCGGGCACTGAAAGCCATGGAGATATCGACCTACACACCGAAAGACATGGAGATATCGACCTGGACACCGAAAGACATAGAGATATCGACCTGGACACCGCAAGCCATGGAGATATCAACCTGGACACCAAAAGCCATGGAGATATCGACCTAGACACCGCAAGTCATCAAGATATCGACCCGGGCACTGAAAGCCATGGAGATATCGACCTGGACACCCCAAGACATGGAGATATCGACCTGGACACCGCAAGCCATGGAGATATCAAGCTGGACACCGAAAGCCATGGAGTTATCGACCTAGACACCGAAAGCCATGGAGATACCTATCTGGACACCGAAAGCCATGGAGATATCGACCGGGACACCGAAAGTCATCAAGATATCGACCCGGGCACTGAAAGCCATGGAGATATCGACCTGGACACCGAAAGACATGGAGATATCGACCTGGACACCGCAAGCCATGGAGATATCAAGCTGGACACCGAAAGCCATGGAGATATCGACCGGGACGCCGAAAGCCATGGAAATATCAATCTGGACACCGGAAGCCATGTAGATATCGACCTAGACCATAAAAACTAATAAAACGGTGCAATATTCTTTACTATTATTCAGTCCAATAGATCACACTTAAGACTTTTTACTTTTGGAAAGATTTTCAATACTGTTTTAATACCTTCTTCATTTGGGCGAAATATTATGCCGTATGTCTTATTCCACTACGCCAGCCTTGGCATACTATTATTCAAGACACTTTTAATATTTGGGAAATACTGTTTTCATACTTCCATTTTTACGCGGGTTGTGCGGTCGGTGTGCGACTTTGGCGGTCCCCCGAGTTAAGCAGCATTGTTTGCGGTCATAACTTGGATGGGTGACCGTTTAGCCGTGCATCGGCTGGCACATCAATCAGTGAGCGGGAGATCAGTTTTTCTGAGACCTCGGTGTTTACACTTAAGTAAGTTAATTTCGCGAATGCACCGGAAAACAGAAGAATATACGGCCATCTGTACCGGTACTTGTTTTCCGCAGTTTCCCCGTGCCCATGATAAATGCGGTACAATGTAGCTAAAGTCGGCTGCGGACGCATTGGAAAATTAGGTTAGCTTACACGGAAAGAAATGTTTGGTTGTGGCAACTACGTTTTCGATTAGCTGTACACAATGTCCAAAAAATTAGTTCCCTCAACCTTATCGAATAGTAACCTCAACTATTCACGATTAGTTCTCGCGAGATTAGTTAGGTTAACTAATCCAATCGTTAGGACTACCACTCGAATAGTTGGGACTACCATTCGAATCGTCGGTATTACCATTCGAGTCGTCGGTATTACCATTCGAATCGTCGGTATTACCATTCGAATTGTTGGTATTACCATTTGAGTTGTAAGGAAAATAGAATAATCGATTGGTTGTGTCAACTCATTTCTTGGTTATGGCAACTAATCTTTTTTTCCGTGTAGTGAAGTGCGGGTAGGGAGTGATAGGAGTAAGGGTGGGGAGGGCGGTAAAAGGCGATTGAAGCTAACCATGGAAAGAATGAAAATAAAATGGTTTTATTTGAAATATCATTGCTGCTACCATTAAAATATCCCGAAAATTGCGAAACTGTTCTACATTTGCGTTTTTTATTAATCATTGTTGCATAGTACTCCTCTTCATTCCCGTATATCCCAACCTATCTGTTCGTTTTAGTGTCTTGTATCTATTGCAACAATTTCGTCCGAATGTCTTTAATCAACCGACCTGCGTTTCACTTCGTATTTTCATGAGTTCGGGAGAACGAGTCGAGACCGTAAAATTCGCCATAAATGTACGAGTAGTGAAGATAGAAGAGTACACCTCTAGGGTAGATAATCTCCTCATGCAGTGTCTGTACGATCTTCGTTCTGCCAGTGTTATATTCACTCTGCTAACACATATATTGTGTACGTTCGGACGGACTGTCATCAGATGCTTCGAGTTGAGTAACCCGAGTGGAATTAGAGGTCTTGTTGGTTTGCCACTGACACAAACTCCAGGAGGTCATCGTAAATGTCAACAGGGCAATGCTGCAGACCATCTGAAAATCTAACTATAACCGTGTCTTGTCACCGTCGCAGCAACAACAGAAGCAGTATGAAGCAGCATGTTCGAGCCTTCGGGAAACGTTTCCCAGCGTAACAGCCCCACGGGATAAGAAAGGAATCTATTATACGGTCTGCTATCACGTTGCGATAGAATATTCTCGTCGTCGGTCCTCGACGGTCCCTTCTTTTCCTATACTCCACCCCAACGTCCCTTCCTCCTCTGCTTCTACATACCGAAATTCACTTACCGAAATATCCGGGGCCGCTTACAACCAGCAAGAAAAATCCCGGAAAAGCGGCATACGTGAATGAATAATGGATAGCCTGTTTTCACGACATACAGAAAGAGAGGGCCTGTGCCTGTAGCAGTGATAGATATGTAATAGATGATGCAGAATGATATAAGGGACAAGATAGGAAATATTTATGGCAGCTTTCTGATGCTGCATCGTCAATTGCCGACATTTGTAAGTTAATATTATCCGACTGTTACACAGTAAATAAAAGTATCCTTGATCTCGTTTTTCCTTTCATTTTTACACCTATTACAGGCAACTGTTACCTTTTCGAGTGAGTTTCTATTTCATTATACTCGCTTCGACAGTTGCATGTTTTTTCAATTATTTTTCTCCTCTGGCATTTTCCTTCCGTATTTTTATACCTCAACCGCTGTCATTATGCTTCTCCTGTTCTCATAATCTACATACACCACCAGGGTTTAGTTGGAACATTGCGATAGGATTTCCGTTGGCAATCGTGAAATATAATGAAGAGGGGAAAAGCAAGCGCTCGACATAAAGTATTATGGTACACCACGATATAATATCCTCAGCATATCTTCTTTCTACTTCTGTTATCATTTCTTTTCGTAATGGTATTATGAATGCCCGATATTTTTCTACACCCCTATGCCGGCGGGTTGCGTAACCCGAAGCTATCTGGATCGGAGGAAAATATTCATTACATTCATAGGAATGTACACTTATACACGCATTTTTCAACTGTATGTATTGAACAGAAGAATAATATGATATATTTCATATACATATGAACTTTAATTCCAGAAACAAATGTTTTCGCAACCGGATTTATCTCTTATAAAAATATTTCGTCGCCGAAAGTGGACATTGGGAAACTTAACGTGATTAGGATAGCCAATGGAATTCAGAAGAAGGCCAATATTGTCTGGTTTGACAAAGTTATTGGAATAATCACCATAGCAGGTATCGCCATTGTTCTAGCATCTGGTTATTTCAACACGTAGCGCTTGAACCGTACGAAACCCGAGTATTTAAGGAGGTTGGAGCGCTCCACACTAGTCAAATCAGTAATAAATTTTCAAAAGCGTTTCTACAATTTCAGATGGTTTAATAATCTGTTCCAAGGTGTTAATCACATAGCAGCATTAGTTCTTGATATTCAAATACATTCACAGCTATCATATGAACAATAAATCGACCAATATCTCCAAATTTCCGATGTCATGGTTTTTCGTCCAGTTTTGTAAAAGGGTAAACCGTAATACCAGTCCGATTTTGACGAAACATAGCTCATTTTGATCAGTGGAAGATACTTAATCGATTGACCGTCCGGATTTTCTATAGTATCAGGCGTTCAAAAGTTACAGCCACTTGTATACTTGATGTTAGGTTATGATAGGATAAACAAACGGTTGTACCTTTTGAACTACTAATACGATTTTTAAAAAAAGACGGCCAATCGATAGAATATCTTTTAGTAAACAAAATGAGCTATTGGTCGTCATAGTCGGACTGATATTATGATTTACCCTTTTAAAAAACTGGATGAAAAAACATAACATCGGAAATTTGCCGCTATTGATCGATTTACTGTTGATATCACAGCTGTGAATGTATTTGAATATCAAGAACTAATGCTGCTATGTGATTAACACCTTGGAACAGATTATTAAACCATCTGAAATTGTAGAAACGCTTTTAAAAATTTATCACTGATTTGACTAGTGTGGAGCGCTTCAATCTCCTTAATAAACTTAGGTTTCATCGATTTAGCGATATGATACAGCATATGGGCTATTCCACGGGTAGTGGGCCGAGTTTTGGCATAGGGTCCGCAGATTTGGCTTATTCGATATCGACTACTTTTACACATGGCTTGACACACACATGAGATTTTTACTAGGTACAATGGAAAATTGGGTTCGAAATTCTTGAAACACTTCTTGGATACCCCGATATGTAACAGTCGATCGATCAAGCATTCATCGCCAATGGTTTACGTAAGGATTCTGAAAGGTATATCAGTAGTTTTATGCGTTCCGTGAAGTGTACGAGCGATCGCATTATCGATCGGTCGTTTCGACGTGTCGTCTCGCAGCTTCGTCTTGCTACGGGTACAAAACCGCCCTATTCTTTCTTTTTTTTCCTTCTTGTGGAACTTGCGCTGAACTCGATCGCACTCGAAGCTTTCAGAATGCAATTTTAAACTCGGCTTCCGCAAATCGCTCGTAAATTTTACGACCACCATCACGTTCTCGACGAGGACGACGTCGTACTTGCATCACCACGTCGCCGTACGGTTACGTCTTGCACGCACTCATGGTGTGCTAGACCCATGAAGGTACAGGGTCGCGGACACCACAAAGATATCAACCTGTGAGCTTGTTCGGCTAAGCACGCATTCATCATTCAATATTATAGCTTACAACGTTAGTTTTTTTTAATTGTAGAAAAGCGTTATACTTATCGTCAAAAAAAGGTCATTCAAATAAAACAACTCTGTGTGGTGTGAATTCACAAGCATTTCCGATTATATGCTTACATACACGGAAAGAAATGTTTGGTTGTAGCAACTACGTTTTCGATTTGCAGTACACAATGTCTAAAAAATTAGTTGCCTCAACCATATCGAATAGTAACCTTAACTATTCACGATTAGTTCTCGCGAGATTACACGGAGAAAAAAAAGTAGTTGGACCAACCAATAAATGGGTTCCGACAACCACTCGAAAGAGTTGAAATAGTGTCACTACTCAGTGGGTTATGACAACTACTCGTTGGTTATACGAACCGCTGTGGTTGGTTATAGGAACTCGCTGTTGGTTGCGCCACCTATTGTATTGGTGAAAACAGCAGTGCGATTAGTTACCGGAGCGAGTTAGTTGCTGCAACTATTCAGCGGTACAGCATATGCTGGAGATGGTTCAACCAACTACTTTTTTCTTTCAGTGTAGTTAGGTTAACTAATCCAATCGTTGGGACTACCATTCGAATCGTCGGTATTATCATTCGAGTCGATGGTATTACCATTTGAGTTGCTAGGGAAATAGAATAATCGATTGGTTGTGTCAACTCATTTCTTGGTTATGGCAACTAATCTTTTTTACTTTCTCATCACATACGGAGTATGGATAAAGAGAAAGTATTGCAATCCAAAAAAAATTCGACTTCCAGATTTTGATGGAAATAGATGTTTTGAGTGTCCTAGATTCCAAAAAACACATTACCTCATTTCTGTCCGTCCGTCTGTCTGTCTGTCTGTCTGTCTGGCGTCTGTATGTGCCGTCCGGAAACACAATAACTTTTGAAAACATCTATGGACTGAAATGAAATTTTTTGTGTGTCTTCTGCATTCAAATCCTGGTTTTGGTATTGAAATCCAATCCAAAATCTCCACTGCTTCTGATACTTTACCTTAAATACAAAATAAAAAAAAATAAAAATTTTATTTATTTTTGTACCGCAAGTTAATATAAAAGATATTATGCTTCAATGTGATACATACAAATAGTATTACCAGCAAATAAAAAATGAACAACAAGAGATTTAGTATATAGAAGATTTTGTTTTTTCAATCACCCACATAAGACATCTTAAACTGTTGTAAAAAATGTATTGCTTGAAATATGTTACTTTCTTGTGTTATTGTGTTACACATTCACTAAAAAAAAGAACTGCAATGATCTTGAGCAGTTTTCAATGATAACATACTATGAATATTTACACCATATGTTAGATTAAAATTTAAAAAAAGAATGTAAAAATACAAGAGAAACACATTTGAGGTTATCATCACTCTTGATGTTAGACTATAAACACTCATGCACTCATCACATCATAGTTTTTTTATTTATTTTATCACTCGTATAGCATTTTATACCAATTCCAAATGCTGCTCATACACACCATAATATGCGAAACGTTGGAAATATCAAATAAAATGTAATTCCGACTGTCAAACTATCGCAATGCCGACGATAATAACATCAAAGGGAAAGAGAGATGTGAAGGCGCGCGCCGGCGCGCGATGTCACGCTCGCTTTCTCGCGCGCGCGAATTTCGAATTTACAAACGCGTTCTTGACAAATTATAGCTAAAAATGGAGATTACAATTAATGTGCGAAATTCACACATTATTAATCACTATAACCCAGTAAATTCACGATAAAAATTTTACACCAGTAACAAATTTTTACTTTTTCATCACATGCAAAGTATGTAAAATAATATTTAAAAAATAGGTCTAATTTTTTTTTTTTTTTTTCAAAAATAGACCTAAATTTAAAAAAAGACCTAATTTTTTTTTAAATAAGCCTAAATAAGCTAATTTTTTCAAAAATAGACCCCAGAATTTTTGTGGTCAGTACTTGGATGGGTGACCGCTTCTAACCCGAATAAGTCCCTCGATTCTTGACATGGCGGCGCGATCTTTTTATAATATAGAGAGATATTTATTCATATATAACTACAAAAACGAATATTACGAACTAACTTCACAAACTAATTTCACAAACTAATTTCACAAACTAATTTCACAAACTAATTTCACAAACTAACTTCACAAACTAACTTCACGACAGTAACGTGACGCCAGTAACAATCGTGATGAGAAAGTCACGTTTTGCGATCACGCCAGTAGCAAGTTTTTTTCCGTGTACTCTGCTATCGTAATTAATTCAAGTCTCAAAACAACACAAGCGTTCCTGCACAAATCCAATTTATTATTCTGTTATTCCACCCTCTCGTTACTACGCATTTTAATACACCAAAATCATTCCACCAAATTTCGATACTACAAACTTGTATGTCGGGATCTACTCATGAAAATATCTTCCAAACGATACGGTAGAACTCGAAGCAGTTTACCACGGAAATAGAGGTTCTCAATAGAGTAATATCAACATGAAATATCACGCAAAGCGCTTTTTTGTATAGTTGCAAATTGAAGCATAAGTCAGGCAGAATACACATTTAATTTTCTATCCAGAAAATTTCAGGATATGTGAAAAAAAATAGTTACATTATTTTTTATACCGACCGCGGTATTTCACGTTGTCTTAAGTTTAACTCTTGTCATCGCATAAAATAAACGTTTCAAATAGACACCTGCGATGCTTAAATCATTGCAATCTACAACAACTAATTCTCTGCGAAAATACTCATTCTCTTAGGTTTTAAAGCACTATGGTAGTCAATAACTACGTGTCCGCTTTACGGCGAGCTTACACCTTTACAACGAGTGAGTCTTCAAGAATGAAGGCTTTCTTTACACAGTAACAGGGGAAGTAAACCGTAGTGAATGGGTTCCTTACGTTCCAACCAGGCCTGTATCGAAAATGTAATTTGCCATCCTGAGTCGGTTAGAGGTGCATCGCTCGTAAGATCCCATCCTAAGTATCCAAATAAAAGCCAGGTAAATCCCATTTCCAGCAAAGTAATGGAGCTACGTAAAAGGAAACGAAGAAGAGCCGATGCTCGCTGCGAACAGCAGCAACGTGTCTTTGATCCTCGGTGAATTCACCGAGTTCTTCAGTCTCGTTTCTCTGGTATTTTGCCAGAACGTAGGTACGTGCAAACCAGATCTTTCTTCCTCAAGTCCTAAGGGTTACTTGCCCTTGTGATTTACCGCGCGTCGTCATATAATCAGAAGGTTGAGGGGAAGAAATATAACAAATGCTCCGGATGTTTGCCGTGATCAACAGCGGAAACGTAAACAGACGCTCTCACACCACTCCTTCAGACTTCATTTTCGAACTAGCGGGGCGGAAATCTAAAACTGAGAATTGAAAAATTATGACATAACGCTCCTTCAGCTTTTTCTGCGCCGATAACTTTCGTTTTTTCTTCTAATCAATTCTTTTTTTCTTCTCAGCAAATCGAGGGAGAGGTAAATTTCTACAAGCGGCTTGAACTGCGTGTAATGTTTTAGCACGATCGATAAAAACTTTGTTTTGAAAAAATTCACAGAATCCCTATGCAGACCTTGCCCTAATATTGACGGCAACTCAAAAAAATTATAGTGATCGATCTCATTGGTCCTCATTAGACTGCTTCGCTCCGTGCACTTGAATTTGTTTGAAATGTACACCTCAAAGCATTCGTGATCATTAATTCATCCATTTGTTTAATTGCAAACGTTCTTTGACAGAAATATGCGAATTTCTTGTTAGGTGTCGCTGATTCACCGGGTCTTGCCAATTGATGACGAACGACTACCGAATCGGTCAATCACGAACGTATTTCCGTCCATTTCGACTGGATGTTCTCCACAAAAAAAACAGTGCAGGTGGCTCCACTGACAGGTGTAACATCGGTGCGTGCTTTGGGCTCGCAAAGTGGTGGAAAAAAAATTCCATTGCTCCGGACCTTGCACGGATGTAGGGGCGCGAAACATAATTCAGTTTTACGATCGACGATATACGTTATTTATACTATATAGAAGTGGCTTGTGCCGTGTGTATAACTGCCAAACCGAAACCAAGCGGAATCCATCGCTATTTATTACCATTGACGTAGTTGTTGCTTTTCCTGTGAGGTTTTTCCACTGGCACGACTCTCTCGTTCCTGTGTACACATCGTACACGCTGAACGTTGGTACTCTATATACTCTGTACACGTATACACGACAACACAGTGCTGCCGCAATCCGCACAACCGACCACGACGCCGACAGCTTAAAGCTGGATTATTTATTGCTCAAGTTTTTCCGCCCGACTTATGTTGGCTTGCCGCGAGACCGACGAGAACGACCGCGGTGGCAGACCGCGGTACTACCCTAGCGAACAATAAAGCACAACGGAAAAAGTCACAGAGTCGGCGAAAAGTGAGATTCCCGCAACATCACCAGAAAATAAGAAGACAAAAATTAAACAACAATGCAACAGCAATGTTGGTCAAAAGGGATAAGGCCCTTTGGCAAACAATTGTGTATAATTTGTCATCCATAAAAGTTAAGTATCCTTATTGTTTGATCATTTTTCACGGGTGCGACATCCTGTTCTAGCTCTTTCTATTACGCTAAGACGAGACTTCGTGTAAACAGCACGTTTCGTCTATCGAAGCTTTCACCTCTTCTCCATCATCGCTTTATCATAATTTATTGGTTCGTTTCTTTTTTGTTTTATTCTATGTACACTCACTGTACCACCATCTCTGGCAGTGCCACCTACGGCGAATCTCCGCACGATCAATATCTACTGTCTACTTTTTTTTGTATAAAGCAAGATAAGCATAAAATTATTTTAACCGAACATCAGGCAGCCTACGTATATTTAGGTTCAGAGTGGGCAAACTTTTTTTTAGTGCTTGTGTGTTTAGATGCCTTTTATGGTCTTTTCAAAACGTTGTCATTATTTTTAATAAACTAGCATAGGATGCGCGCTACGTGCGCTAACCATCAAAACTTGGTGTTAAAATTTTTATTAGCATACTGTGACTTTTACAGATTATCGTGGATGAAATAACTTGCATTTTCGATATAAAAACTCGTGCCATTTAAAAGGCTTGTAACTGGTACTTTCCGAGATAGAATGTGCGATTTGAGAACGATAATAAAGGCCAAAGCTTTATAACTTGAAGGAAAAAAAATTTAGTTTGGATTTTCCAACCGAAAGTTGGATTTGTGAATTCTGAAATCAGAAACGGAAAAAAGTGACGATTTTTTAAATCATGATAAAAATGCACGTAACCGGTATTTTCTGGGGGAGAATATGCGACTTAAGATCGATAGTTAAGGCTAAAATTCGATATATTGAAGAGAAAAAGTTTAGTTTGGATTTTACGACCGGAAGGCGGACCTATGAATTCTGAGATCAGAACCGGAAAAAACCCGAGTTAAAATTTAAAACCCTCCAACACCCTTCGTTGAATTATAATGGGTAAAATATGTCACTTGGAGGTTTATACAAGGGTCTAAGAACCTTATCTCACTCTGTACGAGAGTTGGGCAAAATTGTAATGGGAAATCACAAAATACAAATTACTGGATGTAATTGTAATTAATTTAAAATCCAATATAATGACGGGGAGTAATTGTATTTAATTTGAAATCCAATACAACCACAAAATGTAATACTGAAAGTAATTGTATTTAATTTGAAATCCAATACAATTACTGAAAGTAATTGTAATTAAAGCAGTAATTTCTGACTCAAGTAATTTTTGCTGCGCGACTCTGCTCTGTACAACCTAATTGGAGGTCCAAGCATAAGAATTTTAGTCAACATTAGTCTCCGTTTACTCCATTCGGGTATTATCCCCCATTTTCGGAGGTTTTGATGAGTGTCAAAGGAATGAAGGACCTCCGTTTACCCTGCGAAACTGCTACATTTACACTAAAAAAAAAGATTAGTTGCCATAACCAAAAAATGAGTTGACACAACCAATCGATCATTCTATTTCCCTTACAACTCAATAGTATATTGTGCAACAAGGGCCGAAAGTTGGCGATTGCGACGAGTGTGAGGTTTGTCGCCCGAGCGAAGCGAGGGCTGCAAACACACGAGTTGCAAACGCCAATATTGGCCCGTGTTGCACACCATACTTTTTGTAACAAGTGTATGAATAGTGGTGCTTTGAATGATAGTTTATCAGGACGGACAGTGAAAAGTGAGGTTACCAACTTTCCGCCCTAGGATCGAAAGTGAAACAGCAGGGTCGAAACTGAAGGAATCGCGAAATGCGCATGCGCCAACCTATCGTTTCAACACCGCTATGAAACTAGCCACTTTCGGCCCGCAAAACTGCCATGAAAAGCACCGCTGTTCATGCACCTCTTACAAAAATGGTAATACCAATGATTCGAATGATAATACCGACGATTCGAATGGTAGTCCCAACTACTCGAGTGGTAGTCCCAACTATTCGAGTGGTAGTCCCAACTATTCGAGTGGTAATCCCAACTATTCGAGTGGTAGTCCCAACGATTGGATTAGTTAACCTAACTAATTCAATCGAGAACTAATCGTGAATAGTTGAGGTTACTATTCGATATGGTTGAGGCAACTAATTTTTTAGTCATTGTGTACAGCAACTCGAAAACGTAGTTGCCACAACCAAACATTTCTTTCCGTGTAGGTTTTGAAGAGGGTCTAAATTTCAACTCGGGAAGACAAGATTTTGTAAATCATGGTAAAAAGAGTTGTATCGAAAATGTGAGATATTTTACCCACTGATGTTTGAGGAGGAAAACGTCGCTTCCTCTCGGAAGCAAAATAAAATACTTTGGCACAATCTATCCTTGGAATAATGTACGCCAATGTTCCGACGGACGCGTTAAAATGCGCGATGCTGATAAACTGTACGTCCTGTGAATTATCGCAGTACCTACCGCAGAAGCTCGATCGTGTGACTATAAAAAAAAACTTGTAAAATGTGCTCTGTCCGGGTAACTTGAGAGTCCTTTATAGCGGTTTCCCAACAAGGCACTAAACATATTGTGCCCGTATAAAATATAATGCAGCGCGAAGCTATCTTACAGCGTAGTGTGTGTATATATACAAGATGTATGGAGATGCAACATACTATGCACTGACTGGCTCACTCGAGGCCTGACCCTACGAAAAGGGGCATTAATGAAGTTTATTGGGTAATTTATATAAAGCTAAGTAGCCGATTTACCAGTGTAACAGATCTTGGCCTTTTTTGTTATCTGCTTGCACCTAGTCGTTGCTTCTTGCCATTGAGATAGGGTACCTCGAATAGCCTGTTATCAATTCCCTGGTACCATCGTATAGCAGCCCACCCGAGTACACCCTGCGAATACCTCCAAGTTTCAACGAGATTAACTCGAGGTAGACGATAAATGAAGGTAATAAAAAAGGAAAAGTTTCGCTCGCCAGTTCGTCCTCATCTCTCAGCCACGTGGCGTCTTTTTACTTGTCGAAAATAATAATAATAAAGTACACATCTCAACAATGCCGGATTTTATATTACTGAACCAACGCCATTGCTCTTGCAGAATAAGTGCATCTATGTAATTCAACAATTATGAAAATCAATATATTAAATTTAAAAAGATAAATATATATTTTTTTAAAACTTATAATATTTTTTAAGAGACGTTCAAAGTTAATCCAGTAGCTATAAATATCTGTTGATGGTGAAATTAATTATGTATAAATAAGCGATAGAAGAGAGCAGATACAGACAACAATATTTGTTGGCTTGTAAATTATATTCTACCGTAAATTAGTAGAATTCCATTTTTTTTAAATAAAAATAATGTGTACCATGACAAATGTAAGTAGGTAGGCGCAAACAATTCCTATGAACCAGTAAATAAACCTATGACGGTACTGTGGTGTTTGAGAAAGAAAAAAAAGGAGGAAAGATAAGAAAAAGGTCAGCCGGAGTATATTCCTTCTCATGAATACCCACAGGAAAGGTCTTCTCTGCCACGAGCGATGTTCTCGTTTTCGTATTCACACCTTCTTGGCTCGCAATGGCTGTGGCGAGGTTCAGTGGCAACGGAAACGCAAGATACAGAAACTCGGCCAGGCAGTGAGCTATGTTTTGAAAGAATGAGAAAAACGGAGAGGGCCACTATATTTCGAATGCTGTAGGACAGTTCCTCGAATATATGGAAGGACTCTGCTGTGTACAAGCGAGAACCAGTGAGGAGTAGCACACATTGTGCACCGTCCGCTATGCTACCGTCAACTCTATCTCCGTCAGCAGTCGATACACAAACTGCAACTGAGAAACGCTTTGGATTCCGTCGTGCAACGAACTGATCCCCCGCGCCACAGCATGAATATCTGAATATGCAACGATCGAGAGGGAACGTATACGGAAGGAATACACACCTTGTATGCGAATCTCGAGGTCTGCATATACGAGGCATTGTACGATGCACCACAGCATCGCTGAAACTATACCCACTCGGTATCATGAGAATGCGAACTCACACAAGCCATAGAGCTTGCATCCACGCACGTACCGAATACTCCTTTACGCATGAAGCGACGAAGATAAAGCGATCGAATCACAGGTGTACACGCTATCTCGTGTCTTCCGATGTTACCAGAAATCAACATCAACAATTGTCAAATATCACATGCATCAATAATACTTCGATCTCCATAACACCTCATCTACATAGTTACTTATTTTAAATAAAATGAAATTGTAGTATTTACTCAAGTTGCCCCGAGTTGAAATTTAGACCCTCTTCAAAACCTAAATGTACACGGGAAAAAAAGTTTGGTTATGGCAACTACTTTTTCGATTTGCTGTACACAATGTCTAAAAAATTAGATGCCTCAACCATATCCAATAGTAACCTCAACTATTCACGATTAGTTCTCGATTGGATTAGTTAGGTTAACTAATCCAATCGTTGGGACTACCACTCGAATAGTTAAGACTACCATTCGAATCGTCGGTATTATCATTCGAATCGTTGGTATTACCATTTGAGTCGCTAGGGAAATAGAATAATCGATTGGTTGTGTCAACTCATTTCTTGGTTATGGCAACTAATCTTTTTTTTCCGTGTAGCAGTCCCGTGGGGCAAACGGAGGTTCCTCCATTCCTTTGACACTCGTCAAAACCTCCAAAAATGGCAGATATTACCCGAATGGAGTAAACGATGTCTACTGTAGACTGAAATTCTTATGTTTGGACCTCCAATTAGGTTGTACAGAGTGAGATGAGGTTTCTTGTACAGATGTATCCCTTGTACAGGGAAAGATAAAAGTAGTTCTGGCTACCAATTCCAGCATATGCTGTGCTGCGTGTTAGTTACTGAAACTAAATCGGAATCGTAGTCTCAACTTTTTTCAATTGGTAGCAAAAATAAAGCTTGCATCCACGCACGTACCGAGTACTCCTTTACGTATGAAGCGACGAAGATAAAGCGATCGAATCGCAGGTGTACACGCTATCTCGTGTCTTCCGATGTTACCAGAAATCAACATCAACAATTGTCAAATATCACATGCATCAATAATACTTCGATCTCCATAACACCTCATCTACATAGTTACTTATTTTAAATAAAATGAAATTGTGGTATTTACTCAAGTTGCCCCGAGTTGAAATTTAGACCCTCTTCACAACCTAAATATAGCAGTCCCGCGGGGTAAATGGAGGTTCTTCCATTCCTTTGACATTCGTCAAAACCTCCGAAAATGGCAGATATTACGCGAATGGAGTAAACGATGTCTACTGTAGACTGAAATTCTTATGTTTGGACTTCCAATTAGGTTGTACAGAGTGTGATGAGGTTCTTAGACCCTTGTACACGGAAAGAAATAAGTAGTTCTGACTACCAATTCCAGCATATGCTGTGCGGGGTGGTTACTGAAACTAGACCAGCATCATAGTATCAACTTTTTTCAATTGGTAGCAAAAATAGTACGTATGACCAACAACTTGGTTCCTGCAACTATCACGGCTACTATACAATCCAAATGATTCGTTACGCCAATTAACCGGTGAGTTGAGGTTATGATCTCAGCTGGTCATTGTTACTGTCGATACTCTACTAACGAGGTTATAGTTTCTTCAACCCACCGTGTAGTTGGCGCTATTCTAACTATTTCGATTGGTTGTTGGGACTTATAAATGACTTTTTACAACTACTTTTTTCTTTCCGTATATAAACCTCCAAAAGTAGCATATATCAAGAGTCGCGGTACACGCAAAAAAAGACTTGGTTCGAACTACCAAGTGCTATGGTTATATATGCTCCAGACAATTAATTGGTTAGACCAAGTAATTTGTTAGGTGACCAATTTCTTGGTTGGTCTAACCAAGTCACTTGGTTAGCTTACCAAGTCACTTGGTTAGTCTAACCAAGAAATTGGTGGCCTAACCAAGAAATTGGTCGGTCTAACCAATTAATTGTCTGGCGCATATATAACCATAGCACTTGGTTGTTTCAACCAAGCTTTTCTTTCCGTGTAGCGACTTGACACCAAGTTAAAAAAGAAATTAATGTTGCCTTCTTTACTCATTTTTATTCAACAAAGGGTGTTGGAAGGGTTTTAATTTTAACTCGGGTGGAGAGCATTATAAAGAATTGTATGCATTGTTATTGCCATTTTACTCTCAGAATGACTAATAAGAATGTTATTAAAATCCATCAGCTTGGCACTTTTTTAATACGTTTTGAATTCAAAACGTCTTGACTCTACCTATTCCCACCTTTGGAACGTTTGAACTTGCGCATTAAATAAATAGTATTACGAAAAGAAGTAGCGAAACTCTGATTTATCCGATTGAAGGACAATGGCCGTGATATCTCGAGTAAGATCCCATGGGAAGGTGAGGGAAATAGGCGAGACTAAAGAAAGCTGGAGGACGAGGGGAGATAGGGCGAAACGAGTCACGGTCGCGCACACGATAGGGTCGTACCAGGTATATATAACCCGCGGCAACCGCAGAGCAGATCGACCGCTTCCGGTTTCGCGGATATATAATGCGAGTCGCGTACCAGCCGGAAAATGAACGCAGCCTTCCGCTCGAGCCCTGCCGCCGTTGCTCTCTTCCATCGCCTGATTGGAAAACTACGAATTGCTTCCTGCAGACGACGGATAGTCACAGGCGGAACACGCCAAGGATTTCCGTTGCTTCTTCTTCCATCTCGTCGTTGAGAAATTAACGAAAGTCTCCGAGCACGCGTTCCACGGAAGATTCCGCAAAAAGAATGCTATCCCGTATCCACTCGACGAAAGCACTTGAAAATCCAGTTTAATCAAGAGACGTTGTGAGATCTTCAGAAAAGGCTTCATATTACCTCAACATCGCAGCGACATATTTGTCTGCTGTCTATGCTGCTATTATATTCTCAGTTGTCTATGTGATTAAAAAAAATGTGACCTTCCCGATGGTTGGATCGTTTTTTTTCGCAGATATAATGTCGACGAGAATAGAAATGCCATCCAAATGAAATAATAACTATGACAATAGAAATAACTATTTATATTTAGAAAAATATAATTTGAAAATATTAATCCAAAATGAATGAAACAATTTTAGTTTACCGATAATAGAATTTGTATTAATTTATTTAATGTTGTCGGGACATGTTTTTTTTCGTGTTAGCAAGCGTAAATTACGTTCCAATCTACATCGAAAAGAAGATTACATTTTTGTAAAATCTCATACTGTGGCTCGAAATTGATTCAACCAAATGAGAAAGCTATTAACATTTCACTGTATAATACAATAATACAGGAAACATAATGCATGGCAAAGTAGTATCGAAGCTTAGCATGCAATGGTACAATTTGATACTCTTACCATGGGTACTAAGCTATACTCGTTTTAATCACCCACCGGGGGTATTACGCGGGCTATGAATATCAATTCGAATGCATTTCTATAAAAGCAAGAGTAAGCAGGCAGGTACGTATCGGTCCGCTTGCTTGTGTCAGAGTTGTACGAGCGTGTGCATCAACACTTTGCATTAATGCATAGGGAGACGAAGTCAGAGGGGAAGGAAGAGTTCCAACGATAAAAGAGAAGCTGTGGGGCACGTTGCGAGACCGGAGGTTATGATCGAATGGCGAGCAAGGGGTGCAAGAAATAGCTCGTATAAATTTATACGTTCTCATTTCGTATTCGCCTGCCCGATAGATTGAAGTATAGCTTATAAAGGCGAGCTGTTGTATAAAGTATATAGGATACCTGCTGAACCGTGCGCACAGGTATTGCGTCGGAGATTATAATGTGAACCCTCCATCGACTATAAACGAACATCTGAAAAACCCGTTGGTTGTGAAACCCACGGGATTGATAAGAAAATTTCCTACGGCATAACTAATTTTGTTAAGAAATGTACATGTTTAGGTAGTGATACGGCTCGAGACGAGATTATCTCAAATCTCGCTCGTTTTTTCTAGCGTTTGTCATTTGTCTGAAGTTCTCGTCTCGAGCTTGCGGTATGAAAATAAATCATAGTCTCGCTCGATCTTCCTTAAGGAGGTTAATCAGAAATATAAAAAAGTAGAGAAAAATCTGAAAATATTATCGCATAGTCGATACTTTGTGCAGAATTTAGCTGAATTATTTGGGAATTTTTACCTACACCATTCACATAAAATTCAAGTATTTTCTGCATACTGTTTAACATGGGCTCTTATGACATGACAGCTCCATCGCTTTATAACTCGGAGAAAAATGCAGAGAAAAAATGCAAACCTTGTTATTTCACTGTAGTTATAGTTTGGGTAAATACCACTAAAAAATCAGACTGATTGTCTACTTTGTTCATGAGAATTATTGAATGAAAGCACGACTCTCGCAGTTGTTTGCAGCTTGCGGATATAACAGGCAGGAAGTACGGCAACATTGGAGAGTTGAGAGTTAGGCTAGGCTCAGCGCGACAGGCGCGCGATTCAGACGATCTTATATCGATAAACGAGATGTGGTTGAGCGAAAATCGAATATTCGATTCATTTTTTTCCTATCCTTTCCGTTTTGTACTCGTTTTAACATATGCTTATAACACTTTTCACTAATAAGCTTCCCTTTCCACCTGTAACGTAGACCTGCCTGGACCTGCCATGATTGCAAAAGCATAACTGCTGAACTGCTGGTAGTCAGCTGGTAGTCGCCATCATGACACTCATGGTAGGCAACCGCATAAAATACGGACCTTGTTGCCGCATTTCTCCACAAATTCGCGATCCTACAAATTCTAATTTCTATATGTTTGAGCATTATAAACTCATATCGATTAACTTTATACTGCTAAAAAACATTTATATATCGGTTTGAAATTACATTATCCGTCCCAATTTGACAATTCTCCGAATCAAGATATATCATTTATGCCGTTGGCTATCGTGAAATAGGCCCGTGTATAAGCAAAGGACTACCGCTCGCACTCCTCATCTCCCGCACGTAGTGACGAACCTCCTTAAAATAACATATGAGATCGAGCGAGATCTTGAAACTTATGACAGATAAACTGTCAACAAAATGGAGGCTATGTTATGGTTCTGAATGCGACAGTATCGCACGATACGATAGGATATGCTCCATTAAGCTCTGCCATCGACCACGAAAATAAAACTGTGTGCCTAACAGCTTCCCGAAATGTCGGCATGGAAGTATAGTAGGCTTCCAAGGGCTTTAAACGTTGATTGTCTAGTGTAAAAGGATTACACCGAGCGAAAAAGTTTCGATGAATCACAGAAATCTTCGCCAACGAAATTAAATACGTATCAGAACGACGTTCTGATGCGTCGTCTTCATAGATTCCAAGGTTCAGGTCGAGTTTAAATACAACTACGTGAGAAATGGATTTGAATCTCGAATTGCACGAGGACTACGGATGTCTTCGGATTGTTCTGAAATTCTGAATATCATCGTAGACATCGTAGACATGGAATCGTCCTTGAAAACTGACTTATAGACCTCAAAAGGTATCCTGTACATAATGAGGTCTACCTAAAAACCGATCTAAACGTCTATCATTAAGAAACCATCATCCTGGAAACTCAGAAAGTTAGCGTACTTCTACGAAGTGAAAAAACTTTCTTTAATGTTGAACAAAAAACGTGACCTTCATCTTTAATGTAGCGGTGGATGTATTCCAATGATTTAATAATTTTATTTATTCAAGGCTACAATAACAGCACCAGATATTTGATATAAATAATTTCACAATTTACTCTATTCTTCGCAGCGTTATCCATTTTCTGAAACATTAATATCATTGGAAATAATTTAAAAAGGTAAGCTATCTTATCGCCGAAAAGCATATAACCGAAAGTTATAACCCCGAAAAAACAAAACACTAGTCGGCTAGTTTCAGTTCATATCAAATGGATAGTCCGAACTTCGAACTCAAGTTTAAACTCAAGTTCGAACTTAAGATCGAACTCAAGTTTGAACTCAAGATCGAACTCAAATTTGAACTCAAGATCGAACTCAAGTTCGAACTTAAGATGAAACTTGAGAAATTTTAGTTCGATCGTAAGTAGATACTTAAGTTTGTGACTTCATCGTATAAAAAATGTTCATTCCGGCAATCCGAAGTTTGCGCTGGCTTTTTGTACACTGTGAACATTTTTTTTTGAAAATTAATATACCGTATATGAAGCTCAGATGCATATACCGTCTATACATTTTCAGCCGAATTCGTCATTGACAAATACAATATTTGTATATTAAAATGAAGATTGCACCGGCGGTTCATAGATCACTTTGATTCCAAGGGGAAACAAAAGACGACATACAATGCCAACGCGTGAAGTTTTGAAAAATGCTAGGTGTATATCTAAAAATATTCATAATTCGCGAAACGTCCCGAAATAATCAAGGGGTGAATATATAGTTTCAATCGGGTCTATGAACGGCCGTTGTTTGAGGCTTAATCCAAAATCATTATACCTTTGCTCATACAAAAAGTCAGCGCGAACTTTGGATTGCCGGAATGAACATTTTTTATAGGATGAAGTCACAAACTTAAATATCTACTTACGATCGAACTAAAATTTCTCAAGTTCCATTTTAAGTTCGAACTTGAGTTCGACCTTGAGTTCGAACTTGAGTTTGAACTTGAGTTTGATCTTGAGTTCGAACTTGAGTTTAAACTTGAGTTTGAAGTTCGGACTATCCATTTGATATGAACTGAAACTAGCCGACGCCGTGTTTTGTTTTTTCGGGGTTATAACTTTCGGTTATACACTTTTCGGCGATAAGATAGCTTACCTTTAAAAATAGCGAAGTTAATAGGGAAATAAAGAAAAACAATATCCGGCTGTCAAGACGAGACTTCTAGCGAAATTCAAGACGAGAACGAGAGAAAAATCTTGCTGTGTCGATAATCCCGAATTGAAATGACAATCAAGCTGTCAAATTCCGAGACTTAGTCTTGATCTCGACTTTTTCTCGCTTATGTCGCTCGTCTGCATCACTATGTTTAAGTTAGGCAACAATAGCCTGTTTTTAATTGTAGTGTCCATTAAACGAAGACTCTGTATTTTTCTTCCTCTTCTGTTGCATAGTAATTCTATGCGAAATGGGACTTCGAATTTGCTCATTTAGAAGCGATTTTCCGTGCTGAGAGTGAAGAATGAAGTACTTTATTCAGTCGGTCTTTTTTCTTCATTATTCCACATTTCCGCTAAACCCTCGCTTTTTCTCAATCCTTTTTCTGCTATCTTCCGATGCACTAGGATCTCTCTGAGCTGCATCCGTGCAAGGACAAAGAGCCAGAGAGCTAGGAACTCTCGCCATTTAATCAAACAGAGCGATCGCTCCGTTCGTCGATTCCCTAGCCGCGTGCGCCGTCGTCGTCGTCGTCGTCGTCGTCGTCGTCAAAGCCACCAACCCCAATGAAGTAATAAAGTCCGAGTACGGTAAAGCTGAGAGAGAGAAGCTTCTCAAGGTCGAAGCACTTTTGGTTGACGATACTGTGAACTCGGGCTCTCTGCTCGCTGTGGGCAGAAGAAGACAGCGAACGGATGAGACGAAGTAGCAATAGATAGATACCGAATCGACCGAGGAAGTCACAAGACTTTATCCGAAGGACCAAACGCAGCAGGTTAATCGCAGGTGGATAGAAGCACCTTTAAGAGGATTATATAGACTCTGCACTAACCAATGCTTAAAGGACTTCTTTCAAAGTGCTCTTAGACCAGAGAATTTTACCCTCGGTCCCCTTCAGCAGAAAATACCAAAGGACCAATGATATACTTACTCAAGTTCACCAATAAAAGAACGATTAAAAATCATGGAACGTGAAATTTTTTAATTAAAAGAATTAAAGGGATGCTGAATATCTCTGTGTGACCCACCGAAATATCGATCGTTCAAAACTATTCCGTGTTAAATTATAGTCTTGTTAGGTTTTTCTTACACTGAGAAAAAAAAATGTTGGAATGAACTAAATAGGCGTTCATCCTAGTCCAATTTTTAGTTGGTATAACAAATATTTTTGTTACCGCAAATCTATTTTGTTAAACAATTTTTTACTAAATATTTTTTAAACAATTTTTTTTTTTTTACTACTTAACTATTCCGTGTTAAGGAGGTTCGTAAGTACGTGCGGGAGGTGAGGAGTGTGAACGGTAGTCCTTTGCTTATACATGGGCCTATTTCACGATAGCCAACGGCATAAATGATGTATCTTGATTCGGAGAATTGTCAAATTGGGACGGATAATGTAATTTCAAACGGATATATAAATGTTTTTTTAGCAGTATAAAGTTAATCGATATAAGTTTATAATGCTCAAACATATAGAAATTGGTGTGTGGCTTCGGCGGTCCCCAGAGTTAAGCAGCATTATTTGCGGTCATAACTTGGATGGGTGACCGCTTAGCCTTGCACTGGTTGGCGCGCCAACTGCTGAGCGGGAGGCAGTTTTTCTGAGTTTCTAAGGTATTCTCATACAGTAGAAACTCAGTAAAAATAAAGCCGACTGTATCGGCCAGGTTTTCCGCAGTTTCCCTGTGCCCTCGTGCAAATGCGATACAGTAGTGCATTAGGATGAGTGGCTGCGGACAACACTCATAGAGGGGTCTCTATGAAGGAACGGGGAAAAGGGGAGAGGGGAAACGTAAAAGCTTGAAGAAGGCATACGGAAGAAACCAATAATAACAAATTTAGAATGTGTAGTATCGCGAATTTGTGGAGAAGTGCGGCAACAAGGTCCGTATTTTATCCGGTTGCCTACCATGAGTGTCATGGTGGCGACTACCAGCTGACTACCAGCAATTCAGCAGTTATGCTTTTGCAATCATGGCAGGTCTACGTTACAGTTGGAAAGGGAAGTTTATTAGTGAAAAGTGCTATAAGCATATGTTAAAACGAGTACAAAACGGAAAGGATAGGAAAAAAATGAATCGAATATTCGATTTTCGCTCAACCACGTCTCGTTTATCGATATAAGATCATCTGAATCGCACGCCTGTCGCGCTGAGCCTAGCCTAACTCTCAACTCTCCAATGTTGCCGTACTTCCTGCCTGTTATATTGGCAAGCTGCAAACAACTGCGAGAGTCGTGCTTTCATTCAATAATTCTCATGAACAAAGTAGACAATCAGTCTGATTTTTTACTGGTATTTACCCAAACTATAACTACAGTGAAATAACAAGGTTTGCATTTTTTCTCTGCATTTTTCTCCGAGTTATAAAGCGATGGAGCTGTCATGTCATAAGAACCCATGTTAAACAGTATGCAGAAAGTACTTAAATTTAATGTGAATGGTGTAGGTAAAAATTCCCAAATAATTCAGCTACATTCAGTACAAAGTATCGACTATGCGATAATATTTTCAGATTTTTCTCTACATTTTTATATTTCTGATGAACCTCCTCAAATTATAGTCTTGTTAGGCTTATGTTGGAATGAACTAAATCGGCGTTCACCCTCATTCAAATGAATTTTTAGTTGGTATAACAAATATTTTTGTTACCACAAATCTATTTTAATCAACTGAATCGAATAATTATTGAAGAAATTAAACATTTGGTTGTCCTAAACGAGAAATTCGTTTGAACAAGGGCAAACGCCGACTTAGTTAATTTCTACATATTTTTTCTCAGTGTAAATTTCTTCAAAGTTCTTAGGAAGAATTCGGACTTTAGGTTTGTAGTGTTTTCAGAGTTACATTGCACAGACTTATAGTTAAAATTTGAAAATTTTCTGGTTCTGGAGAATCGACTTTTAACCGTATCCAGTCTCGACATCGTTATTATATTCCGTATGTGTTATCCTATACGTTATTATATTCTGTATGTGGAGCATACAGTACTTATTCTACGCTGCGGTAAGCCGAGGAGAAGCGGAACCGAGTGAGTTCTGAACGTCAAGAGGTCTTCGTACACTCCATGAATCGATTCATCATTCTGATTTACAAATGAAAAATGGTGAATATTTTTTTAATTACATTTTTTTCAACACTTTCACATAACTTGAGAAAAACCTTTTTATTCATTA
The DNA here is from genome assembly GCA_963970395.1 of Ephialtes manifestator. Taxonomy (NCBI): domain Eukaryota; kingdom Metazoa; phylum Arthropoda; class Insecta; order Hymenoptera; family Ichneumonidae; genus Ephialtes; species Ephialtes manifestator. The sequence goes on along the minus strand of OZ019973.1, from coordinate 28,400,197 downwards.
TTCCTACATAACTGTTTGAAAACTTTTCTCATTTTTCTATCTGGAGATACTTTTTTCACAATCGATCATCTCATCTTTTTTCTGAACCCATTTTTCAGTGGAAAATTAAGTAGGTGATAGGGCAGATCTACTTATACCGAATTTAGGTACCTACGTTCAATACTTTGTTATTACTTAATGTTATTACTATATGTCGCTTTCGGAGACTCAGAAGAATTCGTTGCATACCATTTTTTTCTAAACTTTTTTTGTCGACATTTTAGACCATTTTCAAATCTCGGAAAATATTTTTTTTCGAGATCAAAGCTACCTCTATGAAGAAGCGAAACATGATCATGGGTGGTTTTTTATCGGGGTTTTTTTTTTTAACAAAATTTTATCACTAGATTTTTTTCATTGATATCTTTTTTCCCAACGCATTATTTATCGGTGGGTGTTTTCCCAATCCTTGTTTTCCGTGGGCTGTTCGTTCATGGATATTTTTTACAATATTTAAATTTCCCGTGCTTGTCAGATTGCAAGTTTAAAACCAAAGCGAACGTAGTCGCTCACGGGTTCACACCACAGTTCTCATTTATCAGGGTCATGACTGTGCAACAAATGTTGGGGCGAGCAGGGAAGCCGAAAATCCGGTAATCATTCGCTTCGATAAATTGCGTTCACGGAGATTGTAGCAGCCGGGCGTCGAGTTCTATCGTCAACTTTAGTCTACATGGTTGTCGTTTCTTTTTTATATAAATGTTCTACATGCTGGTAAAAAACATATATCCGTTTTTTAAATAATTTAATTCGCCTTATTATCTGTGTAAATATTATTATTATTAGTGTACGTACTACATATTTCATCTCGCCTTGGATGAACTTTGTACCTTAAAGCTTCTTTTTTATTTTCTATTCTACGATCTATTTCTAAGCCTCTCCATGCAAATCTTCAACGTATTAAAAATCGGGTTTCGCTGTTTCAGTTCGCTAACATCAGAGTCAAGCTCTTGGCCATTTGCCTAAGCGATCTGAAGCTACTACTAACGCCGCACGTTTATATTGTGTGCGAGCATCCGTGAATATAAATATACGGCATTCGCATGACACTGTAGAGAATAGAGACAGTGCGTGTCACACGTTGGTTGACTATGTATGTGGCTTTGTGTTTATCTCACGGCATTATCGTGCGGGATAATGCGGTGTCTGGCGTGATTGCTGATGCTGCACCGTCGAGTAACCGCCGCTTTGGAATTTACGGTGTATAATTACTCATGTGTGAAACGTGCACTCGATGACCGGCTATATTATCAAGTAGCTATGAATCTTAGCGCATATACGCGTATCTCAATGAATTGGTAGATCCGAAATGCTTCAAGACGATATTAAACCATCATATAACTGAAAGTGCACCTACACGGAGAGAAATGGATCCGCGAATATAGCTGCCACTCGCAGAAAATATGATACGGCGGTGACACATGGGCCGTATTGTAAAAGCTCATATAAGCAACTTAGAGCTTACGATACGTATAGTAATCGTCTCAAATTTGCTTGATTACAACAATGACGTATTCCTTAACAGTATAGTAATCCGTTGTATCTGTATCTTTTTGAAAGCTGAAAACATTGGAGTAATCTTCATTTACATGGGACTTATTACCATCGATTAGTATTAATTTCCCATACTGCTTTGGGATTATCAACAAGTAGGGATTTTTTAGATTCGCAAATAAGAACATGGTTAATGATGACGTCACGAATTTATTCATCCACTATATGTGTAAAAATTTTCTAACAGCATACGTTTGTTGTTTGAGGTTTTTTTAAGTCTTTCTTTTCTTCAAAAGCGCTGGGTCGTTACTATTTTATAACGACCGGAAGAAGGCGACAAAAAATCGATATATTGCTCTGCGGTATAATGTCACAGGACGAATTGGCATGAAACCTCCCCGCTTATATGCGCCTCGGTAGTCACTTCCATTTACGAGGATAGGTACACGAATTCGCCATCTAGCGACAGCCCAAATAAGTAGAACTGTGAATCCAGAGTGTATAAGAAATGTTGTAATTACTATACAGCATAAGAAACATTGCCATGTCATATTTATATGGTAAACAAACCCAGAGAACATTTAGTGAGTTTTCAGCCGCTAGATGGCGAATAACCACGACTTTTCTCGTAAGCGAAAAGATCTACGGCGGTGCATATAAAGAGCCGACTTTTCGCCCAAAAGTGTCTTTCGTGGGACATCGAAGAAATGGTAGTGATGCTGCCCGATATTTGTATTTTTGGTCGAGTTGTCATATGATAAGTTACAACTCTGACTTATCGACCTACTTTGGCTAGCGTGTTGCAGTTTCAACACAACAGTCAGAGAAACAAAATTAAATTACAAAATATGATGGCGTCTTTAAAAATGTCCACATTTTTTATACACTAACTTGCAAAGCATATTAAATACATTTCCCCTTCCTTCCCTTAAATACATTTAAGGGAACGCATAGAAAATCTTTCCATAATTAATTCCAGTATCATATTGAAAATAGTGCGAAAAATTTACTAATTGTTCCTATATAAAAAGGGAATACTGTCATACGTATACGTATAAGTAAAATTTCGGTTAGAAACATTAATATAGGAATAATGAGCATGGTACTAAAGCAAAATCGGAAAGATTACAATACACATTGTGAAAGCTTCTACGTGTATAGGAACAACTTTGATAAAGCCCTTGTGTCACCGCGGTACGCAAGTTATAGTAATTAACAGCAGAAACCCGCGTAGCTAATACACACAGACTTTTCACTCCGTGTATTGATAACGATCCAGTTTTAATCAATTACTAACCTCCTTTCCTCTCACCATGAGCACTTTTGGGGTTTCTTGATTCCCCCACCTCTCTGTTCCAGATCAACAAAGTTATTTATCGTTAAGGACAAAAATAGCAAATATTCAATACAAATTTTCAACATGCGATGGCCAAACTTTTCCCGTCTTCTCAAGTCAACCCAAAGATTTTATCAGGATGTTATTTTTTCCAACGAAAATGAAATCCTGATACCGGTCACTCGTCCTACACGTGAAGGGTGTATGGATGACAATATCCGTACTTTTCGCTTTTTTTTTCTTTTTACTAGAACTTCTGCCTCGTCACTTGAAAATACAGCAGTGGTGCAACTTGCCTATTTCACATGGGAAAGACGGATGATCCTCGGTAATCCTTACTTTTTACGATCCGTTTCCTTCAGTGAGTTACCATTCTCGTCGTTTCAGATTTTTTTGGCATACGTATTGCGCCCATTAAGTTGTACATAAAATAAGTTTACTTATTAAGGGGAGGGAGTCAGGTCAAAAAAATTGATTTTGGAAATTCAATATCATCCAAATCCTATTGCATATAAAAATGCCCAATGCACTATATTGTTGGTACTCGATGAGAGGATTTTTTACTGTCATCTGACTTGCATATGCTTTTCAATATTATCTTAAGCAAAGTTCTTAGGTTTTCCATTCTGCGCATGATTCAGATCAAACTACTAGGCAGATTGGAATAGTTGATGTCTCATTTTCTTCTTCATGAAAACATACACCGGCTAAATGGAGCAAATGTTAATAAAAGGTAATATTTTTGAAGTGACATAATTATTAATAAATAAATGTTATGCTATTTTCTAAATCAGTGATTAACTTTGCTTTCAGAATCGAAAAAAATAGATTCCTCCATTTAGCCGGTGTATCTCTTCATGAAGAAGAAAATGAGACGTCACCCATTCCAATCTGCCTAATAGTTTGATCTGAATCATGCGCAGAATGGAAAATGTAAGAACTTTGCTTAAGATAATATTGAAACGCAAGTCAGACGACAGTAAAAAATCCTTTCATCGAATACCAACAATATAGTGCGTTGGGCATTTTTATATGCAATAGGATTTGGATGATATTGAATTTCCAAAATCAATTTTTTTTACGTGACTCCCTCCCCTTAAATATATGCACTGAGAAAAAATTTATTCTTCGAGGTGTAGAAAAATGTCCGTGTTCATCATATTTATATTTCAATATTGGAACGGTGTTGCAAAAAAATGTCATTTTACTGACGTGTACAGTTTAATTTTCATATAACGTGTGTACGTTTCAGTCGTGTGCTATTCATGGCACCACGCGGTATTTTTCACGGTGTTCGCGAGGATGTATAAAGGAGAAAAATGAAAGAAAATAGAGAGCTTAACCTGCTCACACCCTCGAGGACGTACGTGCCGTTCCCGTCGTTACTACGAACCGACGACGTTGCTACCTGCTACCTTCTGAGTACTGCTCGTTTTTGTCCTGCTGCAAAGTGACCGGCACGGCTCAACAAGAACACAAAAACCCTCTCGTTCTTTTGGGATTCCTATGAACTTTATATGACCTGAATTTATATCCTACGTCTATACTCACATTAATGCTACGATGAGCAGTCTGCGAGAAAACTGATACCTTTATAGCTTCTCATAACCACACACATATTTCATCATCCTAAGTTAACGCGTCAGATACCACGAAGAATAAAACAATTTACAGCGCAATGAATTGATATAGAAGAGTGCTGAAAAAATTCAATTTTTGTCTCATTTTCCAATATACGATTCGATTTAATTCCTTACAGAATTATTATTACAGCATCTCTAAATATTCATCAATATTCATCAATAAAATGCACCCTCCAATATTATAGAATACTCTAAAAAAATAATTAATATTACGATACTTATGAAATAGATAAGCCAAAAGTGAATTTCGTAATAGTTATTCCTTACAGAGTTATTATTTCAGCATCTCTAAATATTCATCAATATTCATCAATAAAATGCAGCCTCCAATATTGTAGAATACTCTAAAAAAATAATTAATATTACGATACTTATGAAATGGGTAAGCCAAAAGTGGATTGAAATATAATGAAATAGATACAACTCTAATTGCCATGCGTCTCCGAAAAAAAAATCTCCTTTTCAAATTTATGAGAAACTTTGCTGGTTTATCCACGTTTTCTTTATCGAACAAAAACAGTCTCCACGAAACAATGATTTCGGTCACTTGCACAACTATTGAAACTAAATCTAGACTGACCAGAAACTTCGATTTCAGGACTTTGTCGTATTTTTGGTAGGTAGTTTGCACATTTCGCACGGATCAGATATACCATACACGGACCATTGGATAGTATCGGTTCTTGGATATGGGCCAAACCTTTGGTCAGACTTCTCGCCATTTCGATTCTGTCCTTTGCTCAATTTATCCTGCGACAGACTGCGGGCTATCCAATTAACTCCTCAGTCTCGAAAAGTCATAAATGAAAAGTGAAGAAAACGCAGAAGGTAAAGTAAAGGACGTTCGATATGTTCGTGAACGTTCCACTGGGAAATGTAAAAATGTGGAAAATACTATAAGGTCGATGGATCGAACGTCAGCAATTCCTCGAAGTGATATTTTGTCTCTCTTGTATTTCCAACATTTTTCCCTGACACTTCGATGAAAACTCGGATGTCGGCAACGACGACGATAGCTTTGATGCAGCGCGTTGTATATTTTCTACCCAAAAGAAATTACAAGCGTCGTAGGCGCCGCCGTCCCGAGAGTATCATTTTTCATAGGGTCTCGTTGGACTATCGAGGGCAATACGGTGGCTGGTGATCGGGTATTGCCGGCGCGGGTACCATCTTTTATCGCATCCCAATTTTACGTCAACCCTCCTTTGTATCGTGTTTCCGTCTTTCTTCTTTCTTTTTTTTTCACACAAGATAAACGAAAAAGCTACAAGCTTAACGCCTCTTTATTGTACCATACTTGCCCCGTGAATCGTCCTATTTCTGTTTACGCCTCAGTTGCGTAGTCCCAAGGGATGTAATTACATTATTCATGATAACAATATACCGGCCATTTCACAACGCACTAACTGTACCCCGAAAATCGTGCTTCGCCGACAAATCTACGATATATTTGACGAATATTTTCTACTGTTTCTTAAGGTAAACGCCCCAATGGCCGGCCATCTTAGAGAACAGGAAACTGTAAAGTTATATTTCTTATACTAAAATGACCTTTCTATAATTGTAACCATAACTAATGCAAAGCTTAGCTTTTCTACTTTTCGAAAAGCATCCATTAATTCATGTCAGGGGTATAGTTTTTTGTTAAAGTTAGGAAACAATTAAAAAGTCGATGGACTAGTACCCGACCACCGATTTCAGGTAATGTCTAAATACCCGACCAAGGATGCCCCTATACGCAACCACTCGCCGATACGAGGCTATGCGATTCGTTGAAAGTTCATTTTATTTCTTAAATTACACGCAACGTTTGGGATAATTTATGATAAATAATAACTAATAAAAAGGCTCACCGTAACGTGCAACCGGCATCAACTTGCCATAGAGGTTATGTTCGCTGAGTTTGTGTTGGCCGGGAATAGGCCGCGGTTGGATATCGGTACAGCATACTGCGGATGCGCCCCAATAGCCAACCATGGAAATTGACGACTTAGCAGTGGTTTTTCGCAAATTTTAATGGAAGATTTATAAAGTCTATTTATTCGCGAATACCACAAGCCACGAATTATTGTGGAAATCGTGAAAATAACAGCGTCATAAGCTTAAGAACGTTACGCCAATTCTTAACGAACTGGCTAAAAGATATGCGCCGAACCTCTGAGCGACGTCTACAGTGCACAATATCTTTAAAAAACATCAACAAAAAAATTAATGACTGTTTTTATTATTGGCCTATGCAGACATAAAGAATTGCAAAAATGGTAGCACTAGTTATTTATTTATTTCATATCCATAATTTCTTAATTTTAGTCAATATTTGTGTCGGTGGTCGGAGACTGGTACATGGTTAGGTACCGGGACGTTTACCTTATGTTTCTCGAACATTGCGAAGTCGTTATTTTTACGTAAAACACTTGAATTTCTTTCCTTTAATTTTATCAAAAAATATATGAATACATAGTATTTGCCAAACATCATTATGTCGATGAAAATGACAAGGGTATCGATTGAAAAGATAGAAGACTACGACCGGTTTTTTCCCTCAGATTACAGACATAGCGTAAAGGACTAGTTATACAGACACAGAGAAATAGAGTGCGTAGGATGGAGTAAATGCACATTTTACGATTGGTCCCTACTGCCGAGTACTATGGGAAAGGGATTTTTACGTACGAAATCCAATAATTGTATCGCTGGGGCCGTTCCTTTGACGACTTCCAGTGATCTCGTATATGTATAGGTACAAATTCACTGACTCGCACGCTCGGCCACCCTTCGTAGCTTCGAGCGCATACAGAACTGGGAACTGTATTCGAAAAGCTGGATTCCCTCTAGCTCGCAAATCGTGATTACGTTTCCACGTTCTCTGCAGACGAACCTCACTGGTTTTATTTTGCCAAAGAATGTTATACGCACGAACACACGTATAAGGGCGCGCGCATTCACGCATGCGCAAAAACACGAACATCCGCCACTATTGCGCAGGCAATTTTCGAGTTATCGTAAATGCCTTCAAACGTTTGCCAATCTATCATTAATTCGTTCAATAAGATTAGGATATTCGATCGACTAACTCGAATTCCATGATTCTCAAAGCTTCATTTATCGCTTGCTTTCTGTTTACTTGTTTATCGTCGTGCAACACACGTTTTTAGTACTTTCAATTTTAGAACTAAATTTTTTAGATACATTATATACACAGCCTATATCCGTGTAGAAAAATAGTTGGGGCTCTGACTTGGCCCTTTCTAGGGTGCCCCAGTTCTATTAGGGGCCCGACTGGGCTACTCACGCTTGAAGTACGGGGCCTTTAGAGGCTCAGTATGGGCGACCCTAGTGAGGGTTCCACATTTAAGCCTGATTAGGCCCCTGATTAGGCCGCCTCTGTTGAGCCTAGTAGGTTTTAGAGTAGATTCCCTAATGTGGATGCCACGTTTATATCTAAAAAGGCCCCTTATTTAATCGCGGCTGCCCGAACTAATTTCTGCACGGATATTGTTAATACGATGAATTTAAATAAAACCAATAGTACAAATACTACAGACGTCATATTTTTCTAAATGTGATTATTACACGTTTTGCATAATATTTTTATTATGACAATATTTTTTCTATGAGGAAGCAAAAATAAGAAATCAACTGCAACTTACCACTACAAGGATAAATAATCAAAAAAACGTTTGTACCCATTAGTTGTTCTTATCTATCTGTAAGATCAGAGCATGTAAAACAAACGAAAAAAAATTTGAGACTGATGGTAGGTTTTTTTTGTAGGTATACTACTACCATTGAAGAGAAGTTCGACGTACTATCAGTCGCGAGTCGATAGACAGTCAGCATTGATCGTAGGAGCGGAAAAGTGATCCGGCGCTACGAACGCTATTGAGTAATTAACTGTATCAGTGTAGCGCGAGCTGGAGAGAATTTACGGTGAAACTGTTACCACGTATCGGTACGTCGACTCGTCGAATAGAAAGCATGGCTCTGGAGCGGACGAGAAGACAGGAGGTGAGATCCCGAAATCCGCAGGGCTTGGCGGCTTCGTACCCGAAGGATAAAAGATTTAAAAAAACGGAAAAGAGTGAAGTTGCAAGAGAGAGGATGCAGAAAGAAAAAAAAATTCACAGCCCCACACACACACACACAGACATGTGCAAGGTATATAAAAGCCCTTTATCTTTCGCTTTCGACAAAAACGAGCGAAACGTTTTCACCGAGCCCTGGGGCTTCACGGAGAATTGGGAAGGGATTACGGGGCCCTAATTAAATTTTGCTACTGGAGGCTACCTGCTGTCACTGCTGCTGCTGCTGCTGCTGACGATTTCGAGGCGATAACTCTTTATTCTCTGTCGCCTCTCGTCTCTGACTGTTACTCCAGTCGTTGAATTCTAGTTTCGTGAATGGCTTCACTCTCCGAAAAGGACATTGCACGGAGAGAAATTTCTGTGTCGTGACAACGTAAAACGGTGACAACAAAAATCGTTACGTTAGGCTGACAAATCTTTTTTTCGGCTTTCAGTTTTGCTGATGAATCTTTTGCTGATGAATCTTTTGTTCGGCTGACAAATCTTTTTGCTGGGCTGAACAATCTTTTTGATAGCCCAACAAAACGATTTATGTTGTCACTGTTTTATGTTGTCACGACACAGAAATTTCTATCCGTGTGATCATAATGTTTCCAGAAGTTATTTCGTTTACGACTTCTTAACATTTCTCCATAGAGATGGTCTTGGGAAATCTGGATTTGCCTTTTTTTTAAATATAGCAGGATATTCTGCCAAATTGATCAATAGCAATTTATTCATGGGATAAATATATATATTTGTATACAAATACAAGAGACGGTGTTATCTCAGGCTAAAATGTTTTTACAGATATTATGCTCAGATGTTATTCATATTTAGTAATCACTCAAACGAAATAAGTCATGATTTTTGCTTGATAAAACCAAGAAAATAAATATGAAGCTTTCCTGATATAAATAATATACAGGTGTTTTCGGAGTCTCATTATGCGGCATCCAGAGCACGAAATAACTTGTATTAGTGCTCGGTGAAGTAATTGAGTTCTTCTCGAATTGCAATTTCAGGGTACTACAGGGGCAGGCGGAGGTGAGTGGTATATACGTACTCTGTAGCTTTCCTCGCCACAGCAATCACGTAGATGAGAATGCGACCTCGCAAAAACCAAGAACATTATACGCGCCTTCCAGACCCGCGAGGCGAGAGAGTGGATGGCGATGCGGGTCGGTTTCATCCACCGACACAGAACACTGTGGAACATGCTATTCCAGAAGATATTCGGTGCGAGATCGTTGAATATCATTCGCTGAAATGCCGACTGAAACAAAAAGACATCATGGCTTACTGTTTGTTAATTGTTGAATAATCAAGTTACGTTACCAATAGAATATCAGAAAAACTATCATAATATTTGTATACTTTCGGCCGAGTTATCAGGTTCTTCTTACCCACTAGCAGCGACGTTTTTATGGAGGATCGTAGAATAGAAAAGTAGACACGCGTTAATCGGCCAACGTGGATCTCTGCAGCCCGAAGACGATTTTTTTCCGTTCTCGCTCGAGCAACCCCTCGACACGGTCTTCATAAATTTGGTCCTCTGAGAAGAGGGGTGTCGAAATAATTGGAGGGAATGTGGCCTTCCGCTGACGGCTGGCGTCTACTTTTTCTCACAATTAGCGAGGATCCTTCCCACTGGGAAAGAAGGTAGAGTGCCTTGTGATTCCCCAAGGTACAATAGATAGGATATAGAGGGTAAACACGTCAATTGGACTCCTTGACGATTTGAAGCCGAATCGAAGCAAGGATGCACACATTTGTTTAGGTCACGGAAAAAAAGATTAGTTGCCATAACCAAGAAATGAGTTGACACAACCAATCGATTATTCTATTTCCCTTACAACTCAAATGGTAATACCAACGGTTCGAATGGTAATACCGACGATTCGAATGGTAATACCGACGATTCGAATGATAATACCGACGATTCGAATGGTAGTCCCAACTATTCGAGTCGTAGTCCCAACGATTGGATTAGTTAACCTAACTAATCTCGCGAGAACTAATCGTGAATAGTCGAGGTTACTATTCGATATGGTTGAGGCAACTAGTTTTTTAGACATTGTTTACAGCAAATCGAAAACGTAGTTGCCACAACCAAACATTTCTTTCCGTGTTGTCTGCTGGATAGCTATGACACCCACTGGAATAGATTAAGCTCATTATGCCACTTGAATAACTTCCAAACCACCGGAACCTTGGCATGGGTCAAAATGTAAAGACAAATGACTTTTGCTGAGAGGAGTTTTTGATTGGGAATTCATTTTATATTTCAAGCAAGAATCTGCTGAAAGGCGTTTTTCCTATCTTAAAGCTGACAGCGTATAAAAAGATTCCAAATTCTGAAGCAATTGTTTCTTCACAATTTCTAGTTGAATAAAAGACAAAATTTATTTCATGGTAGCGTAAATATTAATCTAAGTTGTAAGTTTATCGCCATAGTACTGCTATTTAAAATCGGTATTCTCATTGTGTTTTAAGATGAAAAAAAACCATGCTAATAAACTGTTACACTGAGAACAAGGTTTGGTTGGGACAATCAACAATTTGATTTTAAAACTCTACCAAATGCTGAATTACACACGGCGTAAAAAAAGTAGCTGTTTCAACTACGTTTTTGAGTCAATAAATGATGCACTTATACATTTTCCTTCATCCCTGTGAATTTTTACACAGTCCGAATAAGATTTTTTTCTCATGAAATTCCTAACTAGAACGTTTGCCTTACACCGAGAGAAAATATTTCATTGACACCAAAGAAATGGGTGGGTTGATTTTTTTTTCATTGATTTCAACAAAACATTTCTTTGATTTCAATGAAATAGTGCATTTGAATTTCAAAGAGAACATTTCATTGCCTGTAAATGAAGATTTACTTAGTGAGCATATAATAAAGAAACAGTTTCATTGCTTTAAAGAGAGCATTTTCATTGATTCAAAGAAACGTTTTCATTGATCTCTCTCTCGCTCCTAACCTCACTTTTTGTTTTCCGGTTCTCCCGAACGAATGGCTTGGACTTTCGAGGAGCCAGAGGTTTAGCCTATTTCTGCCGTACTTCCTTACATACTCACAAAATTTGAGTTTTATCTGCCGCGTACTTCAGGAAAAAATATGTTTCGAAATTTTGAGCTGGTAAGAAGAAAGTTTCATTGAATCAGAGACGATACCTTTGAAATCAATGAAAAAGAATCATTGGTTTAAAGAAATGTTTCCTCGAATCAATGTGACTACTTTTCATTGAATTTGGGATCATTCAAAGAAAAGATAGTATTGAAATTCAAGTATTTCATTTCATTGGCAAAGATTTCCGTGAATCAATGAAATTTTTTCTCTCGGTGTACGTGTTCTGCTTGAGACACATGCCGAAATATATGCTAAACGCAAAAACACATTAGCAGGCGTAAAAAAAAAGTAGTTGTTTCAACTACTTTTTTGAACAACTACAAAAAAGTAGTTGAAACAACTACTTTTTTATCATTTATACATTTTCCTTCATCCCAGTGAATTTTTACACATTCCGAATAAGATGTTTTTCTTATGAAATTCCTAACTAGAACGTTCGCCTTACGTGTTCTGCTTGAGACACATGCCGAAATATATGCTGAACGCGAAAACACATTAGCAGAGCAAGATTACGATAACAATCAAATTGTAAATTTTGGCACGTACAGCCCTCTCTTGCTTTCGCAGTGGCGCATCCCAAAAATCGACGCAAGGGTACGCCAGGGAAAATAGTATGCTTGTTAAGCTCTTGGATAAACCGGTACAGCTTTGCACTATATAAACACACGTTTTCGCTTTAATCTATACCCCGAAAGGTTCCCCTCACGAGCAGCCTCGGGCGCATATCCTTCTAGATTACATCTAATTATAATTATTTGCGAGTCTGGTAGTCCGCTGATAGTATAGATGAGAGGAGTGGCTTTCGCCCTGTCAGCAGGTAAAGTAACATCGACTCACAATGTATATATGTACCTATTACAGTGTCATAGAAAGAGCCAGGAAGGGCCTCGAATCTACAAGGAAATAGCAAACTATGTTGAACCTTATAAGCTCGTTAATAGTATCGACATAACCAGCACCATTCCCACGCGGATCGTGTTCAAACATCCCGGAACAAAGCCTGCAGCACCCACTGGGAGTAGAGATTAAATTTGCCATAGAATGTATGGGCAATAACGACTTGTACTACTGGCTCATTTCTGCTTAGATTTCCTGTGTTACGTGGTACGTCGTAAAAAAAGTGCTCTCGCCTACATCAAAACTGAATGTTTTACGAGCTTAATGAAAGACGTAAAAAAATCTTTTATTCCTCTCGTCTCTTTTACTGAATGTTTTATTCCTTGCTAACTGAAAAAATGTGATCATTTTTTTTAATTTTTTTTTTGTTTTTTCATATAGACAAAATTCAAAGACCGTCCGGGAATAAAGAATCTGAACGACTTTCTGTCACTCGGTACTCCTCTCAAATTTATGTGTACTAGCAACAACGTCCGCGCTCCGCGCGTCCTATGCTTTGGTGACTGCGTCTTTTTTTTAGCTAAAACGATGCTGAAGATTCAATATATATGTCTACCCAAAATAGCAGGTAGTCAGAATTACGCTACTTTCATGAGATACTTTTAATATAATCATTATATATCCTCTTTAAAACCGCTCTACCTATAACCATCAATTTCAGATGCTATAAAAAGGCAGTTTTATTAGACATTCCTCAGAGCTGATACATCTAATGGACAGCGTTCCTATTTCATCCCATAAAATAATTACTTTCGATGTGCTGTGTTTTTAAGAGGATATTATAATCGCTGCAACTTATTATTTTCAAAAACATAATTACAAAGTCAATTGTATTATAAATTCTATTTCCAAAAGAATTACGGATTTACAACCCGTATTCATCACCAAGATCAGCGTCGCTTTTGTTTAGAAATAAAAAAGAGAGAACCTTTCAAACCTCTATGCAAGAATAATTATCTATTCATCGATTACTTTTTGTTTGTATGGAGATAGTTCTATTTAATATCATAACTACGAAAAAGGCAGCCATTCAAGTCACTGGCGATATGTGACTCTCCAGCGGCCATGGCATAACAGCGAAAACGACAGTTCAAAATGCGCGCCATATGCGGCGACTTTGCAGCGGCACTCTCGACCACGGTCTTACATACAGGTCTTGCAACTGCAGTAGTGGGGGTGGGTCGCTTAGTGAAGCCATTTTAAGTTTCCTCAGTCGCCGGTAGAGTCGTTGCATGTAAGGTTTTGCATCTAGGCGAGGGACGTGGAGGGGCAGAGGGTATCTGGCGGTCTCAGTCTCACACATGGTCTCCACTTACACGTTTTTTAAACTGCAAAACGTTTGAAAATACCATTTTGTAACTGAGCCACGTCTCTCGTCACACGAAACACAGAATACTTTTTCTCGGTTCTACTGTTGTTCGGGACTGCAATTCGGGACCGCACACCACGTTGTTATTTTTCTTAAATTATCAACGAAAAACTGTGAGCAGAACAAACTCCGGATTTTAAGGTTAAGTGTAATTGCGAGCCCAATGACGGCGACGAGTTGCGGCTATACTGGAAACTAAATTCAACCTCACTAAGCGACCATACCCCCACCACAGAATTCTGAGGGAGTCTCAAGACCTGTATGTAAGACCGTGCTCTCGACAGACTGAAGTTGGCTCTGAAACAGCCGTCGCCGACCAATCGGAAGACTCGAAAAGCGGCTTCAGTCTTTCGCGTTCGATATGCCATGTCTTTTTTGAGAGAGGATTTATTTTTATAAAAACTTTCCAAGTCATGTCAGATGCCATTGTCGAAAACCCCATGGCAATCATATTCGCCGTTCTTTAAAACAGACAAACGGACAGAAATTGCATTTTATACTGTGTAAATAGATGTGAGACTGCTTTGAAATTGAAAATTGACAATATCAAAAAAATATCGGATAAATAAATAGCAGATTTGATTTATTCACTACATTACATTGAGAGAAAATTTCCATGGTGATCTCAAGTGAATTTAATTTAAGTCACCTGAAATCGGTTGGGCCAAAAAAAAATTTTGTTGTCTTAACATTTTAAAGACATAGAGATGCTTTCATATTAAAAGTTCAATACGGGTTTCGAATAACAACATATATCTTATTGTTAGTATTTTAAGCTTTTTTCAATTGCCCTAATAAATAAATATTTCGATGGAATTTGTAAATTTTCCACTGCATGTAGATACTTAGGCACTTCAATTACTGGCTCATTGCTGATTAGAGTGATATCGTATAGATACCATTTTCCGCTTACATCAGCTGTACCATCGCCTCAAAGTCAGTAACGAGACAGCGAAGGGTGGTGGGTTTTCAACCCTTCAGAACCCATGTTCCGTTTTGCTGTCACGAAACAATATGCAAGTTTGCATATCCCCCGAGAATATACATTGGTGTGTTGCTGCTGTTAACTCGCACTCTCTTATTTACGAGCTATAGATTTATCTTCTCTCGTACAGACGTTACAGGAGATGAGGATGGTATGAACGTGAGAATTTATACGATGCTCGATCTCTATTGTCCTCCTCCTTTTATCTACTTTTTGCATACTACGTGTTCTTCCTCCCGTTAATATATTCTTCCTCAAAAATTCAGCCAATTATTATATAATCGAGATTCTTTTCGCAAATGAATTCTTGCGGTAATTCAATAAAACACAAGAAAATATGTAAAAGATGGTAGGTAAAATCTACAAATACGGAGGCAATATTTACACATCGGAATTTGCGAAAAAATCGCTTGATTACAGAGTTATAAATTAATATTTGTAACAGTGTTTCGAGACCACCTAAAGGTTAGCAAAATCCGTTTGATCAATATTCATTAAGCACTTTGAATAATAACTGCGTAGCCACTATGAAATTTGATACTAACACAGAGAGCTTGTAATAGAAATAGTAGATGCAACCTGAAACTAGAGAGCACCGAGAACCACAACGCAATAACGGGAATGGCCTTGTTTCGTTTGAAACGTTACACTGTGAGGGGAGATACAAACAGGCATGATATAAACCGTAGTACATGGGGCAAAGGTATACTCGTACCCATCTATAATCCAATATTCGTTGTGGAATGAACGAGTGACGAAACGAAACGTGGAAGCGACTGATTGATTGGGCGCTCTCGAGCGCAGACTGTATGCATGTATATATGCTATATATGGAATAGTATACCGCTGCTCGATTTGAGTGCAAGCGGAATATGGCGGACAGTAGTTTAGTCATATCTTCAATCGAGCGAATCAGAGTATGAGGCACAATGAAGCCTTTGACCATTCGACGAGTGTAGCTGGCGCGAATTTCAATATTCAATACTATCCAGCCACACGTGAAGTTTCTCGGATCCGATAACAAATTGATACTCCAGGACTACACAGGTCAAGTGGTACATTAGCCCTGTACAGACAGGTTACAAACATTTATCCATGCTTTCGACTACCAAAGTTGAACATTGCGAAATATTAAATGAAATTTCTACTGCAGCATGTGTTCTCGATACAGCGAGAAATATCAATATCCATAGATTTATAAATATATTAATTGTACGGAGAGAAAACTTTTGTGTGTTCTCGATACAGCGAGAAATATCAATATCCATAGATTTACAAATATATTAATTGCACGGAGAAAAAACTTTTGTTGTAGCAACAAATCAGTTGCCAATATAGTGACAGCAAAGCCTTATTTCTTAGCCTAACAAAAATTATTTGCTAGGCTTGTGAAAAAATTTGCTTGAACAGCAAAAAGATTTTCTAAACCAGCAAAATTATTTGTTAGGCCAGCAAATACATTTTCTAGGCCAACAAATAAAATTTGCTGTCATTATGCTAGCAAATTATTTTTCTCTGTGATGATTAATGCAAATTGCACACTTTTTCAATTTTTACAACAAAAAAATGCAACACGACGTAAGCGCATTAAGGAGGTTGGCGCTTCACACTAGTCAAATCAGTGCTAAATTTTTAAAAGCGTTTCTACAATTTCAGATGGTTTAATAATCTGTTCCAAGGTGTTAATCACATAGCAGCATTTGTTCTTGATATTCAAATACATTCACAGCTGTGATCCCGTGCAGAAATTAGTTCGGGCAGCCGCGATTAAATAAGGGGCCTTTTTAGGTATAAACGTGGCATCCACAATAGGGAATCTACTCTAGAACCCTACTAGGCTCAACAGAGGCGGCCACGACAAACTTCGGGGCATAATCAGGCT
Organism: Ephialtes manifestator; assembly: GCA_963970395.1. Classification (NCBI taxonomy): domain Eukaryota; kingdom Metazoa; phylum Arthropoda; class Insecta; order Hymenoptera; family Ichneumonidae; genus Ephialtes; species Ephialtes manifestator. Next base: position 28,383,349 of record OZ019973.1, on the reverse strand, counting down.
TAAATGTGGAACCCTCACTAGGGTCCTACTTCAAGCGTGACTAGCCTAGTAGGGCCCCTAATAGAAATGAGGCAAACTAGAAAGGACCAAGTTGGAGCCCCAACTATATTTCTGCACGGGATATCAACAGAAAATCGATCAATAGCTGCAAATTTCCGATGTTATGTTTTTTCATCCAGTTTTTTAAAAGGGTAAATCGTAATTTCAGTCCGATTATGACGACTAATAGCTCATTTTGTTTACCAAAAGATATTCCATCGATCGGCCGTCTATTTTTTCAAATCGTATTAGTAGTTCAAAAGATACAACCGTTTGTTTATCCTATCATAACCTAACATCAAATGTCTGTAACTTTTGAACGCCTGATCCCTAGCAGATCGAACAACCCAAAAAAAACCGTATTTCCAACCCGGTCGAATTGAGCCACAAATCCAACCGATAATTCTTGTCAGTCCAACCGAAAAACCAACCGTGCTTTCAAAAGCTCGCAGCTTGCGAATAGGTTGGTTCTCGGGTTGTTGAGACACAAGTCCAACCGGAATTCCAACCGTCGCAAGAAGCATCGCTCGGTTGGTCTCAGGATTGTGCCAGGTTTTGCCAACCCGAAAACCTGCGCAAAAAGCAGCTACCGGTTGGTCCCTGGGTTTGCACAACCCAGGTCCAACCGGATTTGTTAGCAGTTCAAGCCACACTTAGAATTCACGGTCCTGAAATTCATCGTGCCATGATTTCTTTCAGTAATCGTGGGTAAAATCACGATCCTGCTGGGAATTTTCTTGTACCCTAGCGTATATTCTACGCTACGGTATAAACAACAGTAAAAACGACCCACGTCGATAAATGGGCGAACGGCGTTTTACGATAGCTTGTACTTATACATGGAACGACGAACAATCACTTGCGAGAAACGTTTCGGGTCATTCGCCATCTAGCGGAGCTAAGCCGGGTTTCCGCGTGACAAAAGGAAGGAGGTCCACCTCTTCACCATCGCCGACGCACGTGCACCCGAAGTTAGACCGCTAGATGGCGAATGAGCCAAAAAGTTTCTCGCAAGTGATTGTTGGCCGTTCCATGTATAAGTACAGGCTATCGTAAGTCACCTTACGCCCATATACCGACGTGGATCATTTTTATTGTCGGTTATACCCTAGCCTACAACATACGTTAGGGTATAGAAACACTCCCAGCAGGACCGTGATTTCGACAATGATAATTAAAAAATATCACGCCACGACGAATTTCAGGACCGCGAATTCTAAGTGTGGCTTGAACTGCTAGAATACCAGGTTAGACCTGGGTTTGCACAACCCAGAGACCAACCAGTCGATGCTACTTGTCACAATTGCAATTCGGTGGTTGATGGTGGTTGCGACGGTTGGAATTCCGGTTGGACCTGAGTTTGCACAACCCAGAGACCAACCGGTCGCTGCTTCTTGCGCCGGTTGGTATTCTGGTTGGACTTGAGTCTCAACAACCCGTGGACCAACCTATTCACAAGCTGCGAGCTTTTGAAAGCTCGGTTGGTTTTTCGGTTGGATTGACAAGAATTATCGGTTGGTTTTGTGGCTCATTCCGACCGGGTTAGAAACACGGTTTTTTTTGGGTTTTCGCGGTTGTTTTCACGGTTGTGCGATCTGCTAGGGATACTATAGAAAATCCGGACGGTCAATCGATTAACGATCTTCCACTGATCAAAATGAGCTATGTTTCGTCATAATCGGACTGATATTCTGGTTTACCCTTTTACAAAACTGGATGAAAAAACATGACATCGGAAATTTGGAGATATTGATTGATTTACTGTTCATATGACAGCTGCGAATGTATTTGAATATCAAGAACTATTGCTGCTATGTGATTAACTCCTTGGAACAGATTATTAAACCATCTGAAATTGGAGAAACGCTTTTAAAAATTTAGCACTGATTTGACTAGTGTGGCGCGCTCCAACCTCCTTAAGTTACGAAAACTTTTAACTTTTTGAATAATCTCATAAAATGATAATAACATTTACCTGTGATGTTAGTATGATTTAGACCTTCGGAATGATGCATGGATCTTAACAACGAGCGTTTGAGTTACTCAAAGGACTGTTCTATTTACCAGTTAATCTCTATATATATTTTCAGGCCACGTACATCGCTCAAATGAGAAAATATCGTGACCCTAGTGGAATCCCGTAAGAACCTGGATAAGGTGGGAGAACGGAATGAAATTCGGTGGACCACTATTAATTCCAACACCCTGAGATAGACTTCCAACGCCAGGAGGCAACAAAGGGCTTGAGAGAAAGACCGAGAGCCTGGAGAGCGCTCCCGCATGCACGAATAATTGTTAGTAATAGCGATATATCACGGCAGTTCAGGTATGTGAGAATAACAGCGTCTACTAGCGCGTAGGGAAGGATGCTTAATTAAACGTTCGTGTTAATTGCAACGACTTCGCGTCAACCCTTTGCTCTCTCTCGCTCTCCCTTTTCCTTTGCCTCTTCTGTCTTCTACCTGAGGAGTTTCTACTATGCTCATGGCAACGCGTTCAAGCGGGGTGAGATGCACAACGAAGAATTTCACTCCACCAGAGTCCTCCTATCTTCTCTCGTTCAAATTCGCACTACTTTACTCTATATCTCTACTTTACCAGCATTACTATTACGCTAACATGTTGTAACGACTGTTAACAATTAAATGCCCAGATAAAATTTTTCGATAACACAAAAGTCACATATTCAAAGCATTTTCAGAGAATTGCATGAGTAAAATCCTCAGGTCTTCTACCTGAGGAGTTTCTACTATGCTGATGGCAACGCGTTCAAGCGGGGTGAGATGCACAACGAAGAATTTCACTCCACCAGAGTCCTCCTATCTTCACTCGTTCAAATTCGCACTACTTTACTCTATATCTCTACTTTACCAGCATTACTATTACGCTAACATGTTGTAACGACTGTTAACAATTAAATGCCCAGATAACATTTTTCGATAACACAAAAGTCACATATTCAAAGCATTTTCAGAGAATTGCATGAATAAACTCCTCAGGTCTTCTGCCTGAGGAGTTTCTACTATGCTCATGGCAACGCGTTCAAGCGGGGTGAGATGCACAACGAAGAATTTCACTCCACCAGAGTCCTCCTATCTTCTCTCGTTCAAATTCACACTACTTTACTCTATATCTCTACTTTACGAGCATTACTATTACGCTAACATGTTGTAACGACTGTTAACAATTAAATGCCCAGATAAAATTTTTCGATAACACAAAAGTCCCATATTCAAAGCATTTTCAGAGAATTGCATGAGTAAACTCCTCAGGTCTTCTACCTGAGGTGTTTCTACTATGCTCATGGCAACGTGTTCAAGCGGGGTGAGATGCACAATGAAGAATTTCACTCCACCAGAGTCCTCCTATCTTCTCTCGTTCAAATTCGCACTACTTTACTCTATATCTCTACTTTACCAGCATTACTATTATGCTAACATGTTGTAACGACTGTTAACAATTAAATGCCCAGATAACATTTTTCGATAACACAAAAGTCACATATTCAAAGCATTTTCAGAGAATTGCATGAGTAAACTCCTCAGGTCTTCTACCTGAGGAGTTTCTACTATGCTCATGGCAACGTGTTCAAGCGGGGTGAGATGCACAACGAAGAATTTCACTCCACCAGAGTCCTTCTATCTTCACTCGTTCAAATTCGCACTACTTTACTCTATATCTCTACTTTACCAGCATTACTATCACGCTAACATATTGTAACGACTGTTAACAATTAAATGCCCAGATAAAATTTTTCGATAACACAAAAGTCACATATTCAAAGCATTTTCAGAGAATTGCATGAGTAAACTCCTCAGGTCTTCTACCTGAGGAGTTTCTACTATGCTGATGGCAACACGTTGAAGCGGGGTGAGATGCACAACGAAGAATTTCACTCCACCAGAGTCCTCCTATCTTCTCTCGTTCAAATTCACACTACTTTACTCTATATCTCTACTTTACGAGCATTACTATTACGCTAACATGTTGTAACGACTGTTAACAATTAAATGCCCAGATAAAATTTTTCGATAACACAAAAGTCCCATATTCAAAGCATTTTCAGAGAATTGCATGAGTAAACTCCTCAGGTCTTCTACCTGAGGAGTTTCTACTATGCTCATGGTAACGTCTTCAAGCGGGGTGAGATGCACAACGAAAAATTTCACTCCACCAGAGTCCTCCTATCTTCACTCATTCAAATTCGCACTACTTTACTCTGTATCTCTACACTGAGAAAAACAAATGTGGTAACTTTCTAAATATAGTATATTCTCCCGTGAAGAAATCTTATCAGGGTTCTTCCAAGGCCATGATTAATATTCCCTAATTCTCTTAGGGACCTTATGTGGAAGCCTCATAGGGTTTCGCAAATGATGGTCACGCTTTTTTCTTCGGGACGTTTAAAGGCTAAATGTTAAGGGTCTTTAAAGGCAAAATAATGAGGACCTATTCAGGCTGCCATATTAAGTCCTTACTAAAATAATAAAGAAATTTAATTTAAAAATATATATTTGTTATTATTTAGTTGAGTAATGCTGCACTTTTAAGTAGGTATTTCGTCTTTCTCTACACGATGGTACATATTAATCGCTGAAAAAACATATTACATTTTTTTTTACATTGACGGGAATCGAATCTAGAACCTTCCGGATGGTGTAGTTGCGTTGCGCCTTAACTCTCTTGGCCCTTCAAATCATATGAATATACAATTTTTTTTGTCTATTTGAATTACTGTAATATGAAATATGAAATAAAATTAATGTAATATAGTCAGAACTTGATAGATTTATATGATTGCGTCTGATGTGTAAAAATAAAAGCACATTCAGTTATTTTTTTACAGAAATTGGTTATTTCGAATAGGGTAAATTGTATCGTTGTTGTCATCTATAATTATATTCCACAAAATTGCTTGTTTTATCGTTTGCGCGAATTAGTTCGTTTGTATCTAGGTGCGTGACTGTCTGACTGACCTGAGGGCCAGTATTAGAATGGGTGGCCACCTGGTTGACTTTGACGGTCATTAGTTGGATAGGTGACCACCAATTTTTCCATGGAAACCTCGGATTGCCATATAAGATCCTCATCTGGCAAATTTATTATTGATTTGTTTACTTTATGCCATGGTTGAGCCTGACTGGGCCTTTAATTAATTAACTTATCAAGGCCTTATTAAACTTCACAATGGCCTTATGAGATCCTTATTTGGCAAAATTATGATTAATTAGTTTACTTGGTATCATGATGAAGCCTGACTGGGCCCTTAAGTAATTACCCTGTCAAGCCCTTATTGAACTTCGCCATGGAAACCTAGAATTGCCTTATGAGACCCTTAGGTGGCAAAATTATTATTGATTTGTTTACTTGGTGCCAAGATTACGCCTGATTGGGCCCGTAAGTCATTACCCTATCAAGCCCTTATTAAACTTCGCCATGGCAACCTAGAATTGCCTTATGAGGCCCTTACGTGGCGAAATTATTATTGATTTATTTACTTGGTACCATGATTAAGTCTGACTGGGCCCTTAATTAATTACCCTAATATAGCCCCATTAAATATCGGCATGAAACCCTACAGTTTCCTTGGTAGGTCCCTAATTATGAGTGATATGGAACTCCCTTTTATTAAACTTCACCATGGCCTTATGAGATCCTTATTTGGCAAAATTATGATTAATTAGTTTACTTAGTATTATGATGAAGCCTGACTGGGCCCTTAAGTAATTACCCTATCAAGCCCTTATTGAAGTTCGCCATGGAAACCTAGAATTGCCTTATGAGACCCTTAGGTGGCAAAATTATTATTGATTTGTTTACTTGGTGCCAAGATTACGCCTGACTGGGCCCGTAAGTGATTACCCTATCAAGCCCTTATTAAACTTCGCCGTAGCAACCTAGAATTGCCTTATGAGGCCCTTACGTGGCGAAATTATTATTAATTTACTTACTTGGTACCATGATTAAGTCTGACTGGGCCCTTAATTAATTGCCCTAATATAGCCCCATTAAATATCGGCATGAAACCCTACAGTTTCCTTAGTAGGTCCCTAATTGGGAGTGATATGGAACTCCCTTTTATGGTGTCCACATTAAAGCCCGATAGGTCCCTAAGTTATCTTAGGGCAACCCTAATATTTTTGTTCACGGGGCTACTATACAAATAATGAATCGTGCCGTACTTTAGTTGCTGGATACATTATTTATTGCTCCAGCAACCATAAAAACATTGTTGTCCTCTCAGGGAAACATGTGTATAGTAAAATTAACCATACATTTTTCTGGGTGTACTTTACCAGCATTACTATTACGCTAACACGTAGTAACGACTGTTAACAATTAAATGCCCAGATAAAATTTTTCGATAACACAAAGTCACATATTCAAAGCATTTGCAGAGAATTGCATGGATAATGCTGGATATATTGAAGGATCACCATCATCTACGTCATTGCGTATACCGAGGTATATCTCCACAATCCGCAGGCGTACGATAAATTAGGCTTGGACGAGTACAGTCGTGAGACAGAGAATGGGGAATTGAATCAAACGTCCGATATAATCTCCAGCACTATTGATCTCAGCAAACGAACGAACGACCTGTCTGTCGAATAGGCTAATACTACGGATAGCAGGTGAGAGGATTGGAATATCCGGTGAGGACTGCGAGGTTATTGGAAGGATCAAACAAGGGGTTTCAAGCGTGTGTAATACGCATCGATGATGACGATGATAATAATTACCCATATTTCAGCGTCGATATCATCCTTCAGCTCTCTGTCCATATTTCCGCTTGTTAAGCATAAGCATAAGGCTCTTATAAGCACATCAAAAGACAGGTCAAAATAATCAGGAAAGTTTAATACATAGAGAAGAAAAAAATTAATAAGGAAGAGCGAACGTCTTACTAAAGCTTTAATTTGGTTGTTACGTTTTTTTCTTTTTGACGCGGGGAAGGCCTGGAAGTTAACACAGAAAGAAAAAGATTAGTTGCCATAACCAAAAAATGAGTTGACACAACCAATCGATTATTCTATTTATCTTACAACTGAAATGGTAATACCAATGATTCGAATGGTAATACCGACCATTCGAACGATAATACCGACGATTCGATTGGTAGTCCCAACTATACGAGTGGTAGTCCCAACGATTGGATTAGTTAACCTACCTAATCTCGCGAGAACTAATCGTGAATAGTTGAGATTACTATTCGATATGGTTGAGTCAACTAATTTTTTAGACATTGTGTACAGCAAATCAAAAACGTATTTGCCACAATCAAACATTTCTTTCCGTGAAGAAGCCAATATAAAGAATGAACAGTCAAGTTGACATCATGAAGGGATGTCTCTCAAATTTTTAAAGCGAAATTCGAAATACTTCGCTGGCATACTTTATGGATCTGACATCGCCGATTATTCGTAAGTACACAGTTTAGGTATATGAAATTTCTACACTCGATACTTTAAACGCGTTTTTCTCGAAACTACATTTTTCAAAACGGTGGACATTCTCCAGAGAACAGTTTTCAAGCGATCGTTTTCAAATTTCAGGAGAACATTCTTCACGCTACTCTCTATCGTGTTACGGAAGCTTTTTTTTAAATCATCCCATTTGTTTAAAAGAAAAACTGTCGAAAAAAACGGCTAAAATCGGTACTTTTTGTCCAAACCACCGCCATTTTGTCAATTTTGATTTTAAAAAAACCTCCATAGCGCGATAGCCAATCGCATACTAATTAATAATCCTTTGGGTTTTTTTTTAGATCAAATTTGCGACCTCTAGAATGTCCACAATGAGACTATCTTTTTTATCAACATTATTTTCAACAATAAAAAAAAAAATTTAACAATAAAAATCGTCGTATAAAAAATCATTTTCTGTCATTCATGATTACCTTAATATGTCATAAAAATTTCAGATTGATCGGCGTATAGTAACCGTCCGAAAAAAAATCGTGAAAATAGGATATATTTCGGGCTATCACACTGGAAAGATCCCTTAATTTGGTTGTTATGTTTTTTTTTTTGACACGGGAAAGGCCTGGAAATTAAAGAGTCAATAAAGAATGAATAGTGAAGTCAACATCATTAATGGAACTCAATGGTGAATTAAAAATACATATATATAGTAAGCTGTTTCATTTTGAACGCTCTTTTCTTATTTAGCACAGCATATACATATACTACCGCAAAGTCGTATGCATATAGAATGAACAGTATATATAAGATATATGCGAACGGGTCTATTATCATATAGCGATAATTTCAGGGGATTTGGCTTTTGTTATTTTCCGGATCGACGGTAGGTTTCATCCCGACTATAATTAACAGGTTCGTTATGCAAATATTGCTGACGACTTGATGCACGGCAATCGATTGTTCAGTAGTTATACTATACTCCACGTTAATCCGGGCTAATACGGAATACGTGAAAAAAAATTCCATCACATTTTTCTGTTAAAAAAATTAGAAGGATATATATGAAAATATATGCAATTCAAATCTATTTATAAAGTTCTATACATTTAATGATGTTATCAAAATAGTATTACCGACTTTACTTCATCTTGTCAACATAATTGTAATATATCTAGTAATAATCACCCGGAAATTCTCGCGTTGTTTGTTGAATCTGTACTAGCAGTAGAAACAGCGGCAAAATGTTTTGTTACTTACTGAAGATTACCATCTTACAAGAAACTTGCAGGTTCCTTGGAGCAAGCAACCGAGCAACCTCGACCTTATCATCGTCTGAACTCTCAACTCATTCGTCATCATGGCGCCTGGTATTATCTTCACGCTTGGAAGATAAATTCCCACGAGAATGTATTTGCCTCGAAGGTAGAATTAAATTGCAAGATCGGTGCTACACTGGTAAATCATAAATTATCAGGGCGCTGAGGAATCGTGAGAGACGCTTAATCCACTTGGAACGTCAGGGTTCAGTAGGGTTTACAGTTTTAAACGAAATTATATTTCGTAGCGCCAACTAATTTATTTTTCATCAAGTTTTGTAATTCATGTACCATTATTATAGATGTTTATTGGCTTCTGGTAAAGTATCCATTACAGACCATAATTATTTGCTGTTTTTATAAACCACAAGCCAGCATGTGTTTGAACCGCTACGTTCAGATTAATTGGATTTTCTCTCGATGAAGTCCGCAATTAATTTAGCATCCGGGAGAGGGTGGAAAGTTAGGCAGGCCGAGCCTGTTAAAATTTTAATCTGGTCATTAACCACGAGCTTGACGAGGGCATTGTATTAATCCCAACGTATCGGATGGGAATGGTTACGGCACCAATACGGTTGATGCGTTGAATACGAAACGGACATAAAAATAGCCCCAAAGATTTTTATAGCTCGTTTGGAAATTGATAAAATAATACGGATAATCATATTTTTCGATTTTATTTCAAGCTACACAGATAAAAACGACTTTGTTAGGTTAACGAAAAAAGTAGTTGGACCCAACCAAGCGACTTAGTGCTCTGAGAGACAAACGATTTCTTGGTTAGGTCAACTATTTTCAGTTTGTTGTTGGCTCTTGATCGTTGCTCGAATTAAATAGTTAGTTGGGCCAACTGCTATTTTGGCCCCAACTATCTTACTTAGTTGGAACACGAATAAAATTCGTTCTGTGACCTATTTAAGGAGGGCGACCAGCTGCACCCCTTGATAGATAAAATCTCAAATTTTTTATATTTTGAGATAAATTGAACATAGAACTTTGCTACTGTTAAATCTCAGCACGGCCTACCGGACTTTTTTTCAAGAAATCTGAACTCAAAAATCGTGCATTTAACATGGGGTCTTATGGAAACAGTGCTTTCTCGATACTTCAATCAGATAATTAAAACCTTTGGCAGTTAGATGACGCAGATAACAAAGTCACTATCTGTTCATCAAATTCTAACGATTCTAACGCGATCATGGAAAAAGGGGCCTGCCGGACATTGCAGACAGATATTTTGAGTCAAAGTGCAAGCAGCAGCCGAAGTCGGCCATTGTTCCAAGCGGATCTGTCACACTCGGCTACACTTGGCAACATCGCATTTTCACGCATATACGGAAGTCATGTGTGCAGGCGCCCAACATACGTACATCGATATGATTCAAAGTATCACATTAAAATAAACGAATAATCCCATATAAAAATGTGGAATCACTTAGTTAGCGTAATCAGTAAGCCGATAAACCATAAAAGAGGTTAGGTGTACAAAAATATACACATAAAGTTGTCTTAGCAAGACAATGATTGATAATTAAAGGTTTTTTTAGGTATATTACATTATCTTTTATTCGGGAAAAGGGTGAAAATATGCTCGTATTTTTCACGCACTTGCTCAGCTGGGTCGTTTGGTTTTTTCTTTTTGCAACAAGGACATTTTCACACCACATTTTTCTCTTCCTCGAAACGAATCTCCCAGCGGTTCGACTGTGTTCCAACCGACAATTGTGCCGGTCCATCTCGGAGCTGGCTTTGAAAGAGGTTATATCTCCTCCGGCAAGGGAATGTCAACAAAATTTGCGATGTTGCCAAACGTCACACTAACACACACGATGGTGCGAAAGCTCACACCGACAGGACTCGACAACCGAATCAAATCAGCAACTTGAAATCATTTATCTTTCATAAATAGTCCAAATAGGAAATATTAACATATCTGCTATTTCATTTTTATTGGTAGCAAGATTTTAGCAATGACTAAAATATTTGTAGCAATCGGTTCTATCGCGTAAATTAATGAACCGTCATTTGACTCCCATGCAGCTGGTCGCCCTCCTTAAGTCAACTAAGTCAGAATGGCAAATGTGACTAATACCAGGTCGTTGCACCGACCAACCGGATGGTTGTGGCAACAAATTTTCGCTCAACTAATAAATAGTTAGTTGGTCCAACGAAGCCGTTTTTGCCGTGTAACAATAATAAAACGTTTTTAGCCATTTTTTAGGAGCGAAAAAAGGATATAATAGTTCTATATCTGCAAAACACAATGTTGAACACGTGAAAGCAATTTTAGTGAAACATCGACGTGGCTAGTGGTGGCCACTAGTGCGGTTCGAGGGAACTGAGCCTATGCATATCGGAATAAGTTTGTATCTCGCTACGATGGCGCCGAGCGAGTTACCAAACTATGTTCCAAACTTGTCCAGGCGGCTCATATTCGGCTCACAATTCTATCTCCTACGGCCTGACCGCTACGTCCTGTTCTTTCTGTCCTCAACCGGTGTACGCCTTGACAAAGATGCTGATGCAAGCAATTACAATGGCGCTCTATAACAACACCGATTCAACTCGAAGCATAACTAAATGCAGATATAAGCCTTTCGCGCATTCATTTGTAGTAGAAGTGAAAAGTCACTACTCAATTTTTCGATCCACTCACGGAAAAAAAGGCTTGGTTGGAACAACCAAGTGCCTTGGTTATATATGCGCCAGACAATTAATTGGTTAGACGAACCAAGTTATTTGTTAGGCTACCAATTTCTTGGTTGGTCTAACCAAGTCACTTGGTTAGCTTACCAAGTGACTTGGTTAGCTTATCAAGTGACTTGGTTAGCTTATCAAGTGACTTGGTTAGCTTACCAAGTGACCAATTTCTTGGTTGGTCTTACCAAGTCACTTGGTTAGCTTACCAAGTGACTTGGTTAGCTTATCAAGTGACTTGGTTAGCTTATCAAGTGACTTGGTTAGCTTACCAAGTGACTTGGTTAGTCCAACCAAGAAATTGGTAGCCTAACGAATAACTTGGTTGGTCTAACCAATTAATTGTCTGGCGCATATATAACCAAGGCACTTGGTTGTTCCAACCAAGCCTTTTTTCCGTGCTGTAAGTACCAATTTATGAAATAAAACTCGCCATCTTGAATTTCGTCCTCCATTTGGAAAATTTTACGGCAACGTTTTAAAGAAATTACACAAAAAAAGGGAGACGCGCGCTAAACAAGCATGCAAAGCTAATACTTTCACCTTGGAACTGGATGAAACTTCTTTGGAGCAACAGATAGCGTTATATCGCTACATCTATAGACCCGGAATGATAACGATGATGAGAATTCGCACGGAGGATTAAAGAAATAAGTAAGAAAAGGTAGAGAAGAGAATTTGACTATCTTCACAGTTTGAGCACGATAGCTCTATTCTACTGAGTTCTTTCTATACGAAACCTTTTTTCGCACGACCTTTCATTCGAAATATTCAAATAGTATACTCGCTCTGCCGGCAGTACGACGAGCCCGGCTGCTACTGCACTGTCCCCTTGGTCGGATTAGCCTCAGTTATTATTCTTCAATTTGGATTAAGCTCCCTTATACGGATATCGGAATAAAGCGCGGAATCGCCAACGTGGAAATAGGTATCCCATCACACGGGACCAGTGAGAGGGCATTTGGTAAAATTACCGAGTTGAACGATCGAGAAACTCACGAGTCTTTGTGTGCAAGCTCACGATATTTAAAATTGTATTGATCACAAGATATTTCTGAACTAAGAATGAAATTAGTCATAAATTTTGCACCCTTTTAGCGTAAACTTTAATTGACTATTACAAGAACTAGAAATAAATGGTCACCATACAAAATTCTTTGATTCACTCGTTTGGGACAGATTTTTTATCGCTTGGTCGCGTCAGCATCAAATGCCGAGACCGAAAAAAAGAGAATCGATTTCCATTTGTATGAGACCGGAAACCCTTTGTCACAGGGATTAACGCTTTGAATCGCTAAACCGGTACCACGTTCCGAAGCGTTTTAACTCCGGTTACCGTACATGTCGTATCGAACTGTAGAGTACCGAACGTAGACGGAATTGTGTCGTCGAAATATAGGCGTAGTGTGACGAGCCATCAGTATTCGCGATAGCTAGTTTTTCTATACTTTTAAAGCCTCTAAACGCTTTTATCAATATTGGATTCACGTTGGCGCCTCAGCATTTCCATGCCAGTGCTTTTATACTGAAACTCCTAACGCATCACAAGATAACAACATGTTGATGAAATAAAATCGCAACATTAATATGCAAATAAGAAGCGTAGTAAAAAAGCGTTTCGAATGTGCCTAAAAACAACTACCCGAAAACCCATATGTCACCATAACTACAGGAATTAAGAACGGAAAGTCTCGTAGCCGTTAGCAGAATCTTCTCTCCGTAAGTGAATATAAAACAACAAAAAATATGTATCAAATTATACGTCTTGACACGTTCCCCAAAGCCTACTCCATAATATGGAAAATACAAGAGCCCCAATTTAAAGTGTCGACAAAGCTGAAGCGTATGGCGAAACCCAGGGTAACAGGTGTCGATATCAGGTGTACGACACTTCTGACTTTCCAAGTTTACAATCCAATCCCACTAGTACTCTTTCACGGCCGCACTGAATACAAAGAACCACACATACTTATCCATACACCGGTGTACACAAATACTTTTCTACTTTACTTTCTCACGTGGGTTGAGATCGAGTGTTCTGCAAGCAGGAAAGAAACGAGATAGGTCGTAAGTGAAATATCCAAGGAAGACGTCAAGCAAGCGAGAGAACGAAATCGGAGTCTACTCTTCCTGGTTCATGCGAGCGAGAAATGGGCAAGAACCCTCGCAACGGAGGTACCAGGAGTTTGTCGGTTGATCCGGCGACACAGAGTGTCTCACCCTATCCGGCAAGAGGGTTGACGAACGAGAACGGCCCTTGTAATGCGATCGTGTATCAGGATCAGAGTTTCCCGTCTGTCCATAACGCATAGATATCCCACACCTATCTCCGCCAGTTTCGCGTCTATCCGAATGAAGCATCGACAGGGATCAAGCTAGATAGCCATCTATATCAAGAAAACGCCCGAATATAGAAAATCCTGAAGATCCGTGTGCTTTCAGCTACCTTCGCAACATCCAAGAGAGTAGTTCATTTTCTTGCGCCATATTTTCAGACATCGGACAAACACGAATCAATCTGTTGCTCTAGTCCCTATATCGCAATCTGATGCCATTTGGTCAAACAGCTTCCGCAGTTTCGAATATCAAGAGCCGTATTACATGTTAGTCATGGTACATTAACTTTGATGACAATAGCTTTTGTTCTCCATTTGTTGTGAAATGACGGGACATAAACGACAAAGTCAGATTGGAATCATCTAGGTTTTGTTTTGGTAATGTGACCTTTCCGGATATTTTCCGACTTAGGTATTTCTAGTACTATCATCAATCAGAGCAGAACGTTTCGTAGATATTGGCATTTAAGATAGAAATTGAAATACAGATTGCGTTGGAAAAAATGGGGCAGAATAGTAATACTTTCATCGTCAATAAGTCCTTCATTATTATCATGCAAATAAGGGGATATTTCGAAATACACGGGCTCCAATAGAAGATTTAATTTCGCTTTCAATATGCAACTATTACGCTACAGATAATTTTTTACCGTTGGATTGGTAAGAATAAATGTAGCCTCGTAGGATTTCGATATTATCTTCATCCGTTGGTCGCCAGACTCGATTTCTGCATACTTTTCGAAAGAAAGCTTACGTTGCTGCTGTTGCTTTAAAATTTCTGCGTTTTCAATTCAGTCCCGACCCAGAAATCGCTGAGCCAGGGGAGGTAGACTCTGGTACTGCTGCTGCCGCTACGACCGGTATCAAAGTCAGGACAAATTCATTTCGTCCACTGTAAGAAACTGGTTGAAACCGCTCCCAGTTCTCAATCGATTACCTCTTTCCTATCTTCTGCAGAAAGGTATGCAAGAAATCGGGTTTAGGCCAGCCGCGCTTCAGAATTTTTATTCAAAGATTCTTTGAATACTGTAGGACGTTTTATCGATCAGAGTATCATCATCGTCGGCGGTTGCTTTTCCCAGTGCCTCTTCTCCTCGTCGACATTCTTTTATTCTTTTGCTGGCGAGTCCTAAAGTTTGGCCCCACCCGAAAGTCGCGAACTAGAAGGTGAACTCGGCCCTTTCATCTGGCCTCACGTTTTATCGACGACGTCAAGCGGGAGGAAAAAAGAAGAAAGGCCCCAGCAAGGGTTCGAGAAGTTCTGAGGGGCCTTTCACTGCGCCGTTGTGGCGCTCTCAACGCAAAATTCTTCCCTAAGCACCCGAGTATAAAACAGAAACAATTGCTTTTTACGAGGAAAACGCGTACGGAATATGTAGGAGGTACGATGCCGCTGCAAAAGAAGAAGCTCGGGTGGCATACAGTACGAGCATAATGTTACGCTCTCATCCTGCACTAGTTTTTCCATCGCTGGTCTCGCTATATTTCTCGGCCGCTTGTAGTACCGCGCTCCATCGATGGTGCGCCACTGCTGCTCCAAGCTGCACTATACGCTTCATTACCCATTTTTCCAAACTGCCGACGACCAACCTTTACGGCCGTTAAACGGTTTGACGCGCGGTTAATATTAAAGCATTCACGAGAGTACTGCAGCTGTTAACGTCGCTTTACCGGTATGTGTAGTAGTGTTTTCCGTGTAAATATATTCGCCAATCGTTGTGCGGCCAGCCGCAGCTCTGTCATCATATGCTTGTAGTAAACGGTCGGTACTTTGCGACACAAATGTTATGGCGACTCGACCCAGGTTCATCGAACCATACGCAGGCAGGCGTCTCGTTAATGTTATTAAGGCCTGGGGAAGTACATAATACGTTTTCACTCGTGCGTTTGAACGCATCCTTCGATATCTATTCCGATTCCATTACCAAATTAATCGCACCAAAAATGTATTCATATTATCCCACATAGGATACCCACATGTAACGCACTGTTTTGTATATGATTATTATTTTATATGTTTACATTTTTACTGACAAAAGCTGATTTATAAAAGGTGATAACAACAAAAACAAAAGACACAGCTGATACAATATACGGGGGACAACTTTTACAATTTCTTGTACGTTTTGTTGGGCAATTTTGACAGCATGTATGTCAATGTTTAATTCATTCAATCAATTATAGCATCTTCTGCCTGCAGATAGTTCAGATAAAGCGACATCAGTTTGATGGAAATCGCATCTGCATAATGATCCAATATTGTACCGTAATAATATGTGAAACATCTGAACCTATAGTAGTAATATTTAATAGTAGGTAGTAATCCTGTGTTCTCATTTGTTACAATTTCATTATTTTTGGTTTCATCGTCCGTTGCCTCATACGCAGTGGAAGACTCCGATTCGTTATCATCTTTCATTAATGGCATGCTCCAAAAAATGCAGAAGTACAGACAATCCAAAATTTGATTCCTCTTGTCCTTGTATCTGAAAATTTTTAAAACGTGATCAACTTGTAATGCAGAATATTAACGGAAAATTCACTTATAGTAAAAAATTTCCATCCTCGCGGCAATTGTTATATACGGAAATTTCGGACAGGATAACATCAAAATATCAAACATTCATTGATATTTTAAGGGTTGATGATATTACGGATTTTTAGTTATTTATATTTATCTCATCACAATGCTGAGTGGCGTATAGATTAGGGTGTGTCAACAAATAATTTTAATTTTTTTTATTTATTTTTTTACTGCAAAAGTATGTATTCTGACCTTAATATTTTTATAATTTTTTAAATTCGAAATTTGTTGAAAAACAAAGATCACGATTGAGACACCTCTAAATATTAGTTAGAGGTAGTTATTGAGGTCAGTATACATACTTTGGCTGTAAAAAAAAATAAAAAAAATGTATTTAATTAATAAAATTATTTTTGTCAATTTCTGCTTCTTACTGCTTATTATAGCACTTTTTGTTAGTCTTCATGGCTTAAGCTCGAGGGGCTGACCTAACAATTGATTGTGCCAAAGAAATTCGTTGGCAAATAATATTTAGAAGTGTCTCAATTACGATCTTTGTTTTTCAATAAATATCAAATAAAAAAAATCATAAAAAATTAAGGTGCGTATTCCGTATAGAAGGTGGATATTAAGGGGATGCTGGAGTAGATTTTTCTATCGAGTTTGGTCGGTAAGTTTCCCGATTATGACACAGATGGTGCCGACGTAGTCTCTTTACTTTTGCCAAAATATACTGAATCTGCCGAAATTCAATATGGCCGCACACGATATGGCAACAGACCTTTGCTGTTAGATATAATTGTTTCTGGAAATTAGATATGTAAAATCAGACCGGACGTCAATTCTGTGATGATTTCTAAATATTCCAAGGCCATCAGAATGTCGACTACACAAGCCAAATCCATATATAGTGTATATTATGTTCGTGTTGCAAAGGCTCGGAGCTTTTCCAATAGTAAACAGACTACGTCGGCGCCATCTGTGTCCTAATGGGGAAACTTCAGTCACGCTCTTCTCGACCTACTCTGATCGCGAACAAACTGCGTAAACGTACTTTACAAACTACGTGCGTTTCTTTTGTGCTATCACCAATCCAACAGTCTTAAAAATGCGAAGAACCTCATAGAATCGGCGTCCACGCTCTTCTTTTGAATATGATGTTTAGAAATGTTTATATAGGACGAAATAGGTGGTGTTGACAGTTCGAGCGGCCATATTGGTTTTCGGTAGGTTTACAAAATTACGATTTTCTTTATTTTTCAAGTGTTTTCATAAAAAATTCGAGCGGACGCCAATGCGCCTATGTTGATATTATAATCCTCTGCAATTTGAAATATATCTGTAATATATTAACATAGTTAATATAGTTAACGTAGTTTGTAAACTACGTTGTTAATAAAAAAATTTAAAAGTCGGTAAAAAAAATCTACTCCAGCATCTTAAGGACAGAATACATACTTTTGCAGTAAAAAAATTAATTTTGACACACCCGTGTATAGATACATCGAAACGTTGCCGCGTCTCTTTCATGAAAATGGCTAATTTTATGACAGTGTTGAAACGATAGGTTAGGCGCATGCGCAGTTCGCAATAAACTTAGTGCATATTGGTGTTTTCGATTGTTCAAAGTGACCGTTAAAAAAGAACATATTTATTTATACAAATGTAAAGTTCAGCACTAACACTTTTACCCGCATTGCCCACATTGGAAATTTGTCGACAACGTAACGAGAAACGACTGCTATAACAGCTTGGAGCCATTATTCGATACCGATCACTTACCGGGTGGGGGATGCAAGCGCACCATCGTTCAGCATTTTTTTACGACACGCACAACGCGATTTCGAAGTTTAATAGTTGCACCAGCCACCGTTGGCCGGTCGAGCGTCGTGGCCGGGACGATTCGAACGTCGGAATGAATTTTTCATTCCTATGGGAAAGCTCGAAAAATAGCAGGCTGCAGGTTTGTTCGATTTCCCACACTCCGCGGTTAAAACCCCGCCGCCAGTTCCCGCCGAAGCGCCGTATGCCGAGATAAAGCTCGTAAAAGTTTTGCAGAGCCGCTCGAAGCACACACCGAGAACCGGATCTTTCGATCGGGACCAGACCCATTTATTTATTCGTCGATGCATTTTGCCGTGTTACTATTACGGTCAACGGCAGAGTTTCAGTGGACTCGCGGTCGACGAACCCAGTTTCCTCTTTATCCTCATTTTCAAAGCGACCCTTTGTATCTACATGGAGCGTATTTCACGCCAAGTGAATTTGGCAGGGTTGATTTTTTTTCAAACTAGTTCGCCGGACAGGAAAGAATACACAAATTTGCCATTTTTTTGTTTTACTCTGAGACAATACTAATTAACATATATCATGACAAAAACTCGATTCTGGCTCTGTTAGCTTCTCTCCGATGTTCTTCACATTAACGCATTACATACTTGGTACGAAAATATGAAATTGTTGAAATTTCTCCGAATAAAGCAGCAGTTTGTTCGCGCTAATTTGTTTATTGTTTACTTGCTGGTGGTATGCAAATCAAATTGATGCCTTCTTTTAGTGAGATCCCAACATTTTTGTCTTAAGCCCATAATATACTATTTGATATTTAAAAAAAATAAATGATGACTAATATCGTCAACAATCGATTTTACTATGTATTGCCAGAAGTGGCTTTCATTATGTCCATATGTAAGAACCGGTGGACATTTAATTCGCAAATTAAATTACGACATATTGGCAAACGTAATGTGTAATCATCATTTTCAAAGCGACTCTTTGTATCTACATGGGGCGTATTTTACGCCAAGTGAATTTGGCAGGGTTGATTTTTTTTCAAACTAGTTTGCCGGACAGGAAAGAATACACAAATTTGCCATTTTTTTGTTTTACTCTGAGACAATACTAATTAACATATATCATGACAAAAACTCGATTCTGGCGCTGTTAGCTTCTCTCCGATGTTCTTCACATTAACGCATTACATACTTGGTACGAAAATATGAAATTGTTGAAATTTCTCCGAATAAAGCAGCCGTTTGTTCGCGCTAATTTGTTTATTGTTTACTTGCTGGTGGTATGCAAATCAAATTGATGCCTTCTTTTAGTGAGATCCCAACATTTTTGTCTTAAGCCCATAATATACTATTTGATATTTAAAAAAAATAAATGATGACTAATATCGTCAACAATCGATTTTACTATGTATTGCCAGAAGTGATTTTCATTCTGTCCATATGTAAGAACCGGTGGACATTTAATTCGCAAATTAAATTACGACATATTGGCAAACGTAATGTGTAATCATCATTTTCAAAGCGACCCTTTGTATCTACATGGAGCGTATTTCACGCCAAGTGAATTTGGCAGGGTTGATTTTTTTTTCAAACTAGTTTGCCGGACAGGAAAGAATACACAAATTTGCCATTTTTTTGTTTTACTCTGAGACAATACTAATTAACTCCGATGTTCTTCACATTAACGCATTACGTACTTGATGCGAAAAAATGAAGTTGTTGAGATTTCTCCGAATAAAGTAGCAGTTTGTTCGCGCTAATTTGTTTATTGTTTACTTGTATTCAAATGAAATTGATGCTCGATTTTTGTCTTAAGCGCATAATATACTACTTGAAATTTAAAAGAAATAAATTGATGACTAATATCATCAACAATCGATTTTACTATGTATTGCCAGAAGCGGTTTCTGTTAAACGAAAATTCCAATAAATCTGGAAAGTTGTACGGACTGAATTTTAATTTTAATATAATTAGAATAGGAGATTTGACCTGGGATGGCTTATATGTCACGCGTACGTATACAATTGGTAATTTGTGTAACATCGAAATCCTTGTAATTTTTCATGCAAAAAGGATTCGTATCTCTCGCAAAATTGATCGACCTGGACGCAATATAAATTATTAAATTCAAATCGAATGAGCATACGGTTCGTTAAATTCGTTCAAAGTATTCAACAAAATGTGAACCTACCTTTTCAGAAGAATTATGTTATTTACCCCATAATTAATGATAACACTGTGATATTAATAACCAATTAATAGCCAATTAAAATATTGTGCAGAGTTTATTCACCAACACAGAAAGTTGGAAATTCCAACGAAACAAAAAATTGAAAGATATAAAAGCGATCCAAACCTGAAGCGGGAACTAACGCTTTTCAGTCTGCTACGAATACGTGGAACGCGTGACTGTTGAAAGATAGAGAATAATCTCCGACGTATAGTATAACTGGGAAATAGAATAACAATGGAAGCTTTAGCCCGAGCAGGAGACAAGCACACGTGCAGTAATCCTGCCAGCAAAGTCAGCACTGCAGCTGTGAAGCGGAAAAACGCGTATGTCCATCCCTGTTCGCTATACAGTACGATTGCATAGGTAGCTGCGCTATAACGACGAGCGTCGAGTGATAACAAAATTGCGGCTTACTTTGCGCTTTCGACCAGCGGCTGTAGTCTGCGACTGATACTGCATGTGGTATCAAGGAAAAAACGAGTTCGGTTTAGTCCAGGTGACACTCACATACACACTCATGTTCCTATCATAACGACAGAGATACACATTTGCGTGTACAGTCCTGGTAAATGGACGAGTAGTGCTGAAGAGCAGCCACGCACTCGTGTTCGAAGCTGCACAGCGATAAGCTCGGCTAAGCGATTGGTTATCGTTTTTCGTGCACGCGCAACTGCCCCGCATTCGCCGAAACCTCGAGGAATATATTGCCATATAAATGTATATTTTAATTGCCTTGTCCTTGGTGTACGAAGGACTACAATTTTTACTATTATATCATATTCTTTAATTCGTTGCTTCCTTATAGAAGAAGTTTTGTTTCTGGAAACGAAAAATTGATATTTCTGTTGGAGTACTGAAAACGGGGTCAACACTGAAAAAAGTGACACATGAAAAAAATCTTCGACGAATGTGTCTGTATTTTTTTTATTATTATTGTTTATTTGCTTTTGTTTCAAGCCTGGAGGTTGTAAGTAAAAAGCTCTACGCCTCAAGAAAGGATTTACCGATCTAGCTGAAATTTGGCACGTAAGTAAAGCAGTTATGCTCCTTTATTTGTCTCAGTCTCAGTTCTTCCATTGGTGGCAAAAAATAGTACGTACGATCAACGACTTAGATCCTGCAACTATTGCGGTGCTATCCAATCCAAATGGTTGGTTGCGCCATGAAAATGATTTATTATGCAGAAGTCTGCCCAGACTAGCTCCAGTACCTCGCGAGCAAGCTTGAGACTGGGGCAAACGGAAAAGAAGAAGGGGTTTAGTGTCAGGCGCCGATAACCAAAGGGATCGCTATCCAAATATACACACATTCATACATACAGTATATAGAATCTTGCGACGTCTGGTTTTTGTATTGTAACTTGAACTGTCATTCAAGTTCCAGCCTGAGTAGAAATTTCATCAGGCATGCCTGCTGTGCCACGAGGTTTAAATCAGTTTTAGATACAGTAACCTTATTTGGGGCCGCCGTAAATTCACCTGCTCAGGTCCATGTAAGGCTGAGATATGGCATTCGTACTTAATAATGCCGTCTTTCCACCGGATCAGGCTGATGTCAGGCTAGATATGGTAACCTTATTTAGGGGTCGTCGTAAGTTCACCTGATCAGGTCCATGTAAGGCCGAGATATGGCATGTCAGGCTTTACATACGGTAACCTCATATAGATATGCCATTCACCGACCTTATCCGTTTCTCATAAGGTCTTTCTGTGGCATTTGGACCAAGATTTTGTCCAATTTACCTTTACTTTCCCTGGTCAGATCCGCATACGGTCTTCGTATGGCATAGTTTTTTAAAAATATGCCGTAAATTTACATTATCAGGTTCGAGTAAGGGCTAGATACGGCATTCGTTAAAAACATTTAAAAATTATTGTTATGCAAAATCAATCTTTTCAGCACCTTGCGTGTGCTGGATTTTTTCACATCTTTATCCAATCGAGAAGTATTCGAAATTTTTGCTGTAACTCACGTTTTACAGGACTGTACCGTTAGAATTACTTTGAAATCTATCCAGGTACTGACCGTCAAACGCCAGTACCTGGATGGGTGACCGCCCCATCATGTTTGAATTTTGAATATTTCGGTCGTAGTCACAATAAATGGATGTACAGTCTTGATGTGTTTTCATTTTAAGTATACTTCAAATAGACAATAAATATTTAAACTTTCTAAGATGTCAATGGCCGAGTGGGCTAAGGCGCAGAACTGTCACCCAGAGGGTCAAGTTTCGATTCCCACCAACGGCAAATAAATTTACATGTGTTTTTTTCAGCAATTAATATGTACTGAAACCTAAATAATCTCGAATATCCAATAGAAAGTGCAAAATAAAGTGAATTCGATGAGCGCAGATAATTATTTTGTAATTTATTTGCCGTTTTTATAAGTAGGGGCTTAGTAGGGCAGCCTCTATCGAGCCCTTATCTGGAAAACTTAATCTGGCCCTGAATCAGGGGCCTTAGATTTAAATCCGGCTACCACGCTAGGCCCTGATATTCCCCGTAGCTGAATTTCTACTTGATAGTGCCTGCACAATTAAGAATATGCTTGCTCTTGTTCATTCACGATATCCCAGTAAAACTGATAAGCCTATCAAGAACCGATCTCAAAACCCGTAAATCCAAATGAGAAATATTCTTCATCTTTATATATTTCTGTATTTTGCCGGTTCCCTTCACAAGAGATCTCTAGAGAAGATGCACTAAGAAGGATCGCATTGATTTCGTGAGCGAGGAAGCGAGCGAACAACCATGAAGCATTTCCGGCTGAAACGCGAGGAAAAGCTCGCGAGCTCGCGAGCTCGTTCCCCCATGCCAGTAGGATTGATTTAATTACCGTGGGAAGTAGAGGGCGTGTGCCTAGGCACCTTCGTCAGGCTTCCTATCTGTTGTGCCGTTCTCTCTTTCTCCCTTCGTAGCTCCGTTTCACACCAGGAGACTTCAGCAGTACCAAAGACATAGCACAAGTGCTCACTCCCAGACCTCCCAGAAGAAATAGTGGATGTAAAGAAAATCGTGCGCTCTCTGCTCTGGCTCGGACCACCTTTAGATGCGCGAGAGGGCCGACAGAAATAGAGCCGGCGAAAGCACGAAAGCTTTCGTTTTTCCGTCCAGACGTACTACGCTCCGTTCCCTTCTTTCTCTTTTCCACCTTTTCCTGTCTTTCTCTCCGGTGAAAATCGAATTACCGTGCGAAAGTGTCCGCTGAACGACCACCTGTGTATCGCAAGGGAAACTACATGTTTATTACCTCTCAATATTTTTATTACCTATGTTTTTATTTCGCCTTCTCATAGATGAAGCTTTTTTTTTCGCAATATTTTTTTTTTTCGAGATTCTGGCCTTCACTGTCGTTCTCAAGTCGTATATTCTATCCATGAAAATAACCATTTCAATCCTTTTTACTGTGATTTTGAAAAAAGTCACTTTTGTCCGTATATGATTTCAGAATTCACAGATCCGACTTCAAATCAGAAAAATTAGTGGAATTTTTCTTTCTTCAAGATATCGAGTTTGGGCCTACACTATCATTCTCAAGTCGTATATTCTATCCTTGAAAGCAACCGTTTCAACCCTTTTTACTGTGATTTTGAAAAAAGTCACTTTTGTCCGTTTCTGATTTTAGAATTCACAGATCCGACTTCAGGTCAGAAAATTCATCCGAATTTTTTTGCTTCAACATATCGAATTTTGGTCTTCACTATCCTTCTCAAGTAGTATATTCTACCCCTGAAAACAACCATTTCAATCCTTTTTACCGTGATTTTGAAAAAAGTCACTTTTGTCCGTATCTGATTTCAGAATTCACAGATCCGACTTCAAGTCAGCAAAATTAGTGGAATTTTTCTTTCTTCAAGATATCGAGCTTGGGCCTACACTATCATTCTCAAGTCGTATATTCTACCCCTGAAAACAACCATTTCAATCCTTTTTACCGTAATTTTGAAAAAAGTCACTTTTGTCCGTATCTGATTTCAGAATTCACAGATCCGACTTCAAGTCAGAAAAATTAGTCGAATCTTTCTTTATCAAAATATCGAGTTTGGGCCTACACTATAATTCTCAAGTCGTATATTCTACCCCTGAAAACACCCGTTTCAACCCTTTTTACCGTGATTTTGAAAAAAAGTCACTTTTGTCCGTTTCTGATTTCAGAATTCCCAGATCAGACTTCTGGTCAGTAAAATTAGTAGAATTTTTCTTTCTTCAAGATATCGAGTTTGGGCCTACAATATCATTCTCAACTCGTATATTCTACCCCTGAAAACAACCATTTCAATCCTTTTTACCGTGATTTTGAAAAAAGTCACTTTTGTCCGTTTCTGATTTTAGAATTCACAGATCCGACTTCAGGTCAGAAAATTCAACCGAATTTTTTTGCTTCAACATATCGAATTTGGGTCTTCACTATCCTTCTCAAGTCGTATATTCTACCCCTGAAAACAACCATTTCAATCCTTTTTACCGTAATTTTGAAAAAAGTCACTTTTGTCCGTATCTGATTTCAGAATTCACAGATCCGACTTCAAGTCAGAAAAATTAGTCGAATCTTTCTTTATCAAAATATCGAATTTTGACCTTCACTATCGTTCTCAAGTCGAATATTCTACCCCTAAAAACACCCATTTCAATCCTTTTTACTGTAATTTTGAAGAAAGTCCCTTTTGTTCGTTTCTGATTTCAGAATTTTCAGGTCAGAAAAATCAACCGAATTTTCTTTGTCTTCAAGATATCCAGTTTGGGCCTTTACAGTCATTCTCAAATCGTATATTCTACCCTTGAAAACACCCGTTTCAATCATTTTGCTTCCTCATAGAGGAAGCTTTGTTTTCGTGAAAAAATTTTTTTTCGAGATTTTCATGTCAGTACACTCAGAATGGTCCAAAACATCGAGAAAAGTGATTTAGAAAAAATGTCTGTATGTGTGTGTGTGTGTGTGTGTGTATGTGTGTGTGTATGTTACACAATTGAAAAATGTAAACCTTTATAACTCGAGAAGGCCTTGAGATATCAACCTGAAATTTGGACCATAGATAGAGAGATCAAGCCTCATCGTTCATACAAATTTTTGTTAAAATCCACTTCATCGTTAAATTATTACGCGATTTTTAATTTTTTGAAAAATGTCTGTTTACGCGATAACTCTTTCAATTTTTGAGATATTGATCTAAAAATTAGTATGAATTTGAGCTTTCATATGCCGGTGATCGCTATTGAATTTGGTTAAGATCGGTTGAGCCGTAAAAATTTTATGATGTTATGAATTTTTCAAAAAATTGACATTATCGCTGTATTGTAACTTTTGCAAAACTTAAGATAGCGATCTCAAATTTTGTATATAAATGAAACAATATTCAGCCATTATATATGTATAATTTAGTGACGAACGGTATGACATTTTTGATTTTATGGAATGTTGAATTATTTTTAAAAATATACATTATCACATTTTCTTCGGAAACGCTCTAATAATCACGAAATAACGCAATAACGAAATAGAAAAAGCGAATCCACAACATGTATATTTATCTAATTAAAACAATGATGCAAAGTAGAACCTTGCACATTGCTTCCTCATTATTTTTCGCGTTTTATAAAGCTTCCTCTATGAGGAAGCCAAAAATTGAATAACATACTTCCTCATAGAGGTAGCTTTGTCAAACGGGAAAAATAATGAGGAAGCAATGTGCAAGGTTCTACTTTGCATCCTTTTTTAGTGTGATTTTGAAAAAAGTCACATGGGCTATGCTATCAAAGCAGAACATTCGGATTTACACAAAAAGTAACTGGATACTGAAGAAGTTTGAATCATGAAAAACTGTGTATACCAAATATTCGACTTTTCATTCTGTCTATATGTAAGAACCGTTGGACATTTAATTCGGAAATTAAATTACGACATATTGGCAAACGTAATGTGTAATATAACTGCATGCCGTGTCTGAACTTCACTTCCCCACTACGATATATTACCGGCGCGTGTAAGCAGACGTTATAGCTCTACACAAACCGAAACTGCAACTTCAGCTTCTGACTTCAGGGAAAAAGTTTCTTGGTTACCAATATTAACTTTACGTTTGTTCCAGGCGGACGCCGATATTCTGCGAATGGAGGACGCTTTCTGCAGCACACGAGTACGTATATTCATTAGTGGGAAATGTAGTTTACCAAGAAAGGAGAAAGTTTAAGCATAGACAGGGACATCTCTCAATGAGTTTCGTTGGAAAGCATTGTAATAATAATTCGATTTAATAATAATTTATCTTTGAAAAGTATAGTATACTTAGAGAGTTGTGGCTTCCAGAGTCGTACTTGCCGGTAACGCAGATAGAGACGCCACTGTTATACACAGAGCGACGTGCTGCTGGGGGAAACGATGAAAGCGCGATAATCCCAGCCTTAATTGAATAGCGGAGGAGGGAGAAACAATGATTCAAACGTGCCACAAACTATTCTCTCGGTGTTGAGGCCCACGGCTGCGGTAATATGAGGGAGACAGAGGCGTTCGGGGTACGAGGAACGACTAAACTCGACATAGAGCCCTATCGAAGCGCGGCTGCAATAGCTGCGAGGTGCAAAGGGTTTGGAAGACAGATAGGAACAGGCGCGAGAGTAGGATGCCGCTCATTCTCCTGTTTGTGAAGGTACATCGTTCTTAGTGGTAGTTGCGTTTCCTGGAAAGTTGAGTCATTAGTGAAAATTGATCGCGTCGAATGAAACAGTGAAAGAGACGCGAGGATTACGATTCTCGGGAATTGGAATATTAGTTTGAAACTCGACAAGAACCGAAGGAATGGAGAAGCAGAAAGAGATCGGGAAAAGTGAAGTGGGCTATGAATCAAAATGATAAGCTACATAATAAACATTCTTATTAATAACTTGTATTACTATAGAGCTCCTTTTATTTTCTGCGCGCGACAAGTCGAATGGCGCCACGTGTGACCAACTGGTTCTTTTTTTTTCGATAAACATGGTACACTGAATTTATAAGCTTTTCCAAATTTTATTATACAAAAATGTAAATTTACATGCTGTGTATAAGTTAGGAAGAAATACTCGGTGGCGATGATAGCAGAAGGGATGTTGAACGAAAAAGGAAGAAAAACGCTGGAACAAAAAAGGTGTGCGCAATGGCAGCGGGGTGGGATCGAAAAAAAGTGTAAAAGAATCACGGCGCAGTAAATTCTACGGTGCAAAGCTCTGTATGCTGGCGCGTCACGACCGTTCCCGACGATTTGCAGTCCAGCGTGCCGCTAATTGCGTGTCAACTGCGATGTTTTGCGTTTTATCTAGCGTACATGGATGCCGGTGTACGGCTCTCGCTCGCTATCTAGCGGACCGAAGCCCCCTTGAAAGTCCGAGTCTCTAGCTAGGCAAACGTTCGTACATTTCCACACGCTCTACCTCGAAACGACAACTCGTTCATCGGCAGAATTCACGAGACTGCATTTCTATGGGGCACGTATCGGTTCATCGAGGATCAATCCAAAAAAAACAATAAATCAGAAGAAGCGAAAAAGCGAATGTGAAATTTTCAGGTATATCTGTCAAAAATGTAGCTTATCCACAGAACTGTATTTTTAAATTTCGTTAAACCAACGAATTCATCTTTTTTTTTCCAGTGTGAGGGTTAAAAAATGGTTGAAGTTTCAAAATCCTCCGTAGAAAAATGCAAAGAAAAAAATGTGACTAAATTTTCGCAAAGAGTCTCGTCCCTGCTATGTAAAAATAGCCCTGGAGATCAAAGATAAGTGTTATCTCAATCAAATAAACAATATATGGCCGTTATTCTAACTTCACTCGATGATGGAAAATTTTTGCTTTAATTTATTTTTAACTAAATTATTCATTGTCTTTTTTAGAAATTTTTATAACACCATATGTGCGGAATAAAAAAAGACAATAAATCAGAAGAAGCGAAAAAGCGAATGTGAAATTTTCAGGTATATCTGTAAAAAATCTAGCTTATTGACAGAACTGTATCTTTAAATTTAGTTAAACCAACGAATTCATCTTTTTTCCAGTGTGCGGGTTAAAAAATGATTGAAGTTCCAAAACTCTCCGTAGAAAAATGCAGAGAAAAAAATGTGACTAAATTTTCGCAAAGAGTCTCGTCCCTGCTATGTAAAAATAGCCCTGGAGATCAAAGATAAGTGTTATCTCAATCAAATAAACGATATATGGCCGTTATTCTAACTTCACTCGATGATGGAAAATTTTTGCTTTAATTTATTTTTAACTAAATTATTCATTGTCTTTTTTAGAAATTTTTATAACACCATATGTGCGGAATAAAAAAAAATAAATCAGAAGAAGCGAAAAAGCGAATGTGAAATTTTCAGGTATATCTGTAAAAAATCTGGCTTATTGACAGAACTGTATCTTTCAATTTAGTTAAACCAACGAATTCATCTTTTTTCCAGTGTGCGGGTTAAAAAATGATTGAAGTTCCAAAACTCTCCGTAGAAAAATGCAGAGAAAAAAAATGTGACTAAATTTTCGCAAAGAGTCTCGTCCCTGCTATATAAAAATAGCCCTGGAGATCAAAGATAAGTGTTATCTCAATCAAATAAACAATATATGGCCGTTATTCTAACTTCACTCGATGATGGAAAATGTTTGCTTTAATTTATTTTTAACTAAATTATTCATTGTCTTTTTTAGAAATTTTTATAACACCATATGTGCGGAATAAAAAAAGACAATAAATCAGAAGAAGCGAAAAAGCGAATGTGAAATTTTCAGGTATATCTGTAAAAAAATCTAGCTTATTGACAGAACTGTATCTTTAAATTTAGTTAAACCAACGAATTCATCTTTTTTTCCAGTGTGGGGATTAAAAAAATGATTAAAGTTCCAAAACTCTCCGTAGAAAAATGCAAAAAAAAAAATATGAATAAATTTTCGCAAAGAGTCTCGTCCCTGCTATGTTAAAATAGCCCTGGAGATCAAAGATAAGTGTTATCTCAATCAAATAAACAATATATGGCCGTTATTCTAACTTCACTCGATGATGGAAAATTTTTGCTTTAATTTATTTTTAACTAAATTATTCATTGTCTTTTTTAGAAATTTTTATAACACCATATGTGCGGAATAAAAAAAGACAATAAATCAGAAGAAGCGAAAAAGCAAATGTGAAATTTTCAGGTATATCTGTCAAAAATCTAGCTTATCGACAGAACTGTATTTTTAAATTTCGTTAAACCAACGAATTCATCTTTTTTTTCCAGTGTGAGGGTTAAAAACTCGTTGAAGTTCCAAAATCCTCCGTAGAAAAATGCAAAGAAAAAAATGTGACTAAATTTTCGCAAAGAGTCTCGTCCCTGCTATGTAAAAATAGCCCTGGAGATCAAAGATAAGTGTTATTTCAATCAAATGAACAATATATGGCCGTTATTATAACTTCACTCAATGATGGAAAATTTTTGCTTTCATTTATTTTTAACTAAATTATTCATTGCCTTTTTTTAGAAATTTTTATAACACCCCGGGAAAAACGGTTCATATATAATCATATATAATTGTATATAATTTCATGTATAGTTGTATATAATTATATATAATTGTATATAACGTAATATATCATTGTATATGAAAACATATATGAGCATATATGAGTTTATATGTACATATACAGTGGTATACATGATCATATATAATACCAAAACCGCCAGCTTGCGATGTCATATATGAACAGATATGATCATATATAGTTATATACAACTATATATCGCCCATTTTTAGCGCATATATGATTGTATGTGGATCCATATACAAATGTATATGAGCGTATATAACTTTATATGTATATATACATTGGCATATTTGACCCTATATATGACCATATATAACACCAAAACTGCCTGTTTACCATGTCATATATAAACAGATATGATCATATAGGATTGTATATGAGATCTATTCTGTGTGTCGACTGTGCAATATATGATCATATACAATCATATATGACTGCGCACAGAGAACTGACAGCTCATGTATGACCGTGCACGTATGATTATATGGTATTCCATAATCTATTGTTATATAATATTCACGAATTATTTCGATGTTCACGTCTTATTTATATACGGATGTAAAATTTGTTATATGGTTATATAACTAAGCATTTAATATCCGTTTTGTAAATGCGTGAATCATCCGGTTTTGTTTGAAGCGCTCAAGTTATAGGTATTTTTGCATATGCGGTTCTTTTCTTTATAATCACATGCTCATTCGCAACGATTAATGAAGATATTTGGCTTTCCTGGGCGGACGTTTCATTAAAACCTTCCACTTGATGAATTGAAACGGTCGCATATTAATAAGAATGATCAAGATTACTATACTAAATAATATCAACATAAAAGGATCGTGATAATCGTTTATTGTAATAGTGCACAGAAATTAACACGAACAGTTCGGGACCTTATACGTTGTACATATAATCGAAATATAACATTAGTAATGATATTTCTTAACCGTATATCGTGATGAAGTTCAACTTCATTGTATTTTTACATTACTTTCTTCAACAGATTTGGTGTCTTGCAAATATACTCTCCAACTTTCAGAAGATTATATCTATTTAGGCATCGTCTTATATAATCACATATAACTATATATGATTGTATATGCTCAGATACAATTATATATGATCATGCATAGTCATATATGATCATGCATGATCATATAGAGACAAAATTCATATACAATCATATATGAGCAGTTTATATATGATTATATATGATCATGCATAGTCATATATGATCATGCATGATCATATAGAGACAAAATTCATATACAATCATATATGAGCAGTTTATATATGATTATATATGATTATATATGAATCGTTTTTCCCGGGACCATATGTGCGGAATAAAAAAAGACAATAAATCAGAAGAAGCGAAAAAGCGAATGTGAAATTTTCAGGTATATCTGTAAACAATCTAGCTTATTGACAGAACTGTATCTTTCAATTTAGTTAAACCAATGAATTCATCTTTTTTCCAGTGTGCGGGTTAAAAAATGATTGAAGTTCCAAAACCCTCCGCAGAAAAATGCAGAGAAAAAAATGTGACTAAATTTTCGCAAAGTGTCTCGTCCCTGCTATGTACGAGCATCTAAATAGTTCAACGGAAGGGAAGAATCGAGCGTTAATAATTTACACCCCTTCGTAAGTCGGAGTAGAAGCCGGAAGAAAGAAATGCGATTCAACGAAGGCGCGGAAGCACAATTTCGTGGCTCCCCAAGAGACTGTTAGCTCAGCCGATGTATATGTGTTTCTTCCAAGTTGAAGGCGAAATTTTGCTATGGCAGGGTAAGTAAATAATCCGGTGGCGCGGTTGACCCACCTTTCCGTGATACTCGTTTCTTCTTTCTCTGCCACCCTCGTCTCTCCCACTCTTAACATTCGTGGCATCTATCTCAGAATCCACCAGTTGTTTTTTCCCCTTGTCCCACTCCCACACACAAAATTCTCCTTATCTTCGTTTTCTGATTATATCCTCCCATCCTTTGTACTCATATCTAGACCCACCCCTTTCTTTTCTCTTTCTTCGCCCTCACGAAAACGAACGGTTTCCGCAGCTTGCGGAAACCTCCCCACAGCTTCTAAAAGCACTGGGACAGAAGAACCTCCCTTATCACCCATTGATTTACATCTCGAGTTGTTGCTGCGCGCGCTCGTTCTAGCCTCGCGGATCTCGGATTTTACTTTTTTTTCCCTTCCTTCTCACCCCCATTTCGTCCCATTCCGAGGACCACACCTCTGCACCTACGACTTGAACCTCGACTTTCCGTGCTAGCTTTCTCCAACTCGTACACCGGCACGCAACCCGCGAGTCACTCTTTTCCTTATATCTTACCTTCATACCACCATCAACCTTTGCCCACCTTTGTCCAACGCCGCTCGCGTACAACTCCCTTTTCATTTTCAGTTTTATTCTCTCATCCGGTGGACGGAGAATCCAAAGAGAACTTCCACTTTTCGCTTTCCACTCCTCCCGTACCAAAGCGCGCGGCTGCCTCTCGGCTAGCAAAGATTCGCTCCCCATCCCCGCGGTTCTTCCAACCTTCGTGAGAGAGCACTCCCTTTGTACCACCAGCGGTGCGCAGTCAATTATTGCATTACCTTCTTCAAGCCCGAAAGATGATAGGGGGCGGCCGACTATAGACCCTTTCTTGTTTTATGTGGATAGCGGTTTCCGCAATTCCTTTTTTTTTATTCACCATCAAGCGTATGAAAAGACACGGACACTTGTAGGATCAAGAGAATAACTTCCGTACTTCCGTCATCAATGTCGATGGCCTATGTACTTCCAAGGACAGGCAATAGGCGAATAATACGATATCTTTAGAACACTTTAATAACTATATTAATAAACAAGAATAATCATCAATGATAACATTTTTTGATAATAATGATAATGTAAAATAACTTTTTCCCATACAGGTAACGATAAATAATCTTAAATGTAGTTTTATTCTAAATTGTCAAGTTCGAAATACTTCTATGTGATTTAGGACCGTCCACGTACACCATAACGTGACAGCGGAGCACGAACATGCGACGCACCAACACTAACAATCGTTTACAATACGTGCGATCACGGACGGTGGGGCGAGAAGTATATAAGTCGCCAGCGCGAGGCACAAGCCCTCATTATTACCTTACCTTCCTAACGATGGACTCCTAAATTTACTCCGATTGCGAGCCCCAACATTGCGTTGGCTCTCGCAATTTCTCTGAGCAAAGCCCAGGCTCACCCGGGTGCCTCTGTACTGCACAGACTCACACGGTTTTTTCCCTTGAACCAGCCCAGCTCCAGTAGGCCCTGACACTGCGTCAGCTCCTACTGTCTACTTCTCTGATTTCCTCTATCCTAACTTTATAATAGCTGATAAGATGATTTATTTATTTTATTAGTGACTTTTCTTTATTGTTATATTTTCATTTATTGTTGGCCACAAGACTGCGTTGTCTCCTACAATAAAATTAATTTCAACTTTGACAAAATAACCTGACTGCGATAATATTCGGGATATATGATAATAGTCCACGATACTGCATCGTCCGCTATTTTCATATCTCCCGTCAAACTCAGCTGTCTTCTCTATAGGCTCCGAGACTCTCTCGTTGCTTATAGAGAAAAAAGGTAAACACTTCCGGTACTGTCTCTGCGGACGAGTCTTGGCTTCGCGCTAATACTTGCTCACGCACTACACATATAAACCACCACTACAATTCTCGAGCGACGAGACTCGTTTTTACAAACTTTCTTTTGTAGAATTTAAGCCTCGCTCTGCTCTATTTCGGGAACCAGAAAGGGTTAATCCCATTATAATTTTGTATTCTTGTTAGCCTCTTGCTATTTATCAAAGTTGATTTATTTTCAAGATCCAGCGTTTCCATAAGGAACTACTGGTGATAGCCCAACGCACGTCGTTCTTGAACGATGTTACCAATCTTATAATAATTAGCAATTTGAGTGTAATTTCATGGAATTTTAGAAAAGGCAAAATAAGTGACCAAGTTTCACATATGAACTCCTGGAGGCAGCCCAACTCACTTGTTCCCTTATTAAACTCCTTCCACCTGAATAAAACATGAAATCAAATTATTACTATTTCTCTATTGTTATCAAATCTGGTTGTCCTTTAACATCGTTAGAATTTTTATATGTTCATTTTTCAAACCCATATCCTGAGCCTATGATGAGCCAATCCTAGCCAAGTGGCACATGGATATCTGAGGTATACTCCTAATTTAAAACAAATCTTATTGGGTCCAGAACACGAATTCTTAAAATACTGAAATTTACCACTTGAGAAGACAGAAATGAGCAAAATAGAAAATCTCATAAATAAGTATTTAATTTATTGGTCATGGGGATTTTCGGTTTCGTTACAACACAGCCTAACCAAGAAATTGGTCGGTCTAACCAATTACCCGACTAGAAATTCAGTTATGGGGAATATCAGGGCCGGACCTGGTAACCGGATTCTAAATCCAAGGCCCCTGTCTGGATACCTTATACGGCCCTGATTGGAAATGTAACGCTTTGGCACATCCGGGCCAGGTCAAGTTTACCACATAAGGACCTGATAAATATAATCATTGATATAAATACATATACTTATCTTTATATTAAATTAAAAAATTAATTATTAATTTTAGGGCATTATGCCGCAATATCAACAATAATATTCTATTAATATTACAAAAAAAAAAAAAAACAATTCGTCTTCAGATACGGTTTTTCGTAACTTAATTCGAGAAGTGATGGACGCGGGATTTGAACCTAAGACCTACGGGACCTACCTATTTACCTAACTACCTAACCGAGCACGCTAACCACTAGACCAAACCGACTATGTGGATATCTCGTACAGTATTTCCATAATAGTTCAATTTACTATTTATTTAAAATAATAGTTCAGTTTTTAATGTAGCTAGTTACGAATTTGAACTTAAAATTTGTAAATTCAAAATGACGGGTTTAAAATGAAAAACATATTGAATGCGATATTTTGATTTTATAAATGATATTTTTAATTCCACCAATATTTCGATCGGGTCTACCTTATCTATGCCAGATCTGGGCCTGAATATGGATTGCCTTATCAGGTCTATCTTAATTTTTCCCGATCTGGCCCTGAATAAGATACACCTTATCAGGTCTACCTTAATATTTCCCGATCTGGCCCTGAATAAGATACACCTTATCAGGTCAACCTTCCCTTTGCCAGATCCGGTCCTATTAAGGTACATCTTATCAGGTCTACCTTATCTATGCCAGATCTGGACCTGAATATCTAATACCTTATCAGGTCAACCTTCCCTATGCCAGATCCGGTCCTAATAAGGTACACCTTATCAGGTCAAACTTATCCATGCCAGATCAGGCCCATATGTGACGGCAGGGCTGCCCTACCAGATTTCTAGTCGGGTAATTGTCTGGGGCATATATAACCATAGCACTTGGTTCTTTCAACCAAGCTTTTCTTTCCGCGAAGGCAAAACGATTAAGGTTTTGTTTTCTTAATCGTTTTGCCTTGTAACGAAACCGTGCCCATCAACAACATTATCTCAATCTGAAGTTCAACAATGTGACATACATAAATTCTGACATACACACATTTTGACAAAAAAATTGAACTGATTGCAGCTTAGACAAAGTCTACCATCTATACATACCATTAAGGGGAGGGAGTCAGGTCAAAAAAATTGATTTTGGAAATTCAATATCATTAAAATCCTATTGCATATAAAAATGCCCAATGCACTATATTGTTGGTGCTCGATGAAAGAATTTTTTACTGTCGTCTGACTTGCATATGCTTTTCAATATTATATTAAGCAAAGTTCTTAGGTTTTCCATTCTGCGCATGATTCAGATCAAACTACTAGGCAGATTGAAATGGTTGACGTCTCATTTTCTTCTTCATGAAAAGATACACCGGCTAAATGGAGCAAACTATTTTTTTTCATTCTGAAAGCAAAGTTAATCACTGATTTAGAAAATAGCATAAAATTTATTTATTAATAATTATGTTACTTAAAAAATATTACAGTTTATTAACATCTGCTTCATTTAGCCGGTGTATCTGTTCATGAAGAAGAAAATGAGACGTCAGCCATTCCAATCTGCCTAGTAGTTTGATCTGTATCATGCGCAGAATGGAAAACCTAAGATCTTTGCTTAAGATAATATTTAAAAGCATATACAAGTCAGACAACAGTAAAAAATCCTTTAATCGAGTACCAACAATATAGTGCGTTGGGCATTTTTATATGCAATAGGATTTGGATGATATTGAATTTCCAAAATCAATTTTTTTGACCTGACTCTCTCCCCTTAAATCTCAATTCGGACAAAAATGTCAGCATTATTGCATCGGACGTATTATTTATGATTATTTTTTTTCTTTATATTTCCAAAAAATTAACGATACGTGAAATCACGATTAGAACGTAAATAGGATAATCGATAACCGCCCAGAATTTATGTGAGGGTGCAGTGTACTTTCCTCTAACAATCAAATGCTAAAGAAGCGGAATTTTACGGTCGTTTAGACATGGCGGAGTCATTGATTTATTGGAGTTGTACTATTAGATGCTGGTCTCTGGGGGAGCACTTGGACGACCGGGAGACCTACAGGCTCGTTATACGATATCAAAAATATATATGTACACAGAAAGTACGGAAACGAAAATAGCTTGACGTTTTTTTGCCCTGGCAAATCGATTGTCGAATTCTACTATATAATGCAACCAGACTCAAGATAAATATGGATAGGGGAGCGTGCAGTCAACATCCAAATGTTGCGAGCTGTATAACTGGGTCAGAGGCAAACGAGTAGCTGATGGCCAAAGCAACTAGAATAGTAGAGAGCACTCTAGTACGTACATATAGATACTATGTACAGTACGTAGGTACATGCAATTTCGTACGTTACGTACCGTACGTACCGACGGAACAGAAGCAGACCGAGTCGGAAATAACTGGCACAGGCGCGTTATTTCGCTAATAGATTTTTCAGCGAAATGAAAAGATCGCGCCCGATACGCGAGGTTTAATGGACCGGAAATGCGAGCGCGAAGAAAAACGGTCGGGCTTTCGGGGCCGAAGCCTGTGGCGCTGGTACATGCTCACGAGTTGTCCCTCGCTTCGCTTGGTTTTACGTTCAATCGCGTAGTCTGGACCCGTGTTCCACGAGAATTGTTCTTCTCGTGCTCGCGCTTCAGGAGATTGCAGCGGTTACAACTCCGTCAAATAAGAAAAATCTCTTTGAAATATCCATTTTTCCAACAAGACATGTAGCTCGTTAACACAAATAAATAGTATACGCAAAGTAAAATATAGCTGTTTCAATGAAACTGATTTACATGAATTTAATTTCATTGAATCAATATGGATATTCCATATTGCACATTGCTTCTTTATTATTTTTCGCTTTTTACGAATCTCTATGAGGATGTATGTTAATCTACTTTGGCTTCCTCATAGAGGAAGCTTTGTAGAAAGGAAGAAATAATGAGGAAGGTTCTACCTCAAGCTCGTCGCAATCAGCAACTTCCGGTCCTTGTTATGTATATTATGTACGAACGTATTACAATAATCTCCTAGTGAATCCAATAATTCGTTGTTGTTTTTTGGAGAAAAAAGAGGCCCTGGAGATAAAAGATAAGTGTTATCTCAATCAAATAAACAATATATAGTCGTTATTTCAACTTCACTCGAAGATGGAAAATTTTTGCTTTAATTTATTTTTAACTAAATTATTCATTGTCTTTTTTAGACATTTTTATAACACCATACTATGTGCGGAATCATGTATTTCAAAATAAAAACGGGTTAAATACAACGAATACCTCAAACACGAAACCCACGAGCTTACTCCTTCTCGTACCTTTAATTTTCCATAGAACTTTCCGCGATAACGTTCGGTCCACTTCAGCAGCTCTTGGAAAAACTTTGACGATATCACGAACGAAGTCGATGAGTCCAGGCACGAAGTTTTCTCGTTAACGAGATGTTTTTATCTCGGATCTCTAATTGTTGAGATTCGAAAAATAGTGTGAATCTTCAATTGAAGGATTCATTGAGGTTATGGACTGTAAGTAAAATTTCAAGTATTAGCGAGGAACGATGGTACTAGGGTGCGAGTGCTAATTATACTCGAATGAAGTAATTCAATTACGGATATAGAAGCGATGAAACTGGAAATCTTGGAATACATAAATCTACCACTGCCATTAGTCTTCCTTTTACTTATTTTACGAACCTTCAGAGAACTCTGATATACTGTGATCCAGATTATCACATCGTCCACGTTACGGTATGTAATATCGTCCAGTCTAAATCTGTATTACAAGTATAATTTATTTTCAGTTATACGAGACGTTTATTCATCGACAATCTTATTATACTACGGTTCTTGAGACTTTGGTGTAATGATTTCATTCCCAATAACACAAACCGAGGAAACGAGTCAAAGCTATCGTTACCTATATCTTGTCTCTGATGTTTAAAGCAATACCAAAGTAATGAAACATGTGAATGCACACACACACATCTCTGCTTCGCCTGTTTTTCCATTTCAAGGCGTTTACGACCCGAGCGCAATGCTGAACTCACTGTATCTATTTTACAGTCGTGCACATTTTTAGCTCGTAAGAATACACTCGGCATTGCCATCTCAAGGCATCTTGAGATGTTCTTGCAATGAGGTATTAACAAGATTTTCTTGTCTTTTATGGCCGTGTTATTTCCAAGGGCTTGTTGAGCTGATGCCGCTATCCGCTGTCAGAAACACTGTGGTATACATACTATATATTGTGTACGGTACGTAGCCGTTTCAAGATTGAAATCCCGGAACGCAATAAAGCCGTGCATTTTACTTCATTGCACACGAAGCGACATTAAAGTCCCTTATCGTCGGCTCTCAGAAAGTCGCTTTGTCCGCGATTGCCGACGCCCGTCCTCCACTATTCCATACTACCACTGAGAAAAAGATGAGATTTGTAAGCGCGTGTGAATATTCCCTTAACAGATCTGGTATTTTTGCTTTGATCAAAGGACGCGACTATTCCGCTCGTACGATTCTAATAATGACAGTTGTATGAGCAGAATGAGCATTATCCCTGCACGTATTACCTTTAAAAGCAAAACCCTACGGACAGTAGCATGAATAATCACATTCAATTGTGATTATTTATAACTTTATATGATGATAAAAGGACGCGTAACCCGTTAATCATTTTTTCATTATTAAGCCTCCCGCACTGAATAAAGTAGTCCAGGATGGAGTCCCGGATGGAATCTAGGCAGTCGAGGCGGGAATACCGGATGGACTCTCAGATGATTTCCGTTTTTAATCCGATCCGAAAGTCGGCGGACTCCATCCCGGACTCCACCCTGGATGGTTCGCGAATCTCGGCTGTCCGATGGCAGAATCCATCCCGGTGTCCATTTTGAATTCTCGCCTGAATTGTCTTAGACTCCATCCTAGACGGTCCTCGTGTCCACCAGGTGTTTGACACCAGGACCAGACCGTGTCCACCTTGGGCACTTTGGAGCCCAGACGATCCATTCTGGACCACTCGTGTGTAGTTGAACTCAGAACAGCTTTCCAGTCTTATATTCGTTTAGGCTTCAAGTCACTTGCGAGAAACGATGCTTCTATTTGCCATCTAGTGGCATCATGCGAAACACGAATACACAATGCTCCGCTAGATGGCGAGTAGTCGAAGCGTTTCTCGCAAGTGACTTGAAGCCTGAGCGTATATAAGACTGGAAAGCTGGTTTGAGTTCGACTACACACGAGAGGTCTACCGTCCGTTATCTTAGTAAGAGTGGTCCAATATGAATCGTCTGGACACTAAGGTGCCCAGGTGGACACGGTCTGGTCCTGGTGAACACCAGGATCGTCCAGGATGGAGTCCAGGATGGAATCCAAGATGGAGTTGGGGATGGCCTGCGAGACAGTCCGGGCGAGAATCCATAATGAACACCAGGATGGATTCTACCATTGGACAGCCGAGATTCGCGGACCGTCCAGGATGGAGTCCGCCAACTTCCGAATCGGATTAAAAGCGGAAGTAATTTCAGAGTCCATCCGGTATTCCCGCCTGGCCTGCCAAGATTCCATCCGGGACTCCATCCTGGAATCCATGGGGACTCCATCCCGGACTCCATCCCGGACTCCATCCCGGACTCCATCCCGGACTCCATCCTGTACTAATTTTTTCTGCGCGGGCTATTAACCTGCATTATATATAAATACATGTAATGCCAAAAATAATAAACTAGAAACACATACTTTTAGAATAGATATGTTGATCTGATACTCAGCTACCGGTGTCGTGTTACCTTTTATCGTGAAAAGTCGATCAACAATCCAGGGAAACGGATAGCGAAAAAAAAGTAAAAAGAAACGAGACTAAGAAACGATAAGATAGTAAAATATTTATTAGCTCCGGCTCAATTCGATGAGAAGGAGGTAAGCCCGGTTGTTGAAAGTTCCTTGTATTCACCATCTCCATCAGGATCTGCTATTTTACATAGGCTCCTCGCTACCGCTCCTGAAAGCTCAGTCTCCCACAGGCAGCGCTGCTGCTAACGCGAGATAGATAAGTAACGTATTTCCGTAATCTTCATCCTCTCTCTGTTCTTTGGCCTTATAGAATTGCCTAACTCTCGCCAGGGAAACTCGCGAATTATTTATTTTTAAGATCCATCATCCGCAACAGTTTCGTTCTGTTGCGTATAGTTTTGGATATAATAACTTAAACATGCAATTATACATCAGCCCGATAGAATCCTTAAATTATCGTACGATAAGTAGAACAATAAATACAAAAAAGATTAACGAGATGGATTTTAGCGTCATTCAATAATATTTATATATTAATATTTTGTAACTACTCTGTGCGACTAAAAAAAATACTCTTTTGTTCACTTTTTCATCATTTTCCTATGTGATGAGAAAGGAAGGTGGGGTTTGCTCTAAAGTTCTACTAAACGAATAATCGGATGGAAGGCCGATTAGCGCGCCAGTCTCTCGCCTTTGCAGTTCGTCTTTAGTTTAACGTGGTTAGCTAGCCCAGTCAGAACATTGCTACTGGTGCTACCGCTGGTTTCCGCACTACTGCTATAACTGTATGTTCAATCCTGAAAAGCTCGGTGAGTTAAAACTCTGGAATTTCACATCCACGGCTTCGTCGACCGGCACTCGTCGGCTAACCGGGTTTTGCCTAGAGAGAAAGCTCGCACCGAGAACGAAGCTGGGAATTCCCAGCAAATTGCGCACCGAAACAAGCATCCTCGTACAGACGAAAAGACAGAATACACACTAACATATACGTTGAAGTACTATGCATATTCTGTTGCATTTATCGACTAACAGAAAATGCGTCACGAACACGAATTCTACCCCATACGCAACGTTCCGCCATTATAATAATTGAATATATCTCTACTGAACTTCAACTCACCCGAATGAGGTTCCATGGAACCTCCTTCCGAAATGGTATATGTACATATCATTCCGACTAGTGAAAATACAAACCTCTGCAGTTACAAGTTCATACAAAATCCTGGGAAATAATAGCAGCTGAAAAAATAATACGATTAATCCAAACTTCTTAAGAACTATTAAATTAAATATTATATATAATAATAACGTATTAAATACTATATATAATGATTATGAATTGAATACTTTAAAGGTTTCTTTTATACTTCGCGAGGAAAATTACGATTCCCAAATAATTCGAAATCGTTATGTTCGAAGAGTTTTACTGAACCAAGTTGCTCCAATGTACAGCAAATGTGCAACTTGGAAACTACCGATTGCGCTGCTAGGTTAATACCAAAATACGGAGGCCATCAGAGAAACTAAATAGAGGGCATCTTTTCTAGTGCTCGTAGAAACAAGATTTCAGTGCCGTCAGTCGACCCACCACCCAGTTGCTCTTTTTTTTTGTACACGTTGTCTTGATACTTCTCTTGTACCATTGCCGATACAAAAGTTCGATGGTACAAAAAGAACGAAAGTAAGTTTAAGGGTGCGCACTTCTTGATGAAAATTACACTTGGGCTAACGTTTAGTAGATGCGAACAGCCGTATATAACAGAAGCGAGTAAACGCTTGGGCGAGAGAACCAGGCGGAGAACCAGAGGATAGAAACCTTCAAGGGTACTTTCGAGGCGCAGAGCCAAGGGAAGTCTTCTATAGCCAGGCGATCGAGAAGCCTGAGATAGGTTGCCGCGATCCACCCTGGAAGGAGCGCTTACCGGGCCATTAGACGGCCAATTTGCATATTCTATCGCGAGGGCCTTCGAGCACGACCGTCACTATACCGCCACCCCGGTTCTGTTATTGGTGTAACTTCACCCTTCAAAGTGCCCCTAATATTATACCCGGGCTATTCATGAAACTTCTCGATGGTCCGTACGTACGAGCGTTATTCCAACAGGTAACAAGCTTAGCCCCTTTTCAAGCAACATCGTGAGTACATTCCAAGTTCGAGCGATGCTTTGCTCGACTGCCTCCACTCTCTCGCCCACTGCTGCATCGATTCACTGCAACTCAACGCTCATACATTACTCAATTAGTGTATATGAATTCACCTAGTTACACAAAAGCTGTTGATATGTTTGTTTGCAAACTACTATGGGAACTGCAATGATTGAAAGGAATTCTTGTTTAACGCTGTCTGAACGGTATCCAGATAAATGAGTTCAATTATCTCGAATACTTTAAATTATATCCTAGTACATTCGTTTCAAGAACATTTTGAGTAAGCGATATTTAAAACAAAATGGAAGAAGGTTGAACCGGTTCGATACTTGAGTACCGAATTTCGGATCATGCCGACAAAAACTTCGGTTGATAATTGCTCTGCAGTTATTGCGAGTGATTTATCACTGAAATAGAATGAGGATGTACACAATGGAAAGGACTTCACCGAGCTTTCATATAGCAACCGCAACACATGCTCAAGTAACACTTTCTCTCTCTTTAATTCAAATCCGTAGGAATTCTACTATCTCTTACTGAACTACAAAGCTATTATAGCATTGACCTATCGATGTGTAGTTTATAATTGTTTAGGATTAATATAGTGGTGTCATCAAACGGCGAACAGGTGCAACGAGATAAAAACACCCTCCAACAGATGACTCCACTGTCGCATTTCATCCTGCCGCTCATATAGGGGTTGTAGAGATCGATACCGTGCGTCCCGTAGGAAGGGAACAGCCCAGCCACCACGAAAACGCTCAATGGATATGAGAATTCCCACCATCTGTTGATGGTAGGGATTCTGATAGGATGGGTACTTAACCAACAGCTATTAAAGACGTTCAACATAAGATAAGTAGTACATCTGTGCTATCGATGGTGAATAACATTCTAAGCTCGTTGAATTTGCTGAATGAATTTGCTTAAGTGCATACAGATGTCCACCAAATAGCATTTAAGAGATCGTGAAAAAAATTGAATCTTCATTATCGACCTCGTGTGTCTATTCGATAAACTGGTACCGACCTTGCTATCATTTTAAAGAGAAGGAAATTAGGGAAAATTTGCTGATATTTATTGACAAATATCTAGGTTGCTTTTCGTGCTAGTGTTACGAGAAAATATATATATAATTAAACCCTGAAATTTTTTTTTTTACTCTATGGCCAAAGGATCTATAAATTGTAAGTGAACTGTAATAAATTGATGTGTGTTTTATATTTTAGGGGAATCGCTTTGCCAATTTCGACCGAATTCAATACCGATTAACATTAAGTGTTAGTTTTATCAAATATTGGAACACGTGCAGATGGGCTGCTGCTTTATTTGCGGCTAAAGTTCAAATTAATCGATTCGTTGATTCTTAAGTTATAGATAATTCAACACGCACAGAATTTCACGAAAACAAACCTTCCACCATAAAGGAAGAAATAGATATAATTTTCTAAATTGTTCGATCTGACTGAACCTCGTAAATTCTGATTGAAAATATACAAGGCATGTGTTAATTATTTATATGGTTGTGATTCTACGAAACGCGGAAATTTAATTTCGCAAGTACGTGTAGTTAAAAATGGATTATCCTTTTCGTGCTCGTTCTGCGTTATTCGTATTTCAATGAGCATGCTCCGGTTAAA
This sequence comes from Ephialtes manifestator, assembly GCA_963970395.1. NCBI lineage: Eukaryota > Metazoa > Arthropoda > Insecta > Hymenoptera > Ichneumonidae > Ephialtes > Ephialtes manifestator. The sequence goes on along the minus strand of OZ019973.1, from coordinate 28,339,312 downwards.
CCCCTGGGTGGCACGAACTGCTCTTTGCCTATTGCATATTGACGCACTATTGCGTTCATACCAACCCAAGGGGTTAATTGTGATTACAGGGACAGAAATGCATAAAAGGATGGCAAAGCTTATATTTTGCTAAATTTTTCCATGGCATTTTTGACGAATTCAGTGACGGTTCTGTGTGTCTTATCAGTTTTCGTACAGATAATTACGTTGACTTGCAGCAAAGCTTTGATCCTTTCCCTCAAAATGTGCACGGCTCCAATCATTGTAATATGCATGCTACAGTATTTCAGTTTGTATACCATGCGTATATGTACCGAAACGCACACCTCGATAGCACATCTATGAGGGTAACCTCGCGATTTCTGTTTGCTATGTCCGGGATTACTCGACGTTTACACATGGCCTCAGGCAACACAACTGCTAATGGTACTGTCGTCCAATTTATGCACGTTTCCAATCAACGGTACGGTTTATCTTAGCTTAAAAGCAATTCCATGATCAAACACACAACGTTGTATACAAGATGTGAAGACTTCATCTGCGTAAAACCTCATGTACTTTGTACAGGACATAATCGCCATGAAAATTTTATTAGAATATTATATTTTTCTCTGTGCGTATTTGGGTGAGGGCATATCTTGTAATCCCGGTAATGATCTTCCAAAGTATAACTCGTTCCCCTTTGACGTCGGAGACAAGGCGAAAAGTTAGTAGAAGCTCCGTATCTTGAATTAAAAACTTTCTGGGAAGCTACACTCTGCCAACATATCTCAAATGCAAACTTGGCAGTCCTTCCACCACTTACCGTAGAGCATGGATCTGAATAATTGAAGCTACTTGCGAATATACTTTAGAGAAAGGCTTGAGCATTTCCCTCAATTTTCGACAAAAAAAAAAGTATAACGATTTTGAACAAGTCTACAAGACTCAAAGGGAATGCGTTAATGGACAAAATTTGATTTGATTGAAAAACTTTTACAAGTTTGACGGTACTAAGTTTTTCAGCGATGCAGATATCAAATGCCAATTATATATAATAATAATTATAAAAAGATCTCGCCGCCCCCGCCGTGTAGGATAGTCCCTCGTGAGCCGCCGAGCCTGGATTATTCTAAGTCCCTCAAAGGCCCCCAAGCCCGAATTATTCTAAGTCCCACAACAGCTCCCGAGCCTGGATTATTCTAAGTCCCTCATGGGCCCCCAATCCTGGATTGCTGTAAGTCCCTCAAGGGCCCCGAGCCTGGATTATTCTAAGACCCTCATGGGCCCCCAAACCTGGATTATTCTAAGTCCCTCATGGACACCCCTGATTACCCAGAATCCCCTAATTATAATATATATATCTTTCTATATTAGAAAAGGATCTCGGCGCCGCCGCCGCCGCTGTGTCAAGAATCGAGGGACTTAGAAAAATTCGGGGGGGGGTCTGCGAGACACCAAGCCCGTATTTTTCTAAGTCCTTTTCCAAAAACATAGGTTCCCAAAGGTAGGGGGCCCTTGGGGGCGAGGGCACCCTTGCGGGGGCTCTATTGCCGGGGGCATCCTTGCGGGGGGCACCCTTACGGGGGGCACCCTTGCGAGGGGCATCCTTGCGAGGGGCATCCTTGCGGAGGGCACCCTTGGGTGGGGAGCGATTGCGAGCGCGCGCAGCGCGCGAGCCACAATAAAATCCTAGTCTATATTATAAAAAGATCTTGCCGCCACCGCCGTGTTAACAATCGAGGGACTTAGAAAAATTCAGGGGAGTCTGTGAGATCCCAAGCCCTTATTTTTCTAAGTCGTTTTCCAAAAACATAGGTCCCCCAAGGGTGGGGGGCACCCTTGTTGGGGGGGCACCCTTGTGTGGGCGGCACTTCTTTTGGGGGAGATTGCGAGCGCGCGAAGCGTGCGAGCCACAATAAAATCCTAGTATATAATAATACGGTGATCGGGGGACATGAAGCCTGAGTAATATCGGCACGATAAAGTAAGCGTTTTGCAACGACAGAGTAATCAAGCTTTGCGTATCAAACGTTTATCATACAAGTGTGTATTTTACGTGGGTACTAATTTGTTCCATGAAGCAGAGGAAACGATCTGAATCCTGTTAGCCTTCCGGTCTAGCGGGCAGTGCACACGTCTCAGTAATATGTACAGAGTTCCGAATGCAAGAGGATGGGGTGCTGTACTGTATGCATGTTACCTTCGTATTTTCTCTCATGGTTTCGTTCGATTGCTGGAGCGAAGAGGGCAGGGTATAGGATTCCGCCACTTGACACGGGCTCGTGGTCAGACAAGTAAAAGCTCCTCCCTCCCGCCCTCCCGTTCGTTGCTCCGCTTGCTCCGGCATCGCTCGAGAACGGACACTCCATTTGTAACTCGGATTAAATTCACGTGTCCAGCAGACCAACTCTGCTCGTAATTTATAGCTTCGTCTTTCTCATGCCGCTACACATCTTTCTTCTCTTGCCGCTACTACCTTTCTTTTATTTTTTCTTCAATAAAATACGTATACCATAATCGGCTTAAATGTTCGGTGCTCGCTGAGGAGCAGATGGAAAATATTATTTTAAATGTTGTCGGACAGATAATCCAGCATCAATGAAAAACATAAATTGGCCAAAAGATCAACATTATTTTTCTTCTCAGAAAAAGAATGTCGAATTTGTAAATGCCCCGTACATGGTATATTTATTAAAACGCCAATCATTTTTTTCATCCAAACGTGGATGTGAATATGAATTGTAATAAATTAATATGCAAATTATGGTTAAAAAATTTTAAATGCATTCTTTGCATCATATCGAGAGAATACTTTCGATACATACGAGGCAAAATGAATAATGAATCGTGCAGCACGATGATTTTATTCCCTCTGACGGGCTCATTATTGTTTTATCCAACATTATAAATAATTGATTAGCGATTCACAATACAGCGTATGCCTGTATCGGTATCGCGTGTACGTTACATTAACGCTTCCTAAAATACATTTCAAACGGATACAGGAACAAGAGCTGTACGCTGCCAATCTCGCTGTTCTAGATCAATGAACAAATGGTTAATTATATTTCAACCTTCCTGTGACCCGACAATAATGGGTATTGTCATTTTATCTAAACTTCTGTGGATGAAGTTGAACAAAAAAAAGTGATGCACAGATATTCCAATTGAATTTCAACTACTCATAGTTTTATGTCTTAATTTCGGCTATTGGCTGTTCGATAAATGACAAGTCAAGTCTGGTTATAACAATGGCCAAGTACAGCTCAAAACAACATTTTTCATTCGTAATAAAATTGTGCACTTTAGATAAGAGATAAAATGCATTCATTGAAGCATGTGTGTGCTTACGAAGAATTTTAATACCGTGGGGGCATTGCAAACTACAAACTGAGACATTCATATTGTCGCAAAATGGATGAATACTAGTGGAATCCATAAAACGGTGATCATGTCCATCGTCCAAACTTTACAGACGCTATTTCCTCATCGTGTCAATATCCAAACTTATTTTCGGATTTCGTTTTTCCCTATGAATTCTGTGAAAAAGAATTGATTATGGCCACGATCGTGGATGTGATTATTCATTGAAATGGCGACAAATATAGTAGAAATAATGGGCCGAGAAAATTAGCGTAACAAACTCGTGTTTTAGTTTGCTCGTCGATGGGTGTAGCGCATGAAAACAATGTGAAGCGATATCGCGCTTGAGCGTTGTGAAGTCTGAGAGCATCGGCATCATACCTACATAGTATTCGTATATATACAGTGAACGGCCGCTAGCGTAATAATTCAACGGTCCGTAATAACGAGTTGGTAACCGGCTAATGAATAACCGGTGGGAAATTAAACAGCTCGCAAATTGAGTTTCGCGGGGTGTTTGCGCTGTCCGAGTCCAGACTATGTGCTGCTACATTAGTATACACCGTTCCTCCGCCCCTCGTCAAACGCGCTCGTTGCCTCGATGACGATGTCTCCTCGCGCTGTTCAATCGGCTGAAACACGACCAATAGTCTCATGTTTTGTTCAAACATTCTTTTGCTTTTATTTATTTTTTACATTGATGTTTCATGGAAGCTTAATAAGGGAATTATTGGTGTTGCGCGCTATTTGCAGACATAGATATCATATAATGTCTGTGAAATATTGCAAAGAGACGATATTTTTCCATTTATCAGGCCTAAACAAAAAAATAGACATGGTACGAATTTCGACTTCGTTGGCTTTATCAACGCGCGGAGAGAAAAATCTGTGTGTAGCTACGCGGGTTTCTGTTGTTAATTACTATAACTTGCGTACCGCGGTGACACAAAGGCTTTATCAAAGTTGTTTCTATACACGTAGAAGCTTTCACAATGTGTATTGTAATCTTTCCGATTTTGCTTTAGTACCATGCTCATTATACCTATATTAATGTTTCTAACCAAAATTTTACTTATACGTATACGTACGACAGTACTCGCTTTTTAAATAGGAACAATTAGTAAATTTTTCGTACTATTTTCAATATGATACTTGAATTAATTATGGAAGGATTTTCTGTGCGTTCCCTAAAATGTATTTAAGGGAAGGAAGGGGAAATGTATTTAATATGTTTTGCAAGTTAGTGTATCAAAAATGTGAACATTTTTAAAGACGCCATCATATTTTGTAATTTAATTTTGTTTCTCTGAATGTTGTGTTGAAACTGCAACACGCTAGCCAAAGTAGGTCGATAAGTCAGAGTTGTAACTTATCATATGACAACTCGACCAAAAATAGAAATATCGGGCAGCATCACTGCCATGTCTTCGATGTCCCACGAAAGACACTTTTGGGCGAAAAGTCTGCTCTTTATATGCACCGCCGTAGATCTTTTCGTTTACGAGAAAAGTCGTGGTTATTCACTATCTGGCGGCTGAAAACTCACTAAATGTCCTCTGGGTTTGTTTACCATATAAATATGACATGTTAATGTTTCTTATGGTGTATAGTAATTACAACATTTCTTATACACTCTAAATTTACAGTTCTACTTGTTTGTGGTGCCGCTAGATGGCGAATTCGTGTACCGATTCTCGTAAATGGAATTGACTACGGAGGCGCATATAAGCGGGGAGGTTTCATGCCGATTCGCCCTGTGGCATTATACCGCAGGGCAATATATCGATTTTTTGTCGCTCTCTTCGCGTCGTTATAAAATAGTACCGACCCAGCGCTTTTGAAGAAAAGAAAGACTTAAAAAACCTCAACAACAAACGTATGCTGTTAGGAAAATTTTACATATATAGTGGATGAATAAATTCTCGACGTCATCATTAACCATGTTCGTATTTGCGAATCTAAAAAATCCCTACATGTTGATAATCCCAAAGCAGTATAGGAAATTAATACTAATCGACGGTAATAAGTCCCATGTAAATGAAGATTACTCCAATGTTTTCAGCTTTCAAAAAGACACAGATACAACGGATAACTATGCGGTTAAGGAATAAGTCGTTGTAATCAAGCAAATTTGGGACGATTATTACACGTATCATAAGCTGTGACTTATTTATATGAGCTTTTACAATAGAGCCCATCTGTCTCCGCCATACCATATTTTCTGCGAGTGGCAGCTACATTCGCGGATCCATTTCTCTCCGTGCGTCTGAGTTACGTCTGCGGTTAATTTTAAGACACAGTTGAAGATTAGTAATTGATAGAAAAAAAATATCATCCCCTTGTATTTGTTGAGTAATAGCATATCTATTCGTAATAAGTCACCAGCCAAACACAAACTGATTTTAGTCACATTTATTCAAGTAGTTTTTACATAAATTACCATTTATGCTGGCAAAACAACCACAGTATCGGGTGTGTATTTACAGTAATTCTATCATCAGGCTTTGCATCGTAGATTTGTATAATTCGTACTACGTGAAACATTCCGAGGTCCGGGACCAGTGGGGCTAATGTTGATCCTTTTCTATTTATCGCTCGGTATAGCAACGGAAGTGTTGCATAGTCAACCAAAAGTTTGCAGACCAACCCCAAGCCACAATTCGATAGGAATTCGCGAAAATAATGGGAAAACGTTTACATAGCCGGGTGAGAGGAAACCTTTGGCCCGCGAACTAAAGTCCTGAACGAGCCAGCAGAAACCTCAAAACAAAGTCCATCTCAACCCGTAGAACTTTTATGAAATCTAATGTGGCATTATTAATACAAATTTTTGTTGTTTCAACGTAAATCTGAACTCGTAACAGTCACAAAAAAAAAGTTATTCAGAAACCGCGCCCAGGCTGTTGTTCTTGCTACGGCTAGAATTCTTTATGAGAACCACGACCATTTTACCAAAGTGAAATTCACAGATAGAATAAATAAGCGAAATTAGTGAGAGAAGGTAAAATGGCTCGCAGACTACCGCACAGGAGCATTATGCAATTAGCTAAAGTACTTTAGGAAAATTAGCCATTAGCTAAACCCGGAGAAGGAGGTGTTGCAGGGGTATGTAAAAAATGCTTTTCAACAGAAGCAAACAAGCTCCTTGTGCGATACACGACAACGTGTTGCCTCGAGGCATCTCGTTATTTCCGCAACATAGCTATGCCCGGTAGTCGTTCGGGTCAGCACGTCCAGGCTGAAGCGTGCAGGCACATCATGCGTGCTTGTGCCTGATGGCTGTGTGGGCTAGTGTGCGAGTGAGAGTACGGGACGTCGGCGTTGGTTCGCAGGTGAAGGGTTACGAGGAGGGAGGCGCTGCGGTGCCTCTAGGAAATTACACGTCAGACGTCACCGTGTCAATGAGTCTGCGGCCCGGACAGGAACCACCCTTTAGCCAGCCAACCCCTCTCATCCTACTCGTCCCTCTTCGCCTTTTCGCCCCGTTTGCTCGCCAACTCTCCGCTGCAATTGCACTCTCCCTCTATTCATCCCAAGCTCCCTTTCACCCTCTACTCACACTCCTCCCACGTTCTCTCGTTATGAGTCTTTATATCTATAGCTTTGCAAAGCTTTCTCTCACACAGAGAAATTCTAACAGCAGCTGCTGCAGGCTCTTTCCCCATTCCCTAGGATACTCGAGGTCCGGTCAGCAACTAGCTATGTATCGACACCCTTTGAGGCCTGTCGAAGCAAACCCTTCCAATATACACGATATATAGGATACACGCTAAGCATAGAGAAAGTTTTGCAAATACCCTGACTACCTCTGGCATCACGTGACGCCGGCGGAAATGGTCACCATATAGTAAGCCTGAAACGAAAATTAGCCGACGAAAATTCACGACGCCAAAGTGATGATCCCTATACAGCGATATACTTACAGCGCGGTGCCTGTCAAGTACAATCAGTGGCTCGACAACGTAATTACCCGTGGACTCTTTGTCAAAACCTGGGCGCAGGCTTTAAAGAGGATGGAAGAGGAAACCATGTTCCAGCTACACGACTTTTATAAAATTATAATATATATAGCTGAAGGGAAAAGTTGTATGAGTACTAAGTTCGCTGCGCACTTTTGCGAGCAACGTTCATTATACGCGGCTAATGAACCATCAAAGTTTGGATAACCGAATTAACTGGAATGTTGAGGAGAAAAAGGAAACGGTCTGCAAGAAAGCCCTGTGGAATATTGTGCTCTACTAACAGGGAGGGCAAGCAGGAGGCTCAAAGATCGAGACAAACTGTAGATCTACTTCTGAATATGCAAGAGATTGCGAACACGTAATAGACTGATGCTTCTCGTTAGTATGTTCTAATTGAAGATCTTCTGCAGAAGATATAGTCACTTTTGTAGGAAATATTATTTAACTTTTTTTAATCGTATTTTCTAGAAATATCTTCGTGAGAACTTGGAATGAAAATTCCTATACTAGTGCCGGACAGTCTATTTATAAAAAGAATAAGACCTTGCAAAGCCAATTTAGACCGACCTGAACTCTATGAAAAGCGCTACTTGGAACAGAATTTAGCGCTGATGAAGTAAGCTACATAAAAAATGGGCCTTTTATGAAAATGTTTAATTCATTTGTGCTGATCGAGTCGTTCTTGTTTTTTAAATGGATAATTTAATATAAAACAATTGCAACGAAAAAACTAACGAGTCCATAATAGTATTGTTGTCGCTCCGCAACATTACTACTAATGACGGCATATTTCGGGTTTAACAGTAGCAGTACTGGCAGTAAACACAGCTGATTCAGTAGCTGCTAGTGAACCAATGCCATACACATGTTACCTCCAACCCAGGTACATTATTTCTCATTTGCTTCAAGAAGTGTTCCCAATTATCAAAACAACCATCAAATCTACAGCGTGGAGTGACAATGATAGTGGATCGAAGTACTCTTCGGAACAGCGTGACAAGTTCTGAAACATCAACAGAAACCATGTGGAAATCAATTAGGCAACGGGACACACCAAATGGGGAAGCTGTATCGTCGTAGTATGGGGTCGTTGCTAGGCACATAGCTAAGTCTATTAGCTTCTCCACCGGTGAAATCCAAGCCGACGCGATACGATCTCCAACACATGTACAGCTGCTGAGCTCCGCTTGCAGCCAATCAACTCCTTCCCATTTCCTGACCTCCACGGAATCGAGCTCTGGACAACATCCAGTATTCTCCGAAATGTTCAAGCGCCCATAAGCAACCCTGATACATGTCGATTATGGAGAGTAACAACTTGAAGGCTTCGAGCGTATCGGTTGTCCCACCTAACGGACCGTTATTTTCATGTTGGTCGTGTAGCAATCAGTTACAAGAGCTTACACTGTATACAACCTCCCGTCGACCCCGAATGGAAACAGAGAGCCCTTGCGTGAACTGGAGGATGCACCGGACTATCATTTACGAAAATAGACAGAGCTTGCCTCCTCCCTAAGATATCTCAATATCCCGTTGCTAGTTCGCCCTTCCCTGCAGGCGCGTCTCTAACCCACCAATTAAAGCCTTCGAGGCTCACGTGACATGTGAACATCTCTTCGTATAAAGCTAATTCGATTCGACCACATGAGTTGATTACATTCAGAGTTGTAAATCCCCATTAATTCATGAGATATAGTTTACAGTACAATTTGTTTTGTAATTATGATTTCATAATAATAATATGTAGTGATTGTAAGATAGAGTGTAAACATTTGAATAGCTGAAAAAAATACTAATTTTCGCTTTAATATTGCAAGAAATAGTGGAAAAAATGGAAGAAATAAGTAATGCATTACTTATTTTTTTCCATTTTTTCAAAAGGATTACCGTGAATTTTTATTGACAAATAATAATTTTTGCAGCCATTCCAAAGTTTATCTAGTACGTTGTTATGGATCTCGGGCTCGCATTCACGAATAACATTAGTTCTATAAAAATGTGGAAATATATAACTTTTATATAGAAATAACTTTGTGGAATATATTTCGAAATAAGTAGATATATAAAATGTTCAGCATAATATTCTCAATGCGGTAGATATAACAAGAGTAAGCGAAGTGCTTGACTCGAAGTGTCGATGATGATTGCCCGCTGGTCCTCCGATTGATGGACCAGCCGCCTCCCAATTACGTCACATCTCCTTTGTGACGAATGCGGCCTTTCCCGTGTAGAAATTAGTTCGGGCAGCCGCCATTAAATAAGGGGCCTTTTTAGGTATAAACGTGGCATCCACAATAGGGAATCTACTCTAGAACCCTACTAGGCTCAACAGAGGCGGCCACGACAAACTTCGGGGCCTAATCAGTCTTAAATGTGGAACCCTCACTAGAGTCGCCCATATTGAACCTCTAAAGGGTAGTACTTTCAAGCGTGACTAGCCTAGTAGGGCCCCTACTATAATTAGGGCAATCTAGAAAGGGCCAAGTTCGAGCCCTAACTATATTTCTGCACGGGTTGTCTCGATTTAGGCCCGCTATAGAGATCTCGGGTGATTCGCGAAGACTGTTTATTCGAGCTGTACCAAGAAATAACGTCTAATTTCGCCGCCTATAGCTAAGTTACGTGCAATTATATTTTTTATATTTAATTTACTATTAATTCTTTTTAAAAAGTGGCTTATTGGACAGTAGGGAATCTACTCTAGAACCCTACTAGGCTCAACAGAGGCGACCACGACAAACTTCGGGGCCTAATCAGTCTTAAATGTGGAACCCTCACTAGGGTCGCCCATATTGAACCTCTAAAGGGTAGTACTTTCAAGCGTGACTAGCCTAGTAGGGCCCCTACTACAATTAGGGCAATCTAGAAAGGGCCAAGTTGGAGCCCCAACTATATTTCTGCACGGGTTGTCTCGACTTAGGCCCACTATAGAGATCTCGGGTGATTCGCGAAGACTGTTTATTCGAACTGTACCGACAAGTAACGTCTAATCTCACCGCCTACAGCTACGTTGCGTGCAATTATATTTTTCATATTTAATTTACTATTAATTCTTTTTAAAAAGTGGCTTATTGGACAATAGGGAATCTACTCTAGAACCCTACTAGGCTCAACAGAGGCGGCCACGACAAACTTCGGGGCCTAATCTGTCTTAAATGTGGAACCCTCACGAGGGTCGCCCATATTGAACCTCTAAAGGGTAGTACTTTCAAGCGTGACTAGCCTAGTAGGGCCCCTACTACAATTAGGGCAATCTAGAAAGGGCCAAGTTGGAGCCCCAACTATATTTCTGCACGGATTGTCTCGACTTAGGCCCGCTATAGAGATCTCGGGTGACTCGCGAAGACTGCTTATTCGAGCTGTACCAAGAAGTAACGTCTAATCTCGCCGCCTATAGCTACGTTGCGTTCAATTATATTTTTAAAATTTAATTTACTATTAATTCTTTTTAAAAAGTGGCTTAAAACCGTGAACGTTCGAATAATCAAGAATTTCATGCTATGCATAAAGTCTCATCCACTGCGAGGTCTACAGTGAAATTATTCCGGGTAAAAGGGCCACCCCCTTTTCGTGTCGGTGATAGTCGTGAACGCGAGAGCACCTAGCGCCAGTGATTAATGACGTGGCAGAGGCGGCTGCCGGGTACAGTTTATTGGAAACAGAGAAGTGCAGCATCGATGATGCATCGTTGGCTTGTAGTACGTGCGAGCTGCGGGCTATATGTGGCTACAGTCGCTCCCGCGGCCTTCTCCGAAGGTTCATCTCCTCTCTATCACTCGCGCGAAATCTTGTTTTGATGGCAGAATACGTTCACGTCGATTCCAGCAACATATCCATGACGATAGAAACGTTAATAAGATCAACCGGTCGTTAGTGTGTCTAGGGCACGCATCGAGCATGCTCCGACAATCGGGTACAGTGCACCACATATATAGACGGTGTATACCTGAACGTTTCATGTACTGCATACGATTAACCCCGGAGCTATCCGACCAGGCATTTCGATTGCACAATACTGGCTGCTGGTCCAGTCTACCAAATCGATTGACTAATTGTAGGCAATGAGATCCCTGTTTCCATTGATCTACCGAACCAGGAAAATCAATCAAGGATTTCGGGGCTCCTGTCTGAAATGGATGGGAAGGGTAATTTATTTTCAGGTGTCACAGCTACACGGTACTTTTCATTAGTTTTTCATGCCTAAATATAGCCAGCTTCGAGTGATGAGATGACTTTACCAATCTCGGATCAACCATTAATGAAAGTATATTTTCGGACTCTCCTCTACATGCACCGAATAATGCACAAAGTCTTTAAAATCATAGTAGTTGTGCAATCCAGAGAGAAACCAGCCTATCAACAGATTGGTCAGTTCATCTTCGAATAATTATTCATTATTATCGTATGCAAAACGAGTTGAAGCATCAACAGAACTACTGTACGTTGCAGAAACTGCTGAACGGGAGTTCAATTGAAGATCAATAAATTTTTTGGTATAGATTGCGATTTGCATGAGACATTCCACACCTTTTCAGCAACCCAATGTTTCAAAGTTTCCAAAAAATGTTGTAATTTTGAGTTATTGTAATACTATATTCCCTCAGAAAAAGTACTAAATCTGAAGAGCCTACGGTGTTAGGTTTACCAGATAAACCATTCGCTTATATTTTGATGGGTTTGATAATATCTCGATAACCCCAAATTCAAAAATTCTCGTTTTTATACGCACTCTTGTGCCTAACGTTTTTCATTTTATTTTCAAAATTCTTGTTGCCCTTAGTGATGCGGACGAGCGAGACAAGCGAGAAAAAGTCGAGATCAAGACTAAGTCTCGGAATTTGACAGCTTGATTGTCATTTCAATTCGAGATTATCGACATAGCAAGATTTTTCTCTCGTTCTCGTCTTGAATTTCGCTCGAAATCTCGTCTTAACAGCCGGATATTGTTTTTCTTTATTTCCCTATTAACTTCGCTATTTTTTAATTATTTCCAATGATATTAATGTTTTAGAAAATGGATAACGCTGAGAAGAATAGAGTAAATTGTGAAATTATTTATATAAAATATCTGGTGCTGTTATTGTAGCCTTGAATAAATTATAATATTAAATCATTGGAGTACATCCAACGCTACATTAAAGATGACGGTCACGTTTTTTGTTCAACATTAAAGAAAGTTTTTTCACTTCGTAGAAATACGCTAACTTTCTGAGTTTCCAGAATGATGGTTTCTTAATGATAGACGTTTAGATCGGTTTTTAGGTAAACCTCATTATGTACAGGACACCTTTTGAGATCTATAAGTCAGTTTTCAAGGACGATTCCATGTCTACGATGATATTCAGAATTTCAGAACAATTCGAAGACATCCGTAGTCCTCGTGTAATTCGAGACTCAAATCCATTTCTCACGTAGTTGTCCTATTTAAACTCGACCTGAATCTTGGAATCTATAGAGACGACGTATCAAAACGTCGTTCTGATACGTATTTAATTTCGTTGGCGAAGATTTCTATGATTCATCGAAACTTTTTCGCTCGGTGTAGTCCTTTTACACTAGACAATCAACGTTTAAAGCCCTTGGAAGCCTACTATACTTCCATGCCGACATTTCGGGAAGCTGTTAGGCACACAATTTTATTTTCGTGGTCGGTGGCGGAGCCTAACGGAGCATATCCTATCGTATCGTGCGATACTGTCGCATTCAGAATCATAACATAGCCTCTATTTTATTGACAGTTTATCTGTCATAAGTTTCAAGATCTCGCTCGATCTCATTTGTTATTTTAAGCAAGATCGAGCGAGACTACGATTTTTTTTCATACCGCAAGCTCGAGACGAGAACTGCAGACAAATGACAAACGCAAGAAAAAATGAGCGAGATTCGAGATAATCTCGTCTCGAGCCGCATCACTAGTTGCCCTACAGAAATAAATATTACAATTCTTATATATTATTCAGTAATTACGTGCTTCGATAACTCATATTATATATTAATACATACCTGGAGGACATTAGCGACTTTGCAAACAATTTCCGATAATTCCATACGATCAAAGACTTCTAACAAGTGCATTCCTCGAAAATTGGCACCGTTAACATTATTCTGATAGCGATCAAGAGGGAAGTCGGAATCGAAACGATAGAGCATCGGTTCTACCCATTGGAACGGTTGAGCTAGGCGTCGTATACCCAACGATACGATAAATCGTACCCACCCCCGTAACGGGGATCCATGGACCAAAGAGGGATGGGCTGCTGGCGAAGCAAAGGAAACAGACGAGAACGATACCGCGCTCGCTCACTTTAGCATCCGTGCATTCGCGCTCTCCCTTCGGGGAGACAGACCGAGATATCGGACGTTTATTTATCGAACACTGGAACAGATATGATTAACGATATACGCGAAGAGCCTACACGGACTCTCAGCAGCGGCCACCACATTCGATCGTGGCCAATTACGCTAGCCAATTAAATTGTGAGACGCGGGACGTGGGGGGAATGCGAAGGGGTGACAAAGAGTGAGGAGTGCGAGGCTGAGAGAATCCTGGGCTTCACCTGCCAAACCCCAAAGCACCCCCAGACGAGATAATTAGAGCACGCAAGCGCGAAATAAACTCTCCCGTCAAACTCCACAAGCCTGTTCCGCTTCTACTGTGTTTGTATGTGTGTGTATATATATATCTGCATAATAAACTTCACATACCGCAGTGTGATTAGCATAGATATTGGGAAAAAAAAATTATGATTGAATCCTCGACATGTACGTGTCGTCGAACATGACGGCTACGGTTTAACGCCGTATATACGAGATTGGGGTTCCATCATAGTGCTATAATTTGTAATATCACTCGTCTGCAACGCGTCTGAATCGGCATTATCTCGGGGCTGCGAGCCAAATGCACCCGGAATACTTCGAGCTGTATAAACAACACGTATATACGGCTTACAAACATACACGTATATATCTATGTGTCTATGTGTACGTATTTATGTATAAACCGAGCATAACGCAAGTGCCGCGTTCTCTGCGCCAAGTGCATTTGACAGTTTAAGATTATTTACACGTAGCTTTCGCACGTCGCTCTACTTTCTTCCGTTTCACGACCCTTTAGTATATCTGCATTCACGTGCGGTATATATTCGAATGTATGTGTTTTGTCTGTATAGTCAATTCTCTGCGACTTTATAAGATCTTCATTTTACTTCTTGGTAAACGATGTTTTTTTTACATCGGTAAATAATCCAACTTTCTTTCAATTCTCAATTATCTGACAACAATTCTCCACGTAAATTCGCGATAACCCATTATTACAGATAAATTACGAAATGGCTGTGATGTTCGTAAATTTTTATTTTTCTGTGGAAAAAAAACGAGGATGCAAGATAATCCAACTTTTTTTCAATTCTCAATTATGTGACAACAATTCTCCACGTAAATTCGCGATAACGAATTATGACAGATAAATGACGAAATGGCTGTGATTTTCATAAATTTTTATTTTTCTGTGGAAAAAAAACGAGGATGCAAGATAATCCAACTTTTTTCAATTCTCAATTATGTGACAACAATTCTCCACGTAAATTCGCGATAACCCATTATTACAGATAAATGACGAAATGGCTGTGATGTTCGTAAATTTTTATTTTTCTGTAGAAAAAAAAAAACGAGGATGCAAGATAATCCAACTTTTTTCAATTCTCAATTATCTGACAACAATTCTCCACGTAAATTCGCGATAACGCATTATGACAGATATATGACGAAATGGCTGTGATGTTGGTAAATTTTTATTTTTCTGTGGAAAAAAAACGAGGATGCAAGATAATCCAACTTTTTTCAATTCTCAATTACCTGACATCAATTCTCCACGTAAATTCGCGATAACGCATTATGACAGATAAATGACGAAATGGCTGTGATTTTCGTAAATTTTTATTTTTCTGTGGAAAAAAAACGAGGATGCAAGATAATCCAACTTTTTTCAATTCTCAATTATGTGACAACAATTCTCCACGTAAATTCGCGATAACCCATTATGACAGATAAATGACGAAATGGCTGTGATTTTCGTAAATTTTTATTTTTCTCTAGAAAAAAAAACGAGGATGCAAGATAATCCAACTTTTTTCAATTCTCAATTATCTGACAACAATTCTCCACGTAAATTCGCGGTAACGCATTATGACAGATATATGACGAAATGGCTGTGATGTTCGTAAATTTTTATTTTTCTGTGGAAAAAAAACGAGGATGCAAGATAATCCAACTTTTTTCAATTCTCTATTATCTGACAACAATTCTCCACGTAAATTCGCGATAAGGAATTATGACAGATAAATGACGAAATGGCTGTGATGTTCGTAAATTTTTATTTTACTGTGGAAAAAAACGAGGATGCAAGATAATCCAACTTATTTCAATTCTCAATTATCTGACAACAATTCTCCACGTAAATTCGCGATAACGCATTATGACAGATAAATGACGAAATGGCTGTGATGTTGGTAAATTTTTATTTTTCTGTGGAAAAAAAATAAGGATGCAAGATTCTACTTTTCCTCAGTTAATTTTATCAATACAATACTGAATTGTAATATTTCATAGAATAAGTATTATGATTTTCTTCTTGAAATATAGTATAGATGTGAAGATTGAATTCGATTCTGAAATCATCTGGTGCACATTTTGATATATAAATATATATATATATATATTTATATATATATATATATATGGGATTTACAAGGAAAGCCAGCAACGTCGACTGGTAATGCCGTGTGCCCTACCAGGCTAGAGAAACGCTAGGTAGAACTAGTGAGGACGCTGACTGAATTTTTCGGTCCGCACTCGGCATATCTTATGCACATACGTATTGTACGATATCATGCGCGAAGCCGAAATGGAAATTCAACGGAAGTTCCTCCTCGCTGAAAGTTGTGTAAAGGAGCGAGTGCCACCAAGCGGTCGGTGCACCCTCTGCTGACTGTAGTGTACACTATTGTGTACGTACGAAAGGGTGTAAAGGTACGTATGGCACTCTTCGTTGTGAACATCTCGCGATGCAATGTCAGGCACTCTTCTTTTCAACGTCGATTCTACACTACGAAGGTACTATAGGCAACCGGAGGCAACCAATACATATTCAAACTCGATCGTACTTTTCCTTCAGAATTTGAGGAAATTTCTATGGCCATTTGACCGGTGGTAAACGACAGAAGCCTTCGCTATGTCGTACGTATACACCTGATCGTTAAAGCAAAATTCTGGATCTGTCAAAGTATTTAAATAAAACAGCAACATATCACACTTTCGACAAAATAATTACTGGCAACTTATTTTCACCATGTGATAGACATATTTCAGATATGATCAACCCAAAAAATATGCAAAAGTGAGTAAAAGTATATTATAAATCTGTAATGAAAAATCTATATTTTGTTTAATATCATTATTTCCAAAAAATTTTCTATTTTCTTTTATATTCTGTCCAATTCCTCCATTTTTTTATTTTTTATTTAAAATTTTTTTTTTATTTATTTATTTTTTAACTATTTTTCAAGGGCTTTTAATTTTATCAAAATTACGGCTTCGAGCGTAAAATATTCGCGTATATAAATCATAAAAAGAACAAAAAATGTAAAAGAAATCGAAGACAAAATTTGCAGTTTGAATATGACAATAAATTTATTTCATGAAACATTTATATATAAAATACGCGGTATATATACGTATTTATTCAACATAATACCATTAATTATTATCAAATTACAAATAGTAGGTTATACAATTGTAAACGGGCGACATAAAATAATTTTCGTGGTACTTATCTTGTCTAAATTATAGCGATGTTAATTTACTAGAAGATCGATTGTGAGTTATACTTCTTTTATACTTTTACAATAAATGTTACACGATGAGCACGTCTGCTCATCCTGATCGTCACCAGAGAACTAATCTGCTCCTTCGATGATCCCAAGATCAAAATGATTTTTCGGTTCACTTCGGGTTTCTTCGATTACCGAATACGATACGTATCAAATTAGCTGTTAGGTGTAAAGCGCGAAAATATTTGATTTTAAACTTTTATATTTCTACAAATCTTCTGAAAAACAATTTATCGCCGAAATTCCGATGCTTCTAATATATACATTATAGAAGTACTATAATATAATAATACTACTTGTTGAGTTTTTAGTTACAATATAAAAAGCAGTAATTCCATTTATTGATATTTTTTTAAATATTTCTGACAAATCCACTGTTGACGGACAATGACACCGGAAACAGTTCATATATACAGTTAGATTAATATCGTTTTTGTTTTAGCTGTGAAATACGAGAATCATAAATTCCTAGCTTCTGAAGAGCTGTCCATAATACTATATGCCTATATTCTGCTACTCGTATGTGCGTGGTACTCAGGAGCGGGCGTGCGATTCGGGGTAGATGGCAACATTTATCATTTTCCACCAGAGCCGGTGAAGAAAAGCGTCCGCAGCCCGACGATTTCGTTTCTTTTATTTTTCTCAGCAATATTCGAGTAATACAAAGTCTGTAGCACATGAAGCACACACTATATACATATAGGCACAGACAGCGGACATAAACAGTAGTCATTTCTCTCGCACCTACACTCGTAGAAAGAACAATTTGGAAACAACGTATATGTACGCTGTAAGCAACTGCGTATCAAAAATATCGTGGGTATACGCGCCAATATTTTAGGGCGACATAACAATATCAACATACAATATGGAAGTATCCACTTGGCAAGCTAAACCTTAATTTTTTTTAAATTCCAATGCTTTTCTTCCAAATGTATAGAAGAGGACATACCTCGTTACATTGTTAAAAATCTGGTGTCAAAAATGACACCAGGTCGGTGTCAATATACGTCCACACCGACTGTAGTGTTAACAAGCGGTGTAAATCGAATAGTATTAAATAATCATGACACTAATTTAACACCACTAGCAATCGTATCATTAGCACCACCTTGGTATTAACTCTGTAACACCAGCGCGGTGTTAATGTTTTCACACTGTACAGGCGTTATAATCTGAAAATGATGTTTCAAAATCTCGTTTAAATTCATTGCACCAAACAAATTTTGTAGTATTCTTTTTTATTTCAAATATAGCATATTTTGGAGCGATATACATGTCAGCACTATCATATGGTTGATTAACAACATATGCACACTTGTCCTTTAATGTTGGTAATTCAACAACTAAACTAAAACATTCTTTGCTTTGTGCTACACTAAATGCTTGACACTCGCCGGTAAAATGTACAGCTGTCTCCTACAAATCTTCGTAGCCGATGAGCAGTCCGTTGGTGTCATTTTGATCCAGTGAACTTCGCCTCAAAATTCAACTTTTTTGATCGTTACATCCAGAACGGGATAATAATACTTGTCACTTAATTTGGATTTTTTTTAAATTTTATTTATTGTCGCATCAACTACAAGGTCATTAGCGACTTAAAAAAAGGGAAAAATATATTTTTTTTAAAAATAATTATGAAAAGGATAAAATGGTTCTTTTACATTTTACATCAATTTTGTACCAGGTTATATGTTTTGGTAAATGTTAGTGATTTTGCAGAACTGTATACACTTTTCACACGATTTTTCGGTGTTGAGGCATTCCTTTAAAGTTTTTGGTAGCGCAAGTTGATCTCGGTGGGCTTGACGTCTGGGACAGTCAATTAACCAGTGTTCCACGGTAAGTGGGACGTTGCAAGAGGAACATAAGTTTCTTGGGGATCGAGTGATCAGATGTATGTGCGATGTATTGGTATGTCCGATCCTTAGTCGTGTTATCAGACTCTGGTCCTTCCTTTTTTCAGCAGTTGGAGTTCTTCCCCAGATGTTATCTCGGACCTCATGGAGTTTGCTGGGGCCACTTGCGGTCCATATCATATTCCACTTCTTTTTAATTTTTTGACTTACTAGTTTTTTGTATTCAGAAATGGTCAGTGGTATATCTTTTGTTTCAATGTCCAGTTTCCGAGTGGCAGCTTAATTTGGATTTATATTCTACAACTCTCGCACAAACAATACTGATCGCCGAGAACAATACAAGCAAACCGTGATCTTCTAGATTCCTCGATACATTGGCTGGAGCCATTGATCACGACTAATTGGCGCCCTGTCATGTGCACATGATTGACACCGAACTGTGCCAAATTAACACGAGCGGTGTTACAGTTACACTGCTATTCATAGAACGAAGAAAAATCCTAACGTAGGTGCTGATGAATGAAATTGGCACGGGATTAAATTTAACGAAACCGTCCGTGTCAATTTTACACCGCAGAAAGTGTTAAAGTTAACACTATAATAGGTAGCGCCAACAAAAAGTCCACACCAGCGTCATTTTACACCTCAGACTTTTAACAGTATAGTGATGAAAATGTAAAGAAAAAAACCATTACGGTCATCTCGCTCCAAGTCATCCTAATAGTAGAATTAACTTACCAATGTTTGAAACCTGAGAAATTTTCCGGAACAATTGTGCCATTTAGGTCGTAACTCGCATCGGTTGCCACAGTAATATTCGTTAGGCTGTCGTTATACCATCGAGGGACACTATCTTAGCTTGCGTAGTTTCATTAGCGAAGTGTAACGTCTAGCAATGGGACGGTGAGGGGTTCGAGAAAGGGTGTTGGTTGGTGCAGGGGTTGAAAGGCGTCGCGCGAGCCGGTGTCAAAGAAATTTACGATCTCGTGGACCCGTAGCACCCGGGAATAACTTTTAACGTGCACTTTCTCTGCTTGCTTCTTCTCTCGACCTCCTTTCCCTCCAGTGACTCTCTGTCTTTCTTTCACCCTTATTTGTCTGCTTGTCCCGGTATACATCCCTCCAGCAAGGACAGTGGATTTTTTTTTTCGACTCACAACTTCCCGTCTCTATTGCCAAGGAACATCCACTGTTTCGTTCTGATGGCTGCTTTACTACAATCAACACTTTCCACCGCGTTCACGCTTCGACTTTGTACAAGTTTCTCTCCGCTCTATGATCGCTGTTGTACTCACTGAACAAGAAACCAGTGGAAATATAACATTGCGCGGACTTACACGCTCGAAAGGAAGCTTTATCGAAGCTTCTGCTCTTTGTCTTATGAATTTTCTCTTCGAGTTTGGCTTCTACATCTCTTCATTATTTGCAATTCACCGTCCGTCTCCTACTTCAGTTTCATCACTTACATGAAACGGTGTAATTAACTTGCCTGGGAAATAATTGCGAGGAAGGAAATCGAATCAACGAATGGAGTTCTGGAACCCTCGGGTCATGCATATCAAGGTTTGTGAATGCGTAGCTCAATCCGAGGTTCAAGTATGCAAATCAGCGGTGGCGCACTTACGTGGAGAGACCCGTGAGATACTAATGCACTGCTGTGGTATTATCGAGGGGAGGACTTAGTACGAATGGATCAACCACTGTTTTCATGAGAACTTGCCCGACATCAATTTTGATCAGTTTAAACATACTCGTTTGTGCGATTATGTTATTTGCTTCCAAATGTTCAAAAGTAAAGCAGTTCTGATCCTGAACTTTCTTAATGGAGTGAGGAATACCCTGGTGTTGAGCTACCAGTTTTCGGAGTTGGTACTTCCTCCCACCGCGACGTTGCTTACCTATAAGCCGTATTTCCAGACTGTATGTATAAAATCAGCGTCACCAAACATTTCTACATAATCGTAAAAAAATTTAAAAACATGAATGATTTTCTTTTTCTGCATGTACTAGTAAGATAAAAACCAATAAACAACTGAATTGATAGGGGCTTAAATTTCCGTCTGTTTCATGCACTGTTAAAAATCTGGTGTTAAAAACAACACCAGGTCGGTGTGTATATAGGTCCACACCGACTGTAGTGTTAACGACTGGTGTAAATTGAATAGTAATAATTAACACCGACGCGGTGTTAATGTTTTTACACAGTACAAGTGTTATAGTCTGAAAATGTTATTTCAAAAAAACTTATAAATTAATTGCACCGAACAAATTTTTTTAGAAATCTCTTTTATTTAAAATATAGCATATCTTAGAACAATATACATGTATGTACAGTACTATCCTATGGTTGATTAACAACATATTCACACTTGTGTTTTAATGTAGCTAATTCAACAACTTAACTAAAACATGTACAGTCTCGCACAAATCTTCGTAGCCGATGACCGGTTCGTAGTGTGTAATTTTGATCCAGTGAACTTCGCCTTTAAATTTAACTTTTTTGATCGTTATATACAGAACGAGATAATTATACTTGTGACTTAATTCCATTGATATTCTACAGCACTCGCACAAACAATACTGATCGCCGAGAACAATACAATGCCTAGAACCGAGGCGCTCAACAGCAAACCGCGATCTTCTAGATTTCTCGATACACTGCACGGAGACAAATTTCTGTGTCGTGACAACATAAAACGATGACAACAAAAATTGTTTTGTTAGGCTAACAAAAAGATTGGTGAGCCCAGCAAAAGATTTATCAGCATAACAAAACTGATTTGTCAGCCGAACAAAACTGATTTGTCAGCCGAACAAAAGATTTGTCAGCCGAACAAAAGATTTGTCAGCCGAACAAAAGATTTGTCAGCCGAACAAAAGATTTGTCAGCCGAACAAAAGATTTGTCAACCGAACGTAACGATTTTTGTTGTCACCGTTTTATGTTGTCATGACACAGAAATTTCTCTCCGTGTGGATGCGACCACTCATCACGGCTAGTTGGCGCCCCACCATGTGCACATGATTGACACCGAACAGTGCCAAATCAACACAAGCGGGTGTTACGGTTACACTGCTATTCGTAAAACAAAGAAATATCCTAACGTCGGTGTTAATAAGTGAAATTGCACGGACAAAAATCATTTGCTAGCATAGTGACAGCAAACTTTATTTGTTGGCCTAACAAATAATTTTGCTGGCCTAGCCAATCATTTTGCTGGTCTAGTAAATTTTTTGACAACCCTAGCAAATCATTTTTGGTAGGCTAAGAAATAAGGCTTTGCTGTCACTATATTAGCAACTGATTTGTTGATGCAACAAAAGTTTTCTCTCTGTGTGACACTGGAATAAATTTAACGAATCCGCCAATGTAAATTTTACACCGCCAAAAGCGTTAAAATTAACACTGCAATGGGTAAGACCAACAAAAAGTCCACATCAGCGTCATTTTACATCGCAGATTTTTAACAGTGTGTTAACCCGAATTTTTTTTTAATTTTCAAAAATGTTCCAATAAATATTTGAAAATGGTTTTGTTTTTTTTTTGGCATCTTTCAAATATAATTGAATCTTTTGCAATGGATGATTCCTCGATGTCTATCCTGGTATTTCGATGCTGCAAAATAATTCAGGCGGTTATCCCGTGTACCAGGAGAGTAACGTATGTGAGTAGGTGTATATAGTTGACGATCGATGAACGTGTATAGGCTCTCCGATCTCTCGGTTCTATTTTCACGCAAGTACGGAATTACGCGTCTGTTTACATAATTGGTACGCGCCCACAGTAATTTGATGGAAAATAAATAGGCCGACAGGACGGAGGCGGCTGCAGTGGCGGCAGCGGGTCGCGCGAAACCTGATTGAAACCACACGCGCAACGGGCAGAGATCCAGCGGTGCTATTGGGCGATCACGATGTTCGAGGGAGCGTGTCGAAAATTGGGAAAATATTCGATTGGCCTCTCGCGCGAGTATACAAGGGCTAAGGGCGGAATGTAGTTAACCGATACATTCTAGGAACGCACAACTCGTAAAATTATATCGAAACGCCGGTGCTTGCACGGTACACACTCGACTGTAAAATATACAGTATGTGCGCCGCAAGCTGTAGCTGATTAATAATTTCTGGATCATTACGAAACCTAACGATTTCGTCGCTTCGGTACTTCGGTCCTCGCAGCAGGAATAAAAAATGTACAAAAATAAAATGGAAATGTACCGACTACAAGAAAAAAAACAAAAAATAGCATGGGCGATTCACGCATCGTTTAAAGTGTCATACGATGTAATTAGATTAATTCTTGGAACATTGATAATTATGCGGAAATATTCATATACACGTGTGTATATAGACGAAAACAGAATTAATGAAACTTGTGTATCGTGAAAACAACGGATAACGTTTTCCTCCGAGTTTCTCTCTTTCACCATTTTTCAATGCTCCATTCAGTTTGTCTTGTTCAAGGCTTTTATTTCCGTTGCGACATCTGCCGGTGGAAAGTTTACACCAACAGTCGGTGAAACCAGATCTGTTTGGGGTCGACAATTAACATTTGCAACGTGATTTAGATTCATTATTGCATTTCGTTATATACGAATGTAATATCATTTCAGCGTAAAGTTTCAGGTGTGATAGAGATACGACACTCGCTCATTCTTTTCGTATCTGTGTGTGCATTCATCCGAGTTCGTAGGTTATGTAGGCGTGTGTATACCTTTCGAGGTTTCCGGGGAAAATAGAAAGTGTGCGGAATCGCCGAGCGGTATACAGCAGAGACAGATAGAATAGAATGAAATATATGTATATATGTACATATATATATACAGAGAAAGGGAGAACTGGGTATATGAGTGTGCGGGTAAATTCGCTTCGAATAAATAATGACTCGGCTCCGCGCGGGGCACACAACGCAGTAGCACCGAGACTCACTCCCTATTATTTATGATATTAGATTACGCTATATCACTGGCTTCGTAATTAATTGCCGCACGACCGCCCACCGCCCCGCGTCGTTTTGAAGCGCCGTTAACTGCGAAATGCTAATGAACAGATTCGGTTGCCACGGGTTACTCTTTCACTCTCTCTCTCTCTTTCTCTCCATCTCTCAAACCAGCAACTTCTAGAATTGTTGCAGAAGAGAATAAATACCCTCGTTGTGTATATCGTCGACCGTGAGAAGCACTTTTATACTCTTCTTACTTTTCTCTTTAAACTTTTATATTCCTCTTTCTTTCTGACCCCATCATATTGTATCCAGTAGAAATATGTAAAGGACATTCTAGGCCAACCCGAATATTCGTGGATCTCATATTTCAATCACATTTTTTTAAAAATTGCAGTCAGTATGTCCCATCAGAAACAGACTTTGACGTCATCCCTCAACATTTTTCATATCAATTTTCTTCATCTTGGCACAATTTCTTTTTTTCAACATTTCCCAAGATTCTTGCAGTTCTAATGTTCGTGGATCTCATATTTCAATCACATTTTTTTTTAAATTGCAGTCAGTATATCTCATCAGAAACAGACTTTGACGTCATCTCTCAACATTTTTCATATCAATTTTCTTCATCTTGGCACAATTTTTTTTTTCAACATTTCCCAAGATTCTTGCAGTTCTAATGTTCGTGGATCTCATATTTCAATCACATTTTTTTTTTAAATTGCAGTCAGTATATCCCATCAGAAACAGACTTTGACATCATCTCTCAACATTTTTCATATCAATTTTCTTCATCTTGGCACAATTTTTTTTTTCAACTTTTCCCAAGATTCTTGCAGTTTTAATTTGAATCTTACGAGCAAATTATTATATTCAAACATTGTTAATGAATCGAAAAAATGTAAGAAAATTGGAATTGAAAATTGAGTTGGGCTATTAAAGGCCCAGAGTTCACACTGTAGGAAACTAGTAACGAAGTACAATTACCGAATATGAACGTTACGGTCCAGTCGACTTGACCTAAAGTGCTCTGTATACTTCTTCATCGAAAAACTCATCTAGAAGCATCTTAAAACATCTAACTAATAAAACGTATTTGCGGATCACGTGATGATTTTTAAGATAACAGCGATGCGTCTATAACGGTATATAGCTTCTCGTCGCATGAAACATTTTTGCAGCTTTATCGAAGCACATCGAAAACTTTCTTTTTCCGAGAAAACTACCGGTGAACAACTCGATTACCACTTGTAGCCCCTTGTAACAGCGATACTGTCTATCGTAACTGACAACAATAAAGAGAAATATCTCACAGAACTTGAAGGTAAAGATATAGGAAATTCCAGGGAAGACGACAAATCGTTTCAAATTTCCTCAATTATCGTGAAATTCACGGTCCGCTAGCTACAAATGACAGCTGTACAAAGTGATACCCTTGTTACGACAGCTAACCAGTTAATTCTCTTAACCCTTTCTCAGCAATAACCCTCAAAGCGTATACGCATAATGACAGCCTACCACAGTCTACTTCACTCACGGGATAGCAAAGCTTTGCACTTTAGTGCGCGCCTGTTTCTTAGAGTCCTCAGAATCCTCGACTACACACATACAGCCAGATCCAATTAAATACCACTACTGCATGTTACACTACAATTTACAGGTTCCGATATTCTGAATCCTAGCAAAAAGTTAATCATACATGTTATTTTACACCTTCATTTTAAAACCATTCCTCCCACTTTGTTTCGTTTCATTAGAAATATAGTAACAATGATTTTGTTCCTTTTTTTGATTTTGTTCCTCAACGCCCGAGTTGAAATTCAGACCCTCTTCAAAGCCTAAATGTACAGGGTAAACGGAGGTTCCTCCGTTCCTTTGACACTCGCACCGAGAGAAAAGATTTCATTGACACCAAAGAAATGGGTGGATTGATTCTTTTTTTCACTGATTTCAACGAAATATTTCTTTGATTTCAATGAAATAGTGCATTTGAATTTCAAAGAGATCATTTCATTGCCTGTAAATAAAGATTTACTTAGTGAGCATATAATAAAGAAACGGTTTTATTGTTTTCAAGAGACGTTTTCATTGATCTCTCTCTCGCACCTAACCTCACTTTTTTGTTTTCCGGTTCTCCCGAACGAACGGCTTCGAGTTTTGACGAATCAGAAGCTTAGCCTATTTCTGCCGTACTTCATTACATACTCACAAAATTTGAGCTTTATCTGCCGCGTACTTCAGTTAAAAATAGGTTTCGAAATTTTGAGCTGGTGAGAAGAAGGTTTCATTGAATCAGAGACGATATCTTTGAAATCAATGAAAAAAGGTCATTGGTTCAAAGAAATGTTTCTTCGAAACAATGTCACTACTTTTCATTGAGTTGGGGATCATTCAAAGAAAAGATAGTATTGAAATTTAAGTATTTCATTTCATTGACAAAGATTTCCGTGAATCAATGAAATTTTTTCGCTCGGTGCGTCAAAACCTCCGAAAATGGCAGATGTTACCCGAATGAAGTAAACGGAGTCTAATGTAGACTGAAATTCTTATGTTTGGACCTCCAATTAGGTTGTGCACAGTGCGATGAGGTTCTTAGACCCTTGTATAAACTTCCAAAAGTGGCATATTTTACCCATTTTCATTCAACGAAGTGTGTCGGAAGGATTTAAATTTTAACTCGGGTGCTCACTATTGACGATCGAAATCCTCAACAGTGGGTTTGTTCAAGACCAGCAGATGACTTGAATGAAGGGTTGTTATTTAATAATCACGTAGCATATAACCATAGCCGTCTTCTTTCATAACTTGGAAATTGTAGACTCTGTAAATTTTTCCATATTTCTAGGTCTTCGTTCTTCTCTCGTTTCGTCACACTTCACGACATCTGTCCATTACCTTTTATATCCTCCTCCGCTTCATATCTTCTCTTTTAGCGCGGTGTGACCACTTAGCTTCTTTTGTCATTTTTCCAGATTCGTCCTTCATTGCCGCAGCTTCCACCCATAGCCTCATTCTCTCTTTTCCAGTTCGCTTTTCATCCTCTGATGACGTACGTAACGTTTGCACCAGCTGCCCTTCGCCTGGCACCCCGTACCGTCCCGTGCAGTTTTAATTAAATAATGTGATTCAGAAACGTGCTTGAAATACCGGTGATTCGTCTTCCCAGTAACACGACTGCTTCCACCGACTCTCCAGCTCTTTCTTTAGCTTTTCTTCTCTCCTTTATTTCTTTTTTCCTTTGACGCTAATTCACTCTGCCCTTCCTCAAACCTCTGAGAACTTCCATCCTCCTTTCATTTTACCTTTTTTTTTCTCGTTCTTCATTTTACTCCCTCACTCGCTCTCTCTCTCTCTCTGCGTCCATCTTTAATATACCTCTCTTCACACCATCCATTCATTATTTTTCTCAGGATGTCAGGCAAAATCCGGGTCAACTTTATTACAATGTGAACCAATTTGCATCCGCGCGAGATAGCGATCACGTTTATTAGAGAAGAACGGGAAATGACAGTCAATGGTCACTCTTGTGACAATGAATATAGTTATAATATAATAAAATGGGCTCCAAATCGTCCGCGAGAGAACTTTTAACAGAATTGATATCACCATTTACAATAGCCAATTTTCCTTCATTATTATTTCCACTTTTTATAAAAATCAAATATTTTATTAACGTACCATTGAAATCCCATACTCGTTTGTATGAAATTGGACGAAAATAAATTCTTTTCGGAACATTCTAAATAAAATATATGGTCCATGTTCGTATATTAAACGACAATCAATTATTATCAATTGTACAATTGCAATAAGTGTTTTTTTTCTTTGGTCTTTTATACACAAATAAAATACAGTATCGGATATCGCAGTTGCTTATTTTTCTCGACATTATTATTTTTATCGCCGGCTGGTTTTGTCCTCTGTTTTGTCTTGTCCGGTTTCTTCTGTAGAAATATATCCAGAACGTTTAAACGTGAGAATCCTGATAGAGCCAATCGTAATCACGCAACGTTTATTGTCCGTTCACCCGATCGTCACCCCCGCGCTCCACCCCAATACTGTTCCCTTTGCGAAGCGACTCGCAGACCTTTCGTTTTCCACTCACCGAGGAATCTCAACAGAAAAATACTCCGTTCTATACTTTCTTTATCTCCGATCCTTCCTCCCCCTGTTCTGTTTACGCTGCGAGGTCTGATTGGATCTATACACCGACGTTTTCGCCGGCAATTACTTCCATCGACTCTCTCTTAGTCTTTCTGTCTTTTCGCTTCACTAATTTGATTACTTATTTGTTTTACAGGATCAACAAACCTGTCTACTTATTTTTGATTTCTCGTCTAATATTTCATCCACAGAACAATAGAATAACGTCCCCAGATGTAAATGAAGCAACCGAAACATCATTCGATACTATCAGACTATTACGCAATGCACGAGTGATTGTCACTTTCAACAGAACGTCCAAAATTTTCAATGTGGCTTAACGCTATTTCGATTCTGTAATGTTATTCCCGGAAATTGTGTCTTACAGATTTTCTGACGCCCCAAATCTATTGTTTTCATGACAAACTGGAATAAACAGTGGTATCGTCACGTTTGAGCAACTTTTTCATCCAATTCTATTGTCGTATTTCAAGCGAAGTATTTACCGAAGATCCTAATCGCTTCGACGATCACTCCACGACACTCGAGTTGAAACGATGTCCTCGATCTAGTAAAAGGTCCGTCCCTTATAAGAGATAGCGCATTGATTCGTTTTTTTTCTTTTTATCGTTTCTGTCGTTTTGCTTCCCTTTTCACTGTCTTCCCGTCTATGGCATCGTTTTTGTGTATTCCTGATCGAGTGCGGTCCCCGTATAGTTCCTGATATAGTGTTCCAGGACAAAACGCGTATGTCTGTACTCCAACCTCTCACCTCGCTTTCGCTTCGTCGTCGAGGAAGACGACGACCCTTCTACTTTATATACTACTCTGCACACTTCTATTCTAGACTATACGGTCATGTACTACTCTACGATACATACTTCACGTCACTCATCTTAAGTCCTCGCCACAACGTCGCGTGGACAGCCGTTTTCTCCTCGAATTTTTCCCACACTATAATAAACTTCCGCGTCGATCATTCTTAAACCCCATCCCGCTTCCTCCTCTTCTTCCTATCCTAACACTCATCCTCGCTGATTCCAGTGTTATTTATTTTAGAGGTCCGGAGTAACCATGTAAAATTCTGTTACTGTCTTTCACCTCCTAAAAGAATTTTTATTAAAATATTCGGCACAGTCCCGTTCCAATAAAAAATTTGTATGATTCGAATTTAAAAAAAAAGAAAGAATTTTTATTATCCAATCACGAAAAACCCTCTTTTATCCGACCGAATGCTAGACCTAGCACCTTAAATAATGTTCCATTTCAATGATGCTGTAATGATGATGTTGATATTTTTGTATATAAAAATATTTCTTGTACAGAAATAAGAATTCTACATTGTTACTCTACACAAACAATACATTATATCCGTACATAAGATGCGTAATAAAAATTCACACGGGTTAATAATGATACATTGATTATCACTCCGTAGCTGTCGGATGTTACGAAAGAATTTAATTTATAAAATCCTGTTCGAAAAACATTCACCAACAGCTGCACGATGTTCTCGACGTTCTTTATAACCAAGCCGTATCTTTTCTCCTATCCGAGTGCTTGCAGCTCGTCCTCGAGTGTCACTCACGTTCTACCGCAGCTAAGCGACAAGCGCACAGCAGCTTCTATGCAACACGACAAGAGGATCGAGTTCTTTAGCCCCGCCGATCGAGTAGCATGAGAAAAGTGCGATTTATCGATCGCCCCTTTGCTGCTCCTTCGTCCTTCCTTCTAATACACCGACATCTGTTCAATGTGAGGCAAACTCGCAAACTTTCAAAGTTTTTTGTTAATTTTTTCGGAAAGTTTGTGAAACGATGTTGTCTCTTGCCAAGATGCCCTGGAACGATGACATAAAACCTTCCTTGTTCTTATCCCTTTAATACAGGCATCCACGATCGAGATTAGAGGTAAACCGCACGTGCGATTTATCGATCGAGCCTATTGCGCTGTTTTATACTCTGGCTCGAAACACAAAGAACCGTTCCGTTCACCGTCCAACTTTCAAAGTTGTTTCTAATTTTTTTTAAAGCTTCGGTAAAACGTGCAGCGTCGTTCTCGTAAGAGTTATACGAGGTCTATGCCATAGTAGTACAGTATAACAGGGATGAAACTCTCTCTCGATCCTCTCGCGGAGATGCTAGTCCCTCGCCGGGCTCCGCGTCTGCTCTCGTTAAAGCCGGATTTACACTGGCTGTAAACTCCTCGTGAGCACAAGCATAACTCGTGAGAGGTTCTCGCGCGTCGGCCAGCCGATAATCCGACCACTTCCGGCCTAGCTAGTGCCACCTATCGTCCTGAATACGGATAGTGAACACATAGGATCTGAGCGTAGCTCCGACGGCGCAGCCCTCGCGGCAATATTACCAACTACCAACTATATCAGAGACTTCCGTTAGCTGATTTATTTCGCAGCATTGACGTGAACACGGCTGGAAGCCACAATAAATTATTATGACTGCGATTACACTATTAACGGTATGTATTTTTATTTCCTAAGACGTCGTCTTGATCGAAACGCCGACTTGGCCGCTCACGCAAATTAAATCCAGAAAATCGCCGATAGCCTAACAGCTCGCGCGAGCGTTCCCAAACTACGCTCAAGGAGCAGGGGCTCGATCCTACATATCCCAACTAAACACAGGCGGTATTGAACACGGGCAATAGCATACAAATCAACTGGACACGTTACCAGTTCGACACGGCAGAACTCGACACAGCAATAACTGGACATGTTACCAGTTCGACACGGCAGAACTCGACACAGCAATAACTGGACACGTTACCAGTTCGACACGGCAGAACTCGACACAGCAATAACTGGACACGTTACCAGTTCGACACGGCAGAACTCGACACAGTAATAACTGGGCACGTTACCAGTTCGACACGGCAGAACTGGACACAGTAATAACTGAACACGTGATCAGTTCGACACGGCAGAACTCGACACAGCAATAACTGGACATATTACCAGTTCGACACCGAGAACTCGACACATCAATAACTGGGCATGTTACCAGTTCGACACGGCAGAACTCGACACAGCAATAACTGGACACGTTACCAGGTCGACATGGCAGAACTCGATACAGCAATAACTGGACACGTTACCAGTTCGACACGGCAGAACTCGACACAGTAATAACTGGGCACGTTACCAGTTCGACACGGCAGAACTCGACACAGTAATAACTGAACACGTTATCAGTTCGACACGGCAGAACTCGACACAGCAATAACTGGACATATTACCAGTTCGACACCGAGAACTCGACACATCAATAACTGGGCATGTTACCAGTTCGACACAGCATAACTCGACACAGCAATAACTGGACACGTTACCAGGTCGACATGGCAGAACTCGACACAGCAATAACTGGACACGTTACCAGTTCGACACGGCAGAACTCGACACAGCAATAACTGAACACAGCGCAACTCGACACAGCACTAACTGGACACGGCGCAACTCGACACAGCACTAACTGGACACGGCGCAACTCGACACAGCACTAACTGGACACGGCGCAACTCGACACGGCAAAACTCTACACATCACCAATTGAACACAGCAAAAATCGACAAACATCAGTTTGACACCCAAAGACTGTCCAGTGGCTCAATTGAACACAGACCTCGTTGGACACAGACGAGATCTTTGGTAATACAGCTTTGTTCCAATTCGACATAGACCCAAAAGAACGCACTCGTCAATTGCGTCTGTTCTTTTGGGTCTGTGTCCAATTGGAACAAAGTTGGATTTCCAAACGTCTCATCTGTGTAATGAGGTCTGTGTTCAAATGAGCCACTGGTCAGTCTTTCGGTGTCGAACTGATGTTTGTCGAGTTTTGCCGTGTAGAGTTGCGCCGTGTCCAGTTAGTGCTGTGTCCAGTAAGTGCTGTGTCCAGTTAATGCTGTGTCCAGTTAGTGCTGTGTCCAGTTAGTGCTATGTCCAGTAAGTGCTATGTCCAGTAAGTGCTGTGTCCAGTTAGTGCTGTGTCCAGTTAGTGCTGTGTCGAATTGCACCGTGTCCAGTTAATAATGTGACGAGTTCTGCCATGTCGAACTGGTAACGTGTCCAGTTGATTTGTATGCCGTTGCCCGTATTTAATATCCCCTGTGTTTAGTTGCGATATGTAGGATCAAGCCACTACCGCTCAAGGACTATGGTGTAGAGCGCGTAGCCGCGCAAACTGCTCTGCACTCCTCTCGCGTAACGAAGTTCGACGCAGGCGAAGGATGAGTGCTTCACCAGTTCGACACGCCAACGAGCTATTAATCGCTACTGGTTGGCTACCATTTGTGCTATCATAATTACTGTCGGGCAATTATCGCCTTCCAACCCGAATCCTGCCCCTGTTTCTCTTGTTATACTCATCTAATAACTATTGTTACGGCCTGGTATCGATTATTCATGATTTTACTTCATTATTGTACTAGCATTGTTTCCGTTTTTTTAAGACTTTAAAAACTTCAGATAAAGGCGAGTATATTTTGTCACTGATAATGTATTTCAGCAATGATTTTTACCGGTTCCAAAATGCTTTATAACCGGTATTTTCTGGAGTAGAATATGCGACTTGAGAACGGTAGTGAAGGCCAAAATTGTATATCTTGAAAAAAAAAATTCGTTTGATTTTTCTGACCGTAAGTCGGATCTGTAAATTCTGGAATCTGAAAGGAAAAAAGTCATTTTTTTTAATCATCGTAAAAAGGCTTGCAACCGGTATTTTCTGTGGTAGAATATGCGACTTGAGAACGATAGTGAAGGCCAAAATTGTATATCTTAAAACAAAAATTGTGTTGGATTTTCTGACCGGAAGACGAATCTGTGAATTCTGGAATCAGGAACGGAAAGCAGTCATTTTCTTTATAATCATGGGAAAAACTCTTGTTAATGATATTACGATTGTTATATATCGCATTGATGCTGTGTTAAGTGTTACCGTGTATAATTGCATATGTAGAATCACGTCTATGCAGAATTGCTTAGTTCTACATTAACTTCCGTTGACTAGCGTAGTCATATTTAATTGTACCGATATTTTACAGTTGGCTATATTTCCTCGTTACACCCTATTCCGTTCCAACTTTGTTTTGTGCGGTATACTGTATATACATCATACTCGAAGCATTAGCCGGACACGAGACGCTAAACGGTTAAAATAACTTTGCACCGCAATTTTCATGTCGAGAGCAACGCTACACTTTCTCGCCAATGCACGCATACCTCCGAACGAATGGAGCCGCTAAACTGTCGAAAAGTTACGGGATAATCCTATTCCGAACACATGCTATACTATATACACTCTACGAGAGTTGAGAAGTTGAAGTACAAGGGAGTATGATGATGATTGATGTCTTTCACGAGAATATTTCAAATTGTAATTATCCCGATAGAAGTATTAGGAAGTAATGTATCGATTTCTGGATTGAGAGATCATATTGTTGGCGATTATTAACCAAAATAAGGAGCAAGCTTTTCAGGTTTTATGATCTTGTTGACTTTTTTTTTTCAATATCCAGGAAAATTTCGATTCATTGTCGGAGACCACAATCCGATGTTGTCCTTCCAATTCGCTGCAAATTTCATCAAAGTTTACCATCATCGTCCACATCGCTATCATCCGGATTACAAAAAAAAAGAAAACAAGGCTGCAAAGTAGAACTTTGCAAATCGCTTCCTCATTATTGTTGGATTTTTACAAATCTACCTGTATGAGGAAGCATGTTAATCTATTTTGGCTTCCTCATAGAGGAAGCTTTGTAAAAATCCAACAATAATGAGGAAGCAATTTGCAAAGTTCTACTTTGCAGCCTTGTTTATATTGGCGAAAAGTGTTTGCAATTCCCTCCCATTTTTCGAAAACTTATTAGACCTCAGCTTAATGCGCAAGGACTACCTTAATCGAAATAACTAAAACGGAGTTCATCCTCCTCTTTTGTGTAAATTTTCATCTCGATTCGTCACGCCGTTCGAGAGTTATGAGCAATTCTATTTTGGGACAAGCGGTCATTATAAATTAAATAAATACAAATTATATATGAAGCAATGTGTAAAGTTCTACTTTGCATTCTTATTTACATTGAGTACAAACTTTTGTCTCGCATTATCTCAACTTTCGCTGATGCTACAGCGAAAACCGTTTTTGTTTTTGTAAATTTCAAAATGTCGTAAAATCTGAACCACTTTACCGATCATCGTCAAATTTGGTACGTGGCATAGCTGCATGTTCCTTTTCGTCTGTAAAACATTTCAGTTAAATTTGTGAAACTCGACGTGATTGACAAAAAAAATGATTTTTTTCGAAAAATTCAAACATCTATAAAATCTGTACCGCTTTACCGATTTCGCCCAAACGCAATGCCAAACAACATTAAATTCATATTTATTTATAAACAACTATTTAGCAAAATCGTCTAATTTTTACGAAAGGTACAGCGATCACGCCCTTTTTTCAAAAAATCAAAAGTACCATAAAATCAAAATGGCTGATTTTTTTTTAAAATCTCAACATTCAAAGCGGGGCAACTTCACTTGCGTGCCAAATTTGAGCCATGTCGCTCGAACGGTTACTGAGTAATAGTTCATCGAATTTTCGGAGCCCAACACACACACATACATACGGACATTTTTTCCAAACCACTTTTCTCAACGTGTTGGACAATTCTAAATATACTGGCATGAAAATCTCGAAAAAAAAATTTTTCATGAAAACAAAGCTTCCTCTATGAGGAAGCAATAATACACACCAGAAGTTGTAGAGCTCGCACTCTTTTTTTTCCATGTGCGAACGTGTCTGTTCGTGCCAGGGAGCATCGTGCAATAAATATGAGAAAAGCAAAATGAATGGTAAGGGAAAAGGGAAAAGCGGAAGAAAAAAAACATAAGATACGGAAAAAGAATAGAAGCGAGAAGAGCGAGACAGATGCAACATGTTTCCGGCTCACGTAGGACATTCGAATGCGTCGCGATGCACACGGCTCGTACGAGACGACGAGGCATAGCGCACAGCGCGAGAGGAGGATGGGCTGCAGAGGGTTTCGTGCTCTTCGACGGCAAACGTGGGAGGGAAAGGAAGGGATAGCTGTACGGAGGGCATAAAGCGAGGTGCACGGTCTACGAGGCGGCAGTGAGCGTCGCGACGCCCGTCGAGAATGTGCGCGGTGCTTGCAGCGTGTCCTCTTCCACCAATGACCCACGTGGTCGCTCTACCTATTTCTGACTTCTTCCTATATTTTCTTCATTCTCATAACTAATTCCTAAGCTCAGTTCGGTGAAGAAAAAAAACTTCTATCAAACGCCAGAAAATTTTGTAAATTCGTAAACGCGACGTTAAACAAAAAAAAATTCCAAAGTTAATTACATTACAAACTGTATTTTACCTAAAGTGATTTTGATATTTTTGAAATCTTCGATGCGTCGCTATTGTTTCTCGAAACATGAACGATAGTATTCAGTTTATTTTGGACAGGCTTTGATGGAAAATTTATATAAGCATTGTCATTAGTGTGCTTGACTTGATAAAAAAAATGATATAATCGCGTTTTATATTGGCTCTGTAAATTAGTATGTAGCACGTGTTTTCTGACCTACCACAAGAGTGAGAAAAAAGTGCTGTCGTCAAGACTTTCCAGTGTCTGCTATCGCTCAATGGTCATTGCAGAGAAACGAGTATTGTCTCGAGGGATCGTGATGTTCACGAAGAGGATTGATGTGACATGGCTGATGGGCCACGCGGGAGTGACTGAAACGAGGACTGCAGCCAGCTTGGCAGCGGCGAAGTTGTTGATCCCACGAGAATGATGAACTTCGATAGAGGAAATACGAGAGTGCAAATAGGAAGATACGAGCGTTACGTACAAACTCAAGAAATGCACTAAAAGGGAGTAAAGTAACGACGCTTATTTATGGAATTATCGATAGAAGATTGAACAGAAAATTTTCTCAGTGTGAAAGATATTTATCCTAAACAACGAATTGTAAAATCGGAGGCAACTTCTTCGACATGTATTCAAAGGAATAGTTAAGGAAGATTAGAGTTAATAGCGTGTAAAACGTGTCAATCGAAGATTGCTGAACTGAAAAATCAATAATGTCTTGCGAGAAAGCATCACGCAGGCTTAGGTGTCTGTTCGGTAAAGCGAAACGTCTCGGTTTGACCGAAGAGCAAGTGGCCGATCTTGCGATCGTAAGAAAAATCGTACCGGCAAGGTCGACCAGCACCGCGTGGTTCTTCCTCGTGGCTGTGGTCGTTCTTCTCGGCGGTGGGGTTGTGCTCGCTGTACTATGCGCACCATGCATCTCCACGAGAAACTCCCATCAGGACATTCACACGAGAATCTGAGGGGAATTCGTTGACGTGTTGTGATCTGCATAAACGAGATGAATTATTCATCGATGAATTTTTCACGGTAAATATATGTAAAACTCTAATTCACTATATTTTATATACATAACTGGGAATTTACTGCATGCAAAGTAAGTTTACAGAAAGGTCAACTCCACCGTCTTTTCCTTCGTAATGGTGCATTGTTTTATAAGCAATTCTTTAAGTAATTGTGAATAACTTTTGCACGATCAAAAGCATAAAATTCATTGTTTCCATCTGAGCGACCGTCCCAAAGTTTTTCCTGTGGCTAGTATTTCTTCATTCACTACTGTGTCGCATTTGCACGAGGACAAGGAAAAATTGTGCAATTCCTGGCTGATACAGTGAACTATATTTCGACCACACGCAAAAAAAAAATAGTTGGGTCAACCAAATCCAGCGGTCATCGATTGTCAAATAAACATTTAGTTACAGCAACGAAATGTTTTGTTTCTTCAACAATTTCTCGGTTCAGCAGACCAACAGATGTTTACGGTGAGAAATTTTTTTGTCGAGCTGACTAAACAATCTATTTGACAGCCGGTGACCGCTTGCTTTGCTGAACCAACAAATCTCTTTTCCCAGTGCAGTTTCTGTTCCATAAACACAAAATACTTTGGACAAATGCCTCTCGTTCTGCAATTACCGCGCAAACTAGTGACGATTGAAAGCTATTTATGAGAATACCTATAATGACATCGGAAAATATTAATAAGAACAGCCATAATGACATTTTCGAGTTGCAACGAGAACGGACAAAATATAAACAAATATCTGGTAGATTCAACTTGTAAGCAGGAAATCAATACAACACGAATACAGATAAGAAAGATAGAGGAAGAAAGTAGTGTTGTCCGTGTGAGGTCAGACGTCGCATTACAGAATCGTGCAATATAGTTGGCTTGTTTGACTGTAGTATGTTGTATACCGACAAACATGGAATGAGCCTATGTAGAACATATGTAGAACACATGTTGTAGAGTTGTATGGCAAACAATCATAGACAATTTGCTGGCCTCATAACGCTTCGTACAGCACTCGCACATTCTAATCTGTTGAACCTGTTTTGTTGTATGCGTGTAAACGAAAAGTCCTACTGGAAACAGCATCGAAAATGAAGGCGCGGGGCGATTGCACGTTTACAGAAATACATGCTTATCTTTTGTTTTTTTGTTTCTGTACTTTCATAGAGAAACGCATTAATAAATCTTTTTATATTTTTTTAATAACGTTATATCAAATCGAAGATTCAATATAAAGTCCATTTTGCAAATAGTATTTCGTGAAAATTGTATAATCACTTTTTGTTTACTTGCGACATACAACAAGTTTTCCTGCTGCACCTTGAACTTCGTGTCAAACTCTATATTTACTGTTTAATTGGTGCTCGAATTAAATTATAATAAAAAATATTAGATTTTAATTCAATATTAGAAGCGTTTTTTTTTCATTTTGTGAGTATTATCGGTAAATCATATTTTCCAACAAAACTTAACATTTCTATCTTGTATCTGGTTCGTCCATTAACCCCTTCGTTGGCTCACGCTACTCTCCGTCTTTGGTGAATTAAAGCATTATTGCATCGATGTCAACAAAGGGATCCATTATTCTCCAAGTTCTAATTCGTAAAATTACAAAATTTCAAAATTTCCCTTTGGATATTTAGTGACCCGAATTACCTCCATGTACGGCTGAAATTTTGATAAACAATCAGTATAATAAATATCAATGCACGCTTGATTGCAATTGCCAATCGTGGCATTTGTCCTATTAAGTAAAGACCAAGAATCATTAGAGGAAAAAGTTCCCAGGAAGTAAGAAGTAGTGCAGGTCCGCGTATGGTCAGACGCCTCGTGATTCCACCGTACCACGTTGCATCGGAACACGATGCAATACAGTAAGGGATCGCGGAAACAGACCCGCAGAATCGTATTATTTGGTTCAAGCGGCTACCGGACCCCTTCGGGTAAACAACGAATTAGGGATCACGTACTGCTGATTCTTCGTCGTTAGTTTGGGAGGAAAACATCGAGTCTGATTTCAGGAGAAGCAGAGACGAGAGCAGACGGTCGAATTCATGGCGAATCGACGAGGACTAACTAAGCCTTTTCGAAATTCTCGGTTGGCTCTAAGCTCCCTTCTGTCCTCCACCCCCCCCCCCCCCCCCCAACCTCCAACTACTGGCCCCCATTCCACCCCTCACTCGTCTCACACCACCGACGGTCCCTCGCAATCTCTCAACTGCGAGCTTGCGACATTTCGAGCCACGGGGGACGGTAGCTCTCGGTTCGTTAG
The DNA here is from genome assembly GCA_963970395.1 of Ephialtes manifestator. NCBI lineage: Eukaryota > Metazoa > Arthropoda > Insecta > Hymenoptera > Ichneumonidae > Ephialtes > Ephialtes manifestator. The sequence continues at coordinate 28,300,502 of OZ019973.1, read as the reverse complement.
ACTTCACGGAAGGTAATGACGCGTTCCTGTCGGGTTGCTGCAGCAGAACCACCGCTGAACTCAGCGAACCTCTGTGAGTTTGCGCGCTTCACCTTCAACCCCTCGTTGCTCCATCGCCACGCGCCCCCCGTTTACCCAACTACCCTTCGTACTCAGCCCTCTATAGAAAATTAAATCACGAGAGTACACACGGTACAGAGTAGTTGAACTGTGCCGAAAACCGAGAGTGAAAAGTGTCGAATAGTTTAGAAAAGGAACAAAAAAACCGAGGGAAAGAATAATAGACCATCCCTCTCACTTTATCTCTCTGCCGATAATATGATTAACTGACAAATTCGTTACTCGAACGCACTCTATTCGTGTTTTGTTTTCTGCTTTCAGTAGCGAATCGCTGATGGAACAGTGTGAACGACACAAGCTGTTGTCCTTCACCAAGACGGAGGTTCGCAGTTGGCACATCAGATACTGTGACAGCGAACGTGATCCTAACGAGTGCATACAAGAGATACCGATAACTCGACATAGTTCCGTATAGTTGCAGCGAAAAAAAAAGATAAGAAAAACAAATAAGAAAGTGTCGATATGTATAACTGTGGATAATGAGTTGCTTCGAAGTTTATTAAAATTGCTATAAATGCGACGCGCTGAGTTCAATTTCATTTCAATTTTTTTTTGTCACATCTTTATGAATTGCAGCGAGTTAAAAGACGAAAACAAAAAACTGGTTACAAATCTGCACGAAGGAATATTTTTTAGACAATATTTACCAATTGTAGAGCATTTGCTAAACAGCAAGGCATTTATTAGTGTATAACTTAGCCCTGATTTTTTTCCGAGGCTTTGTTGTTGAAAACCAGGACTTTTTGAAAGAACTGCCTTTATCACTAATACCCAGTGGTATAGATATGTGAAAATGCGGTACAAAAGGAGATAAGTTGGCTACGGAATTAAGTGGAACAATGAAATGGACATAGGTAATAAAAAAAACCAAAGAATTCAGTCCTTGAATGATAATAATAAGAAAAATGCATTTCATCTTGTGTTAAAATGTATTTTAACACAAATCGGTAATCGGTAATTACGCAGACCATATTATTCTGCTTCATTTAAAATGCTAATTCTATGATAACAAAAAGAAGCTTAAGCAAAACAATTGCAAAGTAAGTATGCATATTGCATTCTCACTCTTTCAGTTAACTTCTATAATTACCGAAGTTATAGCGAAGTTACAGTGGGAATTACAGTACAGTTGACTGCACAGTTTTCTCTGTGTCGAAAGGCAGGAACAATGGAAATACGAAAAAAAAATAAATACCTCAGGAAGTCTGGGGTCTTTCAGCCCGAGTCAAAATGGATGTATATCCGTTAAATCCAAAACTTTTCCAACATTTGTGTTGATTCTGTCAACTGGAAGAGAAAGGATATCACACATGAAGAATAAAATTAAATTTGGCCCTGGCAAATTCTTCTTCGTTTTTTTTCGATGTTGGAAGAATTGACAAAAAATATAATGCACCATGCACAAAACCACGATCAACGACTTGCAGATTAGCCTGACAAATATTTCACTTTTTGCATTAACATCCTCGTTTTCCTTATAGCTTTGGTGCACTCAGAGAAATCGTAATAGTACAGTCAACTATAAAGTGACAACTATTCATTTTTATTACATGCAACTATTTTTATAGTTACGATAACTACGAAAATAGTTACGGTAACTATTTGCTAATTATATTAACTATTTGATAGTTCTGTGAACTATAAAAAAATTGTTGGACGAACCATAAATGAATAGTTGTCACTTTATAGTTACTAATACCATAATTTTCTCTCAGTGTGGCTGACATTTTTTAATGAATTTGAAAGTGACAAAAAGGTGAGTTTACAATTGCATCACAATGCGTCAGTAATAAATGTGAAATTTCACTTTATCCGTCATCACAAATTGCACATCCTCTTTGTATTGAACGCAAATTTGTATTTCGAACTTTTAGGGGTCTCTCTCTTTAGAAAGTTCTACACGAAAAAAAAGATTAGTTGCCATAACCAAGAAATGAGTTGACACAATCAATCGATTATTCTATTTCCCTTACAACTCAAATGGTAATACCAACGATTCGAATGGTAATACCGACGATTCGAATGGTAATACCGACGATTCGAATGGTAGTCCCAACTATTCGAGTGGTAGTCCCAACGATTGGATTACACGGAAAGAAATGTTTGGTTGTGGCAACTACGTTTTCGATTTGCTGTACACAATGTCTAAAAACTTAGTTGCCTCAACCATATCGAATAGTAACCTCAACTATTCACAATTAGTTCTCGCGAGATTAGTTAGGTTAACTAATCCAATCGTTGGGACTACCACTCGAATAATTGGGACTACCATTCGAATCGTCGGTATTACCATTCGAATCGTTGGTATTACCATTTGAGTTGTAAGGGAAATAGAATAATCGATTGGCTTTTTTTCCGTGTAGTTAACCTAACTAATCTCGCGAGAACTAATCGTGAATAGTTCAGGTTACTATTCGATATGGTTGAGGCAACTAATTTTTTAGACATTGTGTACAGCAAATCGAAAACGTAGTTGCCACAACCAAACATTTCTTTCCGTGTACTATCCCTATCAAGTAAAGGGTGAAATTATTATGACGTTTATGCTGAGTAACAAAGAAAACAGCGACAATAATAAAAAGCAACTTGTCAATTCCCTCGCGGTTCTGGTCTCGTTGGTTCACTTCCTAAACATAACCATGTATGCATAACCGCATACAGAATATATATATACACTCACGTGTATACATATCATTCAGCGTCGGCAGGTTTCGCACTGCTCTCTACGGCTGGAGTGTAGTAGACGTTCGCCCATAATTTCCACGTATGATGTGGGCGCCGCAGCACAGTTTACTTGGCTCTCTGATCGTAACCTTATTATTCCATCGCGTGTTGCTCTACCATGCGAACGCAACAGCAAGAGAAATACGCCGCAGCCATAATGACAATTCGGTTTACGTTTCTCAGCTGTGCTGCAAACTGTCAGCGTACGTAATATATGGTGCTGGTACCTCGAGCACTTCGATGGACTATGTTTACATTCTATCCGGATCATCGCACAGAGGAATATTTTACTACGACATTATTCTAGGAACTGCAATGGCCCAGAAAATGGCATGAAAATATGAAACTGCTAGTTATGTCTAGTTAATTACTACGTAATAACCCTTCAACATATTAGTATCAAAATCAATGACAAACCATGTAGTTAGTGAACTTTGTAAACCAAATTTGTGCTCGATATCCGAAAGATCGCGAGATTTAGAATCATAACAATAAAACCGACACACACACTCATATGTATGTATGGGGCATTCCATGCCGATTCGACCTGGGTCTGACCCTTGATCTCCCTGATTTAGCTCGTAATTTTTTCAGAATTTTTTCAGATTTTTAAATTATGGCATGCTGGTGCCATAAAAATCTGAAAAAATCATAAAAATCTGAGCAAATTCTAGAAAATCCGATTTTACACAAATAAACGTTTGACCAATGACTTGTAGTAGATTTATTTTTTTTTCTATTTTTTTATAATCTTTTTAAATAAAAAAAAGCTTAAAAACTATAAAAAGAAAAATTTTGCCCACTTTGGCTATAAGCTTGAAAATTTTGATATTCAACAAACTATTTTTTTGAATTTTTTCAGATTTTTAAATTAGGGCATTCGATATGTAGCTTAAAAAAAAAAAATTTAATTTGCATAGAAAAAAAATCTGGTGCATTTGAGGGTCTAACCAATCCTACAAAAAATTACAAGCCAAATCAAGAAGGTCGAGGGTCAGATCCAGGTCGAATCGGGATGGAATGCCTCATATAAATCGAGACATTTCGATCTTAACCACTGTTCTTCAACTTTTTCGATCATTTCAAGTACCTAGGTAAAAGCAAATAACTTGTAAAATCTTTTTAGTCGTACAATAATATATAAGTGCACAATATCAACTCTTATAAGTGCTGGAAAGCTTGCGAAGTAGACACCCTTAAATATATTGAACACTTGGATTTTTTTTATTGCTAACCAAGCGGATCAGATCCAAAAAAAATGCAGTCGTGCGGGAAAAATAAGAAATCTTGAAAGAAAAGTTTCTACCGTGATAAGTATCATTCGTTATACGACAGAATATAGGAATCATGAGAACTACTGTGATTTGAAAAGAATGATGGAGAGAGGAAAGAAGAAGGTAGCGGTAACAGGAACAGCACTCAATATCTCGTCCTTTCACGGAACGACCACGAGCTTATATATCGAAGCTCCACGTGCGCTACATCGACTTATAGTACACTATGCACTGAAAATTTATGTTGGATCTCTACCCCGCTCGTAAAATCTCGGAAAGAGGTATTGTCTCGCGTTTCTCGCCCACCATATAGGTGCTACAGGTTTATCGATTTCTAAACGACATATAGACTCAAAACGCAATCTGAGTTCCACACAATGCATGCATTTTTCGATAAACGTACAATCCGAGAAAAATCTGTTGGCTATAAAATAGCCGCTATTTATTTTAATCTAATGTATCTATTGTTGCCTATAGAGAAAGCTTCGATTTCATTTTTTTTTAATTGTTCAAAATATCGAGTATTACACCGAGAAAAAAGATTTCATTGACACCAAAGAAATGGATGGTTTGATTTTTTTTTCATTGATTTCAACGAAATATTTCTTTTCACCATACCTGCGCGGAAAGTTCGACTTCCCGCCCTACGGGCTTTACGTAATTCGAACTATCCGCTGCAGATATGGTGAAAAATAGTATACTCCACTGGGGAGTGAAAGTAGACTATCCCTCCCTAGTGGCGTAATATACTATTTTGTAACACGTGCATGAACAGCGGTGCTTTTCATGGCAGTTTTGCGGGCCGAAAGTGGCTAGTTTCATAGCAGTGTCGAAACGATAGGTTGGCGCACGCGCAGCTCGCGATTCCTTCACTTTCGACCCTGCTGTTTCACTTTCGACCCTAGGGTGGAAAGTTGGTAATCTCACTTTTCACTGTTCGTCCCGCAAAACTACCATTCAAAGCACCACTATTCATGCACTTTTTACAAAAAGTATGGTGTGCAACACAGGCCAAAATTGGCGTTAACGACTCGTGTGATTGCTTCGCTCGGGCGACAAACCTCACACTCGTCGCAATCGCCAACTTTCGGCCCTTGTTGCACAATATACTATTGATTTCAATGAAACAGTGCATTTGAATTTCAAAGAAAACATTTCATTGCCTGTAAATAAAGATTCACTTAGTGAGCATATAATAAAGAAACAGTTTCATTGTTTTAAAGAGACGTTTTCATTGGTTCCAAGAAACGTTTTCATTGATCTCTCTCCCCCACCTAACCTCACTTTTTTTGTTTTCCGGTTCTCCCGGACGAACGGCTTCGATTTTCAAGGAGCCAGAAGCTTAGCTTATTTCTGCCGTACTTCCTTACATACTCACAAAATTTGAGCTTCATCTGCCACGTATTTCAGAAAAAAATAGGTTTCGTAATTTTGAGCTGGTAAGAAGAAGGTTTCATTGAATCAGAGACGATAGCTTTGAAATGAATGAAAATGGTTCATTGGTTTAAAGAAATGTTTCTTCGAATAATGTCACTACTTTTCATGGAGTTTGAGATCATTCAACACGGAAAAAAAAGTTTGGTTGTGGCAACTACGTTTTCGATTTGCTGTACACAATGTCTAAAAAATTAGTTGCCTCAACCATATCAAATAGTAACCTCAACCATTCACGATTAGTTCTCGATTGGATTAGTTAGGTTAACTAATCCAATCGTTGGGATTACCACTCGAATAGTTGGGACTACCATTCGAATCGTCGGTATTATCATTCGAATCGTTGGTATTACCATTTGAATTGCTAGGGAAATAGAATAATCGATTGGTTGTGTCAACTCATTTCTTGGTTATGGCAACTAATCTTTTTTTTTCCGTGAAAGAAGAGATAGTATTGGAATTCAAGTATTTCATTTAATTGGCAAAGATTTCCGTGAATCAATGAAACTTTTTCTCTCGGTGTAGATTAACATAGAGAATTAGAATTGTATTAATTGGGAAAATTGTTAATAAGGTTGAATAGATCCTGCAAACTATATTTGGTTAGTTTGACCAACTAATTATTTGTCCAACCAATTGATTAAATCAACGAACCAAATAAGCATTACATTCTATTTGACAAAGTCAATTTACAACCACATAATTGCTTCTCGCAACTAATCACTTTTCTCTTCGTGGAAACATCCCCATGATTATGTATTATAATACACGTGATATATTTGCTTTCGATAAACGTATCAACACCAAAACTAGCTCGTACATTAATTACACGTCCTGCGGGAGGAATTTTGTTAATGATTTAGTTTAACTTTGGCACAGGGATGACATGTGAGCTCATGGGTGTCAGAGAGAACGAGAGAGACGTTAATTTTGCTACAACCTTCTATTCGCCCGTGAACCTTACACAGCAGCAAAGTCTCGGGAATTTGTCTAACGAGTTTTGCTCAACCGGAAATTTGAAAAGCTGCCGAATAGCCGGAGGGGTTAGGTGCCATAGGGGAATGACATATACATTATGGGGCCAACCGAATCGCCATCAGCTGAGCCTGGGGTGTGAGCAAACACGTAATCCACGGAAAATCGCGGCACGAGCTGGCGTTGGAGCAGAGGACAATCGTAAATTGCCTGTTCCTGGCTGCTTCCAGCTTCTCGCTACTTAAGTAATGAGCCTGAAACTTTGCGGGTCTACTATACTATACGTATTAAAGGATTGACTATCTTTCTCTCTCTCCAACTTGCTACCTCCTGGCCATCCCAGGGCCGATACAAGCCGCTAACGCTTCTCGTTGCTGCACTTAGGCAAATTGGAGACGAGATCGAAAAACAATGCAAGCAAAAAAGGAAAAAGTAAGTAGAATGGAGTGAGTGCATGAGCATGATGTTGGCGGTGCTGTTGGCGGCTTCCAGAAGTGGCTGATCGTCTGCCAAGCGCGGCCAAGATTCCAACGGGACTTCAGCCAGCCAAGACTGTAACTACTCGAGAAAATCGATTTCCATTAAACAATAAATAGTATACATGGAGTCTGATAACGGAGAGAAATAAACAGAAAGTAGCATAGCGATTCAAAGACGAAATTCAAGAGATCGTGGCTCGTTGCGTTATGAAATTAATTCACGATGATATCTGCTATTCCTTTTTTAAGACTATTCTAAATTGAACTATAAAAATCATAAAGCAGGTAATATTAAGGTATTAGAAATAGCGATTTACGACGCAGTTTAACGTCTTTTTGATTTTGAATTTATAGTTCTTTACTAGCGTTTTTTATATCATGCCTTAAACCTCTACTTGAGTGCTATGGCCGAGATAATTCGCTCGTAAAAATTGCCGGTGGGACATCAGGATTTATCACGTCCTCGGAGAGTTGATTATCGTTTCGCCACCAATGTCATGCTTCGTCACACAAGCCCTTTTGATATCATTGGTTTGAAGAACAAACACTGAAATACAGTTGTAATCTTTATAATAGGTATAAACGATTGCAAAGTAAATGTTTCAATGTAGTTAAAATTTGTATGGTAGAATTCCGTTGTACACTTAATTACACTATTATGAAAAAAGATGTTTTGAACTTGTTAATGACAGATATCAAATATTCATTTTAGAAATACACTTTTCACTACGATATATCGTGCATTTTTTTTCTGCAAACAGTGTTCAAATTCTGCACCCAGAAAAAAAGTTTGGTAATATTAAGTAAAATTATCTATTCAACACTTGATTATTTCGATCAAGGAAAATTTACTTTCTCTCCAACAAATATGTACTTCATTCAATTTTTCAGTTTTTTTATTTCCAACATATTTATTTATTTGAATCAATTTTCACTGTGGATACTAAAAAAATATTTTATTTATCGCTACTAAATCCTTTCTTAATCCGGAAAAAAGATTTAGTTAAGACGATCAAATACATGTATTAGATATTTTTAAATAAAATTAATTAGAACTATCTTATAATCCAATATATATTTATTTCCTTTCATCATTGGAGTTTATTATTATCAACATGCAACATTTATCGATTTGATTTAATTCTTGTCGTATATTTATATAAAAATTATATATTATTTAAATCGGCAACAGTAGACGCGCGGTTGGTGTGTGGCTTTGACGATCTCCCGAGTTAAGCAGCATTATTTGCGGTCATAACTTGGATGGGTGACCGCTTAGCCGCGCACTGGTTTGCGCGCCAACTGCTGAGCGGGAGGCAGTTTCTGAGCTTCTAAGGGATAGCGAGGAATATCCCAATTAAAAAAAAAAATTTAATCAACATTTATATAACTGCCGACCCAAATAAATATTTAAAAAAAATAGACCGCCAAGAGTCAATGAAAAATTAATAATAATAATATTCGGTCACGCCTATAACATACTAATGTTAATATCTGACGAGAAATTAACGTTTTAGAATCAATTCTGCCAGGGCTAGAATTCTGGGTGTTCCCGGTTCGAACCCGGGTCGTGGCGGAATTTTTTCACAATTTGTTTGCAATAAATTTCGACGATTGTGGCTGCCTGATGAATTCATTTAATTTATTAAGCAGCTACAGTAGATATTTGTAAGAGATTCGCATTAGTGAAATTTGAATTAGGCTTCAGTTTCGCGCGCTTTGAATCTAGCGATCACGGTCTCACACTCGAGAAGTGCTTCGCAAAATTCCATCAGGAAAAAAAAATAGACCGCCAAGAGTCAATGAAAAATTAATAATACCAAATAAATATTTCTTAGATATGAATATATTTACTACTCAACAAGTATATTAATTACAAATAGAAAAAATTTATTTGAGGTGAATGGAAGTCTAGTAGATCGGCATCCAAGTAAGAAATTTTATTTCCGATGCGTAGATTCTAGTCCCGTTAAAAAAAATTTTTTTTGCCACTCCGTGCGAGAAACGCGTACTTCTCGCACTAGTGGCATAAAGTTGTATACGAAACTCGTGCGAGAAACTTTTTCTGAACTCATGTGATTGCAACACTCGCCTTCGGCTCGTGTAGCAAACTCACACTCGTCAGAAAAAGTTTGATCGCACACGTATCGTAATATACTATTCTGGGTGTGTGTAATTAATTTTTTTTTTCCTTTTACAAGTTACATTTCCTACATATACCGTTTTTATTGTATACTCCTATTGCCGCTTGCCTTGTTTGTCTATTATAGAGGAGGATTTATTTATTTATTTTTCGCCAGATAACGTGTGAGGGAGTTGATGGGCTTTGTCTGTGCCACGTTGTTTGCAGAGACAGAGAGTGAACGGTGAGCGGGAGTTACGTTTGAGGAGAGCAATTTATGGCCCCTCATTTATTGATCCGGATAAAGGATAAAGAACGAGCTTTTCCACTCGCTCTCTCTCTCACTTTCTCTCTCACTCTAGGTGCTCCATCGCGAAACACGACACAAGTTTCGCGAGTTGAGCTGGTGTGAGCTTTTTCCACGTTTCCGTCAACGTTGGCAGCAACTCACTATGCTCTGTACTCCCTATCGTAGCCCACAAGGGAATATGGCGCGATAGCACGCGAAACTCGTCACTCGCTCTAGCGTTCGATAAGCCAGATCTTATCGAGTCGTCGAAGTGATTCAAGCGTTTTTTTTTTCGGCACGTTCTCACTTTTGCTGCTAATGTGTAGTGTTGAAACAATTGCCAGAACCTTGACACTATAATCTCACTCGACTCCTGCTACTGTGCGAAAATAATAGAATTTAAATATCTCCCTCGCACGCACCGCTGTCTAAATTTACGGTTCTATACTATAATTACATCAATTCGGCAATGAAATCTAGATTAATTTCGGGACACCCCGTATAAAAAAAAGGAAATGTTGTACTGAACATATACTAGGAATTAATTAATCTCGGTACCTGAATTAGGCACCCAGAGAAATCAGTTTGATGGGTTTATTTGAATCCAATCCGGCATATATTTCAAATTAATAAACTTTTATTTCGCTCAAATAAAATTTACTTGAAATCAATGCGATTTATTGGAATGAAATAAATTATATTTGATCAAATTAAAAACCTATTGTGCTGACATTTGAAGAAGAAATTTATTTAATGGCTGCCCTCATAGAATTTTATTTCGATCAAACTATAATTACATCAATTCGGCAATGAAATCTACATTAATTTCGGGACACCCCGTATAAAAAAAGGAAATGTTGTACTGAACATATACTAGGAATGAATTAATCTCGATAGTTGGATTAGGCACCCAGAGAAATCAGTTTGATGGATTTATTTGAATCCAATCCGGCATATATTTCAAATTAATAAACTTTTATTTCGCTCAAATAAAATTTACTTGAAATCAATGCGATTTATTGGAATGAAATAAATTATATTTGATCAAATTAAAAACCTATTGTGCTGACATTTGAAGAAGAAATTTATTTAATGGCTGCCCTCATAGAATTTTATTTCGATCAAACTATAATTACATCAATTCGGCAATGAAATCTACATTAATTTCGGGACACCCCGTATAAAAAAAGGAAATGTTGTACTGAACATATACTAGGAATGAATTAATCTCGGTAGTTGGATTAGGCACCCAGAGAAATCAGTTTGATGGATTTATTTGAATCCAATACGGGATATATTTCAAATTAATAAACTTGTATTTCGCTCAAATAAAATTTACTTGAAATCAATGCGATTTATTGGAATGAAATAAATTATATTTGATCAAATAAAAATCCTATTGTGCTGGCATTTGAAGAAGAGATTTATTTAATGGCTGCCCTCATAGAATTTTATTTCGATCAAAATATAATTACATCAATTCGGCAATGAAATCTACATTAATTTCGGGACACCCCGTATAAAAAAAGGAAATGTTGTACTGAACATATACTAGGAATGAATTAATCTCGGTAGTTGGATTAGGCATCCAGAGAAATCAGTTTGATGGATTTATTTGAATCCAATACGGGATATATTTCAAATTAATAAACTTTTATTTCGCTCAAATAAAATTTACTTGAAATCAATGCGATTTATTGGAATGAAATAAATTATATTTGATCAAATAAAAATCCTATTGTGCTGGCATTTGAAGAAGAGATTTATTTTATGGCTGCCCTAATAGGATTTTATTTCGATCAAACAGAATTCATTGCATGCACTGAGAGAAAATTATGGTATTAGTAACTATACAGTGACAACTATTCATTTATGGTTGGTACAACAATTTTCTTATAGTTGATACAACTATCAAATAGTTCCTATAACTAACAAATAGTTACCATAACTATTTTCGTAGTTATCTTAACTATACAAATAGTTGCATGTAATAAAAATGAATAGTTGTCACTTTATAATTGACTGTACTGTTACGATTTCTCTGAGTGTGCAAATGAATCTGTATTAATTTTGAATAATATTTATTTAATTTTCAAAAAAATTAATTTATTTGAAATAAATTTCATATTTGATTTAAATAAATCCATGAAACGGATTTCTCTGGGTGGGGAATAAAGGAGATTGAAGCACAATGAGTCACTTTTTTTACATAAATTGTAAAATCGAAACCATTAGTCTGAAAGAGAATATAATATTGCATTTTTTTTCAATGAAACAGTATATTCAACCAGGAATTACACGGTACAAAGGAGAAGATATGACGATTTTTTACTGCAAAAAAATGACTGAAGTTGCTCAGTAAAAAGTAGCGGCTCCAGTCTTACCAACGGGCAAACAGAGAAGGAATAAAACGGCTTGAAGTTCTACCAGACAATCGAGCCACTCATATTTTTAAATTGCATGGGAATCCTAGTCATTTAAAGGATATATTTTTATGAATGCAGCTCCTCGTAGACTGCGAATATACACTGTTAGAAAAGACCGGAAGATTTTATACATGAATTCGTAAATTGAATTTAATGTACGATTGTGATAAAATATTAATATAATTTTGCAGTAAAATTAAAATCATTTATTGAAGTTACTGTAGCATACTATAATTACACACCCAGAAAAAAGATTTGGTAATATTAACTAAAATTATCTATTCAACACTTAATTATTTCAATCAACGAAAATTTACTTTCCCTCCAACAAATATGTATTTCATTCAATTTTTCAGTTTTTTTATTTACAACATATTTATTTATTTGAATCAATTTTCACTGTGGATACTAAAAAAATATTTTATTTATCGCTACTAAATCCTTTCTTAATCCGGAAAAGGATTTAGTTAAAACGACCAAATACATGTATTAGATATTTTTTGATAAAATCAATTAGAACTATCTTATAATCCAATATATATTTATTTCCTTTCATTGTTGGAGTTTATTATTATCAACATGCAACATTGATCGATTTGATTTAATTCTTATCGTATATTTATGTAAAAAGTAGAACCTTGCACATTGCTTCCTCATTATTTTTCGCTTTTTACAAAGCTCCCTCTGTGAGGAAGCAGTATGTTATTCAATTTTGGCTTCCTCATAGAGGAAGCTTTGTAAAAAGCGAAAAATAATGAGGAAGCAATGTGCAAGGTTCTACTTTGCATCTTTTTTTTTACACCTTGTGTCTCTTTTGCAGAGGTGTTTTATACAGCTATAAATCACCTCTGCAAACACCGTTACATCTAATTTTGATTAGATACAAATTTTTGTCGTACTTTCTCAACTTTTCCGGAAGTTATAGCGAAAATCTACATTTTTTTTAAAATGAAAAATGGTGTAAAATCCGAACGACTTTACCGATCATCACCAAATTTGGTACATGGCATTTCTGAATGTTATTTTTCGTCTGTACAAAATTTCTGTTCATTTGTTGAAATTCGACGTAATTTAGATCAAAATCTATTTTTTTCGAAAAATTCAAAATTCTATAAAATCGGAACCGCTTTACCGATTTCGCTGAAATTCAATACCAAACGTCATTTAACGTGTCTTCATTTATAAAGAACTATTTAGCTAAATTGGCGAACTTTTACGAAAGTTAGAGCGATCACGACATTTTTTGAAAAAATTAAAAATTGCATAAAATCTGTTTACATTGATACATTTAATTAAAAATCACGTCAATAACAGAGGAGTCAATACTCTACCTGCGTGCAAAATTTTAGCTAGATCCATCGTGCCGTTCGTGAGTTATGGGCAATTGAATTTTCAGTGTCTGGATACATACACACACACACACACACACACACACACACACACACACACACACACACACACACACACACACACACACACACACACACACACACACACACACACACACACACACACACACACACACACACACACACACACACACACACACACACACACACACACACACACACACACACACACACACACACACACACACACACACACACACACACACACACACACACACACACACACACACACACACACACACACACACACACACACACACACACACACACACACACACACACACACACACACACACACACACACACACACACACACACACACACACACACACACACACACACACACACACACACACACACACACACACACACACACACACACACACACATACACACATACAGACATATTTTCTAGACCACTTTTCTCGAATTTTTAGGTGATTCTAAGCATACTGACATGAAAATCTCGAAAAAAAAATTTTTCACGAAAACAAAGCTTCCTCTATGAGGAAGCAAAAATTATATATTATTTAAATCGGCAGCAGTGAACGCGTGGTCGATCTGTAGCTTCGATGGTCCCCAGAGTTAAGCAACATTATTTGTGGTCATAACTTGGATGGGTGACCGCTTAGCCGCTCACTGGTTTGCGCGCCAACTGCTGAGCGGGAGGCAGTTTCTGAGCTTCTAAGGTATAGTGATGAATATCCCAATAAAAAAAAAAAATTTTAATCAACATTTATATAACTGCCAATCCAAATAAATATTTTTTAGATTTGCATATATTTATTATTCAAACAAATATATTAATTACAAATAAAAAAATTCATTTGAGGTGAATGGAAGTCTAGTATGTCGGCATCCAAATAAAATTTTTTATTTCCGATGCGTAGATACTAGTCCCGTTAACAAGATCTTTTTTTCTGGTTGTATATCGCACTTGTATATTAAATTTAGTGTATCAGTTTATACCTACAAACTTCCAGTGCTTGTACATAAAATTTCAAATAAGTTTTGTAAACCGTGTAATGATTTAATTTTTCAGCAAAAATGCGGATTGTATTCAATGAATCAACGCTCTTAAGGACAAAGGTAGTTAAGGAGTAAGCAAATCTTCGGTGCTTTAGCCGGCAATTCAGGAATATGTCATTAACTCGAGGAAACTTGTCGTTATCCAAGAAAACGTTCCGGCTTTCTTGCAGTAGGAAGAGAAGGAAAGAGAGCGACGGAACGAAATAGAAAGCGGAGAAAGAAGGGTGAAAACCGCATAGGTATGCCCTGCAAAGTTGTGCTTTCACTCGGTACGTACTACATGTATACACTCAAGAAAAATAAAAATAATAATACTGTTTCGGTTTGTGTTGGAAATGTATATGTATGTATATATATTTTACGCACACGTAACCACGTACGATCACCGAGTTCGTAGCTGACTCTGGTATGTATACCGCAGTATACTATATCGGTACACACAGCGCACTGAACCACGGGAATTTTCAGTCTTAAAAGTTAATGGAGCGGGATTCGTGCGGTCGTTCTACCGTTGCTGGAACTCCCTTCAGTTTCCTTCCTACCCCTTTTCCTTCGCTGCACGAGTTTTTCTCACTTCCTCTCTAGTCCTGGCGATACATGCACCTCCTTTTCGTCGTCGACGGCTCGGTTGTACCCTGCGGGAAACGTTGCGTTATTGCGCCACAGGATAGAATCTTCGACACTGCCCACTAGACGACGACCACGAGCTCGAACGTTATATTACTGGAATATAATTTATTTCCTACCACCTTCGTTGAAAAATAATAAAATAAAGAACAAAATTCGATTTCCGAGAATACTCTTTGATATACATAACTAAAACCTATCAAGATACTTCTTCGCAAAATCACCTAGTGAAATATTAAGAAGAAATAGGAATTACGCTAGATAATGCTGGGATTAGAAATTTCAACATGGCGGAATATCTGATATTTCAAAAACAATGTGAAGAAATGGAAAATGAGAGACGGAAAGAAAGTAGTTTTGAAGACGTTCAGATATTTTATAATTATCCTATGTATGTCCTCTTCACGAGAATCAAGTACAATTCCTCATTAATTCGTAATGAATTGCACGTGTAGAACCAGATCTATAGGCGTCCATTAAGCTCTAGCACTCACGTAAAAGTTTCGAGCTTCGTGAAACTCGGCAAGTTTTTTTGCCGACGAGTTATCCCCGAGAGGCAAAGCAACTCAATGAACGAACCAATAGGTCCTTTCACGTTATTCTCACTGAGTGGTTCCAATAAGGGAATTAAGAGAGAATGTTTCTTATCAATCAAGATCTCGTACGAGGATATCCACGATTGCCCAAAATAATCTTAAGGGCATAGAGCGATCCCGTGAGAGCTCAAAAAGTCTGATGCTTAAGGTAAACGCCCCAATAGCCGGCCATCTTACAGAACAGGAAACTGTAAAGTTATATTTCTTATACTAAAATGACCTTTCTATAATTGTAACCATAACTAATGCAAAGCTTAGCTTTTCTACTTTTCGAAAAGCATCCATTAATTCATGTCAGGGGTATAGTTTTTTGTTAAAGATAGGAAACAATTGAGAAAGTCGATGGACTAGTACCCGACCACCGATTTCAGGTAATGTCTAAATACCCGACCAACATGCCCCTATACGCAACCACCCGCCAATACGAGGCTATGCGATTCTTTGAAACTTCATTTTATTTCTTAAATTACACGCAACGTTTGGGATAATTTATGATAAATAATAACTAATAAAAAGGCTCACCGTGACGTGCAGGCGGCATCAACTTGGCATAGAGGTTATGTTCGCTGAGTTTGTGTTGGACGGGAATAGGCCGCGATTGGATATCGGTGCAGCATACTGCGGATGCGCCCCAATAGCCAACCATGGAAATTGACGACTTAGCAGTGGTTTTTCGCAAATTTTAATGGAAGATTTATAAAGTCTATTTATTCGCGAATACCACAAGCCACGAATTATTGTGGAAATCGTGAAAATAACAGCGTCATAAGCTTAAGAACGTTACGCCAATTCTTAACGATCTGGCTAAAAGATATGCGCCGATCCTCTGAGCGGCGACTGCAGTGCACAATATCTTTAAAAAACGTCAATAAAAAATTAATGACTATTTTTATTATTGGCCTGTGCAGACATAAAGAATTGCAAAAATGGTAGCACTAGTTATTTATTTATTTCATATTCATAATTTCTTAATTTTAGTCAATATTTGTGTCAGTGGTTGGAGACTGGTACATGGTTGGGTACCGGGGCGTTTACCTTACAGAAAATACTCTTATACATTTTTGAACCCCCCATGGAAATAAAGTATACTTGAGATATACGCACGGATATATAAATTATATACGCTATATATAGAGGCAAAAAGTTCTATATCCTCTGTATATCTGATATATATCCGGCGGATATATAACGGATGTAAAATACATACATTTTTTATATGTGGCGGATGTATGAAAGATATATTTTGTATATATTGCTTGTATATGACACATAGAAGCTCCGTATATAATGTATGGATAAAAAATACAATTTTTACGCACAGTAAGTATATAGAGAATACATTCTTTGTAAACAATAAATATATGAAATATACATTCTTGATGTATAGCTAATATGTCAGCGATATATAATTGACATATAATAGTTTTATCTATGACCGCCAAATTATCTATGCGCTCTTTCAATACAACCAGATTACTTAATCTTCTATTTTTAATGAATGGTGTGTTCGTCAGCGACGAAGAAATGTAGAAGATATATTTTTCGTGAAGTTCAATAAATACGACGTTTCCTCAAAAATATTTTCACAGCGTTTAGATGTTTACTCAAATCCCTGCCTCATCTCGTTATTCTAAGTATGTACTCATTGCATGGATGAAATGTACATTTTCATATAAGAAATCAGTACATGATATACATAAAATATTTGTGTAATATATACCGAATATCTTACATAAATATAATTCTTATTTCGAATTGCTGTAACATTCAAATTGCTGTAACCTCACAGCAATGGGCCATCCCATGAAAAAAAAAATACTCAAAATTCGGCGATCACTCAAAGATTCCGAGGTAATTTGTCCGGTGAAAAAATCTGAAGTCCAACCATTTTAATTAATTTTAATTTTGAATATGGATTTTTTTATATATATTAAAAACATTCAGATTGCTGTAACGTCACAGCATTGGGCCATCCCATGAAAAAAAAATACTCAAAATTCGGCGATCACTCAAAGATTCCGAGACAATTTGTCCGATGAAAAAATCTGAAGTCCAACCATAAAAAAAAAAATAATTTTGTTGTTTTTTCCATAAAATGTCAAATTTCAAATTGCCATAAAATGTCAAATTTCAAATTGCTGTAACATTCAAATTGCTGTAACCTCACAGCAATGGGCCATCCCATGAAAAAAAAAATACTCAAAATTCGGCGATCACTCAAAGATTCCGAGGCAATTTGTCCGGTGAAAAAATCTGAAGTCCAACCATTTTAATTAATTTTAATTTTGAATATGGATTTTTTTATATATATTAAAAACATTCAGATTGCTGTAACGTCACAGCATTGGGCCATCCCATGAAAAAAAAAAATACTCAAAATTCGGCGATCACTCAAAGATTCCGAGACAATTTGTCCGATGAAAAAATCTGAAGTCCAACCATAAAAAAAATAATAATTTTGTTGTTTTTTCCATAAAATGTGACCTGAAATTAAGCAATTAATTTTGAATATATTTTTTTCTTGTTGGCCATAAAAAAATGCACATTTTCGTCTTTTAATGATTTCGATACGATCAATAGTTTCTGAGATATTACAGATTAAATGAAAAACGATAAAAAACGAAAAAATTTGCATATTCCGGTCAACTATTTTTTTAGAATTTTGAAATTTGGTCCATCAATAGACACCGCTGAACCTGATTTTTAGATAAAATTTGAGATTTTTTTTTTTTGGTGGTGGCGAAAGTCCCGTGGAATCCCTCATATGTATTATGTGTCTCAGATTTATACCGAACATACCACGTATCTAACATAAATGCATTCTTCATATATACCAGATATATAGTTCACATATCGTGAAAACAGAAATTATATATCAACTATATATTTCCCACTTATGCTAAATATAAATGATATATATTGTTGTATATAAAAAATGTATTCAAAATATATTGATTATATATCTTTTATATACCCATGCAATATATAAAGCGGCAAAAAGTTCTATATCTCGGATATATATATCATACATAAACAATATATAGTATGAATTTCCTATGTATCCAAGATATATAGTAGATATATCAAAAACTATACTTTCGAGTATACTTTTTTGCATTTGTATTTGTACCAAATTCAGTCAATCGAAACAAATAAAATGGTACATCGAGTTCGAGATGTCAAAATACAAGTCACGATATAAGCAACTATTTTCAGTATTTCCAGATACGTTATACATGGAGTTTCTCATTCGAAAACAAAACTCCGACAGTCGTCGAAGTCGCGGAGCTTTGCTCTCTCGTTATCCGATGAAAATAATTTGATAGCCTCGTTGCGAGATACAGAGCCGAGCGAGTAAAAAGAAAAAGCGAGGAGCAACGTTTTACAACCGCGACAGGACCAATTACACGATTCGTAATTGGCTCGAGAAGGAATAAAGCTCGGCGTACTATTTTCATTATCATCCTCTAGGAGGGGCGGAAAAAGGTAAAAGATATAAAAGGTTTCACTTGGAGGGTGCCGCTACAACTGCTGCTCCTCACGCTGCCGCTGCTTCTGGTTACAAGGCCAGGACTAATGAGAAAAGTTCTCGTCATGCCAAGCCAAAATCGTCCTGGCGATACCATCTTGGGAGAAAATTAAGTACAGCCATATCCCTTCGAGATTCTGGTGTTAAGGGTGTACACGACCCTTGAAACTTTGAAAAAATCCATATTTTCAACTTGTTGTATTAATATCACTTGACGATTATTACTAGACTCGGTGGGGCGGAAAAAAATATTGAAGATTTACGATAACAGCGTTGTGAAATATGAACCAGTGTGAGTCTGCGGCCGCCAGTTTTTCACGCGGTGCGAACATTCTTTCTCATTTCCCCCAATTTGTATCCATAATTACTTCAATAAAATCAATACCAACTTTCAAATTTATGAAATATTTGTCGACTGATGTAAGAAGGAAAAAGAAAATTATTTTTGAATTGTGAGACGATAAATATCGGTATGAAAATATTTCATTTTCTTCAATTTTAAGTTTCTGTAGGTGAGATTTAAAGATACGTGTCAAATAAACATTTTTCTTTATTAAAAACCATATTATAATATCAGTGAAACCTTTTTTCAGACAAAAAGTGTAAAAATAAAAAGTAATAAGCAAACCTAGAAACAGTAATTGTCGAAGACACTAACTTTTATCATAGTCTTTGCGAAAAAGTACACATTTTTACTGCCCACAAGCCACGTGTATTACACACGGCCTTTCCCCGTCGTTTTTGTTCTCGACAACTGCAAAGAAGAATCCTCAACAAAAAAGTACGAATGATTTTGTAACGTTTTCTGCTCGTTCAAGCACCACTTGTGGGGACAAGTCGGTCAGAGATGACCGTCAGGGCTGAAGAGGGAAAAAAGGACGTAAAAGAAGAAGACAAAAAAGTAACATCGGAAGAAGAAGAAAAAGTGGAAGAAGATCTCTCATGAAAGATTTTTGCTGGTGGTGAGAAGCGACGTGAGCTAGCACTGATAAGCGTTTTCAGCTGGATCCCAACGAAGAAAACATAAAAACTTTCCTAATATAAACTTCCTCTATCAGGAAAGTATATAACGTACGACGCGAGCTCGAGAGATGTATTTTATTCTCGATATGACACGAGGTTGAGTGAGATAGCCATATGAGACGTGACTACTGGCAGTGGACGTGTCTTTTACTTTCGTTGAAGCGATACGTCCGTGCAACGAAAGCTCTGCATTGATTGCATCCCTATCCTTAAGCGTATACAATTGCAGTCGTATACCAAGAATCCTTTTCAGTCTATATCATCTCCGTAACTCTCCCGAGTAGAAATTCAACTACGGGGAATATCAGGCCCTAGCGTGGTAGCCGGATTTAAATCTAAGGCCCCTGCCTGACAACCTTACACTCAGAAAAAAGCTTGGTTAGAATTACCAAAAAATTGGTTAAAAATGTTATCAAGAAAACTTGGTGGCCACAACCAAGTTAATGACTAACATAACCAAGTTATTAGCTAACATAACCAAGGATTTGGTAAGAAAACCAAGTATTTAGTATGCCTGATCAATAACTTGGTTGCGCCTACCAAATTTTTCTTGGTAAAATTTTTCACCAAAATCTTAGTAAGCCCAACCAAGCGTTTTTCTCCGTGTATACGGGCCTTGCAGGAAAGTAACGCAGCGCATGATCAGGGCCAGATTAAGGGGAGGGACTCAGGTAAAAAAAATTGATTTTGGAAATTCAATATCATTCAAATCCTATTGCATATAAAAATGCCCAATGCACTATATTGTTGGTGCTCGATGAAAGGATTTTTTACTGTCGTTTGACTTGCATATGCTTTTCAATATTATCTTAAGCAAAGTTCTTAGGTTTTCCATTCTGCGCATGATTCAGATCAAACTACTAGGCAGATTGGAATGGTTGACATCTCATTTTCTTCTTCATGAAAAGATACACCGGCTAAATGGAGCAAATGTTAATAAACTGTAATATTTTTTAAGTAACATAATTATTAATAAATAAATGTTATGCTATTTTCTAAATTAGTGATTAACTTTGCTTTCAGAATAATAAAAAAATAGTTTGCTCCATTTAGCCTGTGTATCTTTTCATGAAGAAGAAAATGAGACGTCAACCATTCCAATCTGCCTAGTAGTTTGATCTGAATCATGCGCAGAGTGGAAAACCTAAAAACTTTGCTTAAGATAATATTGAAAAGCATATGCAAGTCAGACGACAGTAAAAAATCCTTTCATCGAGCACCAACAATATAGTGCATTGGGCATTTTTATATGCAATAGGATTTGAATGATATTGAATTTCCAAAATCAATTTTTTTGACCTGACTCCCTCCCCTTAAGTTTTCCAGATAAGGGCCCGATAGAGGCTGCCCTACAAGCCCCTACTTATAAAAACGGAAAATAAATTACAAAATAATTATCTGCGCTCATCGAATTCAATTTATTTTGCACTTTCTATTGGATATTCGAGATTATTTAGTTTTCAGTACATATTGATTGCTGAAAAAAAAACATGTAAATTTATTTGCCGTTGGTGGGAATCGAACCTTGATCCTCTGGGTGACAATTCTGCGCCTTAGTCCACTCGGCCATTGACATCTTAGAAAGTTTATATATTTATTGTCTATGTGAATTATACTTAAAATGAAAACACGTCAAGACTGTACATCCATTTATTGTGACTACGACAGAAACATTCAAAATTCAAACATGATGGGGCGGTCACCCATCCAGGTACTGGCGTTTGACGGTCAGTACCTGGATAGATTTCAAAGTAATTCTAACGGTACAGTCCCGTAAAATGTGACTTTCAGCGAAAATTTCGAATACCTCTCGGTTCGATAAAGATGTGAAAAAATCCAGCACACGCAAGGTGCTGAAAAGATTGATTTTGCATAACAATAATTTTTAAATGTTTTTAACGAATGCCGTGTCTAGCCCTTACACGAACGTGATAATGTAAATGTACGGCATATTTAAAAAAAACTATGCCATACGAAGACCGTATGCGGATCTGACCAGGGAAAGTAAAGGTAAATTGGACAAAATCTTGGTCCAAACGCCACAGAAACCTTATGCACAGAAAGAAAAAAGTAGTTGTAAAAACTCATTTAGCGGTATCGACAACCAATCGAAATAGTTAGAATAGCGCCAACTACTCGGTCGGTTGAAGAAACTATAATCTCATTGGTAGAGTACATATCGATAGTAAAAATGACCAGCTGAGATCATAACCTCAACTCACCGGTTGGTTGGCGTAACGAGTCATTTGGATTGGATAGCAGCCGTGATAGTTGCAGGGACCAAGTTGTTGGTCATACGTACTGTTTTTGCTACCAATCGAACAAAAGTTGAGACTCCGATTCCGATTTAGTTTCAATAACTAACACGCGGCACAGCATATGCTGGGATTGGTAGCCAAAACTACTTTTTTCTTTCCGTGTGCGAAACGGATAAGTTCAATGAATGGCATATCTATATAAGGTTACCGTATGTAAAGCCTGACATGGGCCTGATCCGGTGAAAAGACGGCATTTTTAAGGTAGAATGCCATATCTCGGCCTTACATGAACCTGATCAGGTGAACTTACGACGACCCCTAAATAAGGTTACCATATCTAGTCTGACATCAGCCTGATCCGGTGGAAAGACGGCATTATTAAGAACGAATGCCATATCTCAGCCTTACATGGACCTGAGCAGGTGAATTTACGGCAGCCCCAAATAAGGTTACCGTATCTAAAACTGATCTGGACCTCGTATGACAGTAAGCATGCCTGATGAAATTTCTACTCGGGTCTGAATAAAATCTACACACCTGTAAAAGAAAGTTTCGTGTCACAAAATGCATTAGTGGTGGTCGATTATATTCTCATATCGTGAGTTAGTTTATTTCTCTTGCAATTTTCCGACTCCGGAATAGACGTGTGTTTCATTATTATACCCCTTCAAATAATGATAGCCCTGAGTTCTTGGAACTGAAATCGCTTTTACGACCAACGCAGGATATAATGTGTCATTCGTACCAGCTGCTATTTATTATATTCTTGTTTCCATTTTTTCTTTTTTTTTTTTCTTTTTGGCCATCGCTTAAAACATAGTGCATTATTGATCGAGGCAATAAACTGCACATACATACACGTAGCAGTGATGGAAGGTGCGCATACACGCCGGTACTCAATGTGCAGCGTAACACCAGACCGCACACCGAATTGAATTCGTACACTATGTACGGATAGAGCGACTCACCAACATCAAAATATTCCGGGTGAACGGTGGTCTCACGAGTCCACTAGACTACCAGGGAGCCAACAGAGGATACGAAATTTATTACGAAACTCTGAACAAATACACGTGAGCTAACAATTAAACATTGCGCAAGGTGAAGGGGTGGAAGAGAGCGCACCATGGGGATGCACATCCACCCAGTTCAACTCTTTTAATTACACCCGACGACTCGGAAACTACTTGTCGAGGCACTTTAAACTCACCCAGTTTCCTTCGGTATAAAATATTCGCTATCTCTATAGGCATCGCGGCCAAGGAATACAGTAATTAGTACTAAAGTACCTATCGACTTTACGACAAGATGCAAATCTTACCAAAACGCCTTTCAAGAAACCTTACCCAGATTAAGGTGTTCCTATGGAGCGGAGGAGATATCAATTGTTTTCCGTGCAAGACAAACAATCAACGCGTTGGTGCGAGAGAGCGCGATAACCCGACAATGCATGAATCAGAGAGAGAACAGATAAGGTAAACGTCCTAGTGATCGACACATTAAGGAGGATCGGTGGCCACTCCCAAAGTCAAATCAGAGATAAATTTTCGCGATCGATTCTTTAAAGTTTAATGTATTAAATAATAACAGTGGAGGGTGATTTGTATTGAAGCATGTAGACTTAATCCAAAGAAAGATTAATAGTCACGGATTTGCATAAAGATTAACTGATTAACGTTTCTTTTCAGTGGGATATATTTTCGTTCAGTTTTTTCCAAGTATTATCTTGAATTCTTTGCCGATTTTTATGAACGATAGCTTATTGTTTTTCTTAAAAGATACTCTACGAATTGACCTCCTAGATATTTCATAGTGTTCATCGTTTTGTAATTATAGCCTGTTGTTTATGAAAGTATTTTAATTTCTGTTAAACAACAGTCTAGAATTATTAAACAATTAACACTATAAAATATCTAGGCGGTCAATTCGTAGAGTATCTTTTAAGGTAGAGAATGAGCTGTCACTCATTCAAATCGGCCAAGAATTACAGATTATACTTGAAAAAAACTGAACGAAAATGTATCCCATTGAAAAGAAACGTTAATCAGTTAATATTTATGCAAATCCGTCGCTATTAATCTTTCTCTGGATTAAGTCTACATGCTTCAATACAAATCGCCCTCCACAGCTATTATTTAATGCATTAAACTTTAAAGAATCGATTACAAAAATTTATCTCTGATTTGACTTTGACAGTCGTCACCGATCGTCCTTAACCAAATTGCCCGACTTCATAAAAACGTAACTTTCACATTAAGATACAAAAAATTGTCATTCTAGGTAATAATGAATCAGAATAGTCTTATGAAGAAATAACTACCTCACAATTTTTCGTAACTTATCTTATTGTAGAGAAAACTTATTTTAAAGCTTCAGAAGTGCAAACCAGTCATCGACATACTAAAGTTATAATTGGCCGAGTAATCGACACGTTAAGAAAAGTCTCAACTTCAATAAATTGTAGCTCGCAGATTAAGACGTCAATAACTGTCATTGTAGGTTATAATGAATCAATATACTCTTGTCAACAAATAGAACGCTTAACTTTTGGTCTATCTTATCTTATTGTAATAAAAAAAACTAACATAAAACTTGAGGTGTGCAAATGTCCCAGTCATGGACATACTAAAGTCATGGTTTGCCCAGAAATGGGCACCCGTATTTCCATCCTTGTGCACAGAAGGCTCACTTATAAAATTGACAAATGGTTCAATAATGAAATGTATCGGTATAATAATAACGAAACAACAATTTAGTACACAAGACTTTCAAAATTATATTAAAAGTATATAAGATTTGCGGTAATATGCACGGATAAAACTTTATCTTATATACTCTTGATAATACATATGATAATAATCTTCGTTTTGCACAAAGATTTTGGATTACAAAATAGTACCCAGTCATGGACATGCATGACCCAGTTATCGACATGATTTATTTTGCTGTTTAATTATTTATAGAGAGCCCAATACTCCTGTCCATAACTACACCACGTACAGTTCGATCGATGAATGAATTGTTACATTATTTTTTATCATCTAATTCATAAAAACAATACGCGATTTATATTATTTTTCATCGACAGTAGGTCGATTACCCGGACATTTATGTGTTTTTCTGAACCAGTTATCGACTACCGCGATTTTTTGCACAAACAACAATTTGACGACAAAATTATATTCATTTAGTAATACCAGATTGTTCATATGTAATATCAAATTAAACTTACTCAGTCTTCGTGCATCGCAGAATTTAACTAAATGTCACGAGACGCACCTTAACGTCTATATCAAGGATTTCGACGAAATCACACTCGGCTCGGTCACTGCAAGTTTTCGATTTTCTTATTGTCACTGCACTGAGAGAAGAGTTTGTTAACAGTTAACAAATCTTGGTTAAATATGGCGAAATTAACCATTTAGTTATTCTTATTGAATCTCACTGGAGCCAAATAAGATTTGTTAACTATTAACAAATGTCAGCGAGCTTCATTTGCGACAAGCAAATTTTATTAAGCTCAAGTGAGATTCAATAAGAATAACTAAATGGTTCATTTCGCCATATTTAACCAAGATTTGTTAACTGTTAACAAATGTTAACAACCTTTTCTCTCAGTGTGTTGTGATTTTACAAACCTCAAATTTTCATACAACATTGTACATACATCGGATCAAGTGTTGTTAATTTATTTAAGCGTCGAAAAGCACTCACAGTCTTATTTATCGCTCGTTTACCGCAGACTGGTCGATTACTGTAAAATAAAGTACACTGAGAGAAAAGCATATCGTTGATTTAACGATTTCACATGATAAAACGAATATAGGAAGATTTGCAATGTTTTATGGTTGAAGCGATGATAATATGGTTCAATAACCGATACTTGCAAGGTTATTGGAAACAAATGTTGAAATCGTATATGCAACGAAACGGCATATTTGAAACGATTAGAATAGTTTTTGAAACTATTATCATTTTGATGATTGCTACTATAATTATATTTGCTAAAACCATAACATATAGACGTTCCTCCTGGGAATTATATTAATGGTTCATCTAACTATTTTCTTATATTTGCTATAACCATAAAATATAGACGTTCCTCCTGGGAATTATAGTTTACAGTTAGATTATCGTCGGTCTAACTATATTTTTATTTAAGTTACCAGGTTTTTCTCTCAGTGTAGGAAATTGACTTGAAATTCGGACACAAATTGGGGAAGAAAATTCTCTTCTCGACACAATTTTTTAGCTTTTTTTTTTTCATTTTATCATCTATTCTTTCTAAGCGAGTATAACCTATGGCGTATACTGCATGAACAACTTTGACACTGAATATTTCCAAAGTACTATAGGCGATTAGATTCAAATTCTGCAGAAAATTTAAAAAAATGATTGGCGAACATTCTATGAGAATTTCAGAACGATGGCATTTAAAGTGCATCGTCCATAGGAACACCTTAAAAGATGTAGATCTCAGTGTCCGCACTGACAGAAGAGTTCATTAACAGTTAACAAATCTTGGTTAAATATGGCGAAATGAACCATTTCGTTATTCTTATTGAATCTCACTTGAGCCGAATAAGATTTGTTAACTATTAACAAATGTCAGCGAGCTTCATTTGCGACCAGCAAATTTTATTTAGCTCAAGTGAGATTCAATAAGAATAACTAAATGCTTCATTTCGCCATATTTAACCAAGATTTGATAACTGTTAACACACTCTTCTCTCAGTCCGGAAGAAACATGATTCTTTTGGAATCTATGTCAAAAAATGCGGTAGCCTCTTGATGCCAAGTTACATGATTTGGCAAGGTGTATATTTTTTTTCTCGTTGAGGGGAACGATAGGTGGACTTGTCATATCCCAATTTTTTGTCGGTATCGTTTATATCTATAATCTACAGCTAAAAGCTCGCGTTAGACGAGATCAGTTAGTTTCTCGCTGAAGGTAAGTCGTTCCGTTACATGATATATATATATACATACACATACATGTCTTTCCCTGTCTAGCAGCCTGGACCTCCCGGCTAATTACCCAGGTACTAATGGACAATTAAAAGTTCGTAACCCGATAAATTTAATCGAAAAAGAGAAGCTCATCCTGCAAGTAGCCTTCCTATCGAAGCAACTCACCCGAGGGCACGAGTCGCGGTAACTGGATGATGGCCTGCCGAGTGCCTCCTGAAGTATATAGAGAAAAGTTCGAGAGGACCTTTTCCGACATCTCGTAGTAATAGCGTGTGGTGTACATCACGATGGGCTTCAATACTTCCCCTTAATTTCGACTCGTCTGCGACCGATTCGTAATTTTGTGAAAAATCAATGCAAGCACGCAGAGTACATGTTGATCGACTCTTGATGACTATTACAGTTGTAATATAATAAATAAATATCTGTATGTATTTATACATGCACATATTTATTTCATATAATTTTGAATAGCTTTCCACAAGCAATGCCCTGCCGTTGGAATACGTGAAATACCTTAAGAGATATACACTGAAAGAAAAAAGTAGTTGGGTGAACCATCTCCAGCATATGCTGTACCGCTGAATAGTTGCAGCAACTAACTCGCTCCTGTAACTAATCGCAGTGCTGTTTTCACCAATACAATAGGTGGCGCAACCAACAGCGAGTTCCTATGACCAACCACAGCGGTTCGTATAATCCACTGAGGAGTTGTCATAACCCACTGAGTAGTTGTCATAACCCACTGAGTAGTGACGCTATTTCAACTCTTTCGAGTGGTTGTCGGAACCCATTTATTGGTTGGTCCAACTACTTTTTTTCTTCGTGTATGCACATCGCAAGCCAATATATGTCACCACGTGTGTCTTGAAATATTAATGATCGACCAACACTGCAGGCATTATAAATAATAGATGCTTAATAAGTTTCTCTGGCGGAATACTAGTGCTAATAGTTAAAGCACTAAGCAGCTTTCTTGTTAATATCTCAGTAGTGCAAAAAGCGGACCTCGAAAGGGTAGCCGTCGCCTCCAGACTGCTCGTTGGAAAACTTTCATGTCAAACAATGTTCTCTACCTAATTACCCGTTAGAGTGCATCCCAGTTTCCGTTACGTCCAGCTCTGAACCAAAGTCTAAAGGAGCTCTTTTTGCTGCACTGTCTTTTGGACATAGTCTCAAATATTGATGTATATATTGATGTATATGGGGCATTCCATACCGATTCGACCTTCGGACCCTCGACCTCTCGGATTTGGTTGAAAGTTTTTATATCATTGGACCAACCCCAAAAAGTACTGGAAAATTTTTTCAGATTTTTTTTTCTTTTACGATTTTTTAAAGGTAACATATCGTTAGCCCAAATTTAAAAATCTGAAAAAATTCTCAAAAATTCTGCATGAAATAACAAAATTTTTTAGCCTAAAGCCAAAGTTTGTCGGGTTTTGCTTCTATTTTTTTTCTATAAAAAACTATTAAAAAATTTAGAAACGAAAGAGGAAAAGTTATCAAATTTTTCTAAACTGCGAGTTGCACAAAATTATGAAAAAAAACATTCCTTGTGGAGTACAGGGTTGAGTCAGATAACAAAATTAGATTTGTTGTGCGGTAGAATCTAATTTGATTTTATTGTTTGTTCATCTCAGCTGCACTCAGTGATCTTGAATTTTTTTTGTATTCGAAGGTGCGATCGCTTTTTAAATTATCATCGTTGACATCTGATATTATCAATGAAATCCTTTGATTAGCGCGGCTTGTCAATTCTGATTCATGAGTATTTTTTTGGAAATAGGAAAAACTATTCGATAAGAATGTTATATAATTCTAGAAATTGCTGTATTACAAATAATAAAAAAACATGAAAATTGAAATTTTCACAGCACTTCCTCTTTTTTCCATAAACATTCTTCCGCAAGAAATGATATCGTTATTATTTGGCTTCCTCAGAGATAAACTCTGTTTTGCGATTGCGGCCTAATTTAACAGTGAACATATTTTCTATGAATCTCATTTTTTTTTTACGAAAAGAAAGCACTTGCAGAAGAAAGCAATATTTTAGAAAAATTTGATAACTTTTCCTCTTTCGTTTCTAAATTTTTTAATAGTTTTTTATAGAAAAAAAATAGAAGCAAAACCCGGCCCACTTTGGCTTTAGGCTCAAAAATTTTGTTATTTCATGCAGAATCTTTGAGAATTTTTTCAGATTTTTAAATATGGGCTAACCATATGTTACCTTGAAAAAATCGTAAAAAAAAATAAATGTAAAATCTGAAAAAATTTTCCAGTACTTTTTGGAGTTGGTCCAATCATATAAAAAATTTTCGACCAAATCCGAGAGGTCGAGAGTCCGACCCAGGTCGAATCGGTATGCAATGCCCCATATGTAATCATCAATTACTCCAGTAATCTCCAATAATATGCAATATCTCATTTAATGTTTCGACAAAATAATTCATAAATGATACAATGATTCTTCGGAAAATACAAAGAGCATCAACGTCATGCGTATTCTGATAATACGCAAATTGTATTCCAGTTATTCCTGGAGCTAGAGTTATCCGATGACTCGAACATACCTTCCCGGAATAATTAGTAAGATGAGAACGTACATCTTTCTTCCGGAAAACGCGTTATTAACACAAGCAGCGGTGAAAGGAGTGGAAGGATGAATTTGTACCATCAGTGGGGGAAGAGACACGGATTCACCGGAGCTTAATATATTGCGGAGCTGCTCATGAATGAAATAAATGATCGGCTCCCGACGAATACACAGACAGCTGCGGGTGTGAGGGTAATACGTTTCGTGGATTCTGCCTGAAGAGAGACGAGAACGTAGACTACTTAGGACAATGGCATGAATGAACAGTTAAGCTTCTGACACGGTTCAATAAATACGAGATTCATGTAAGAAATTGCTGAAATCCAACAGGGTTTGATACAAATCGTTACGCAATTAAATGTATAATAACCGACTGAATACACGGTTATATTGTTCGAATATATTTCTCAACTACACAGAGTCATCGTACATTTGTTTCTACAACCTTTGCTTTAATTAAAGCAAAGTCGGATCTTGTACATTGTAACCGCATGCACCGAGAGAAAAGATTTCATTGACACCAAAGAAATGGGTCGATTGATTTTTTTTTCATTGATTTCAACGAAATATTTCCTTGATTTCAATGAAATAGTGCATTTGAATTTCAACGAGAACATTTCATTGCCTGTAAATAAAGATTTTTCTTACCTCCGGGCCGAAAGCGACAACTTTCGTTCCGCTGCGCGGAACGAAGTTCCCGGTTTTCGGCTCCGTCGATAAGAAAAATCGTATACACTCCTCGGGCAGTAAATAAGAAAGCCTCAGATCACATGTTTGTCGACCTCGGCTTCACCTCGGCCGACAATTACATGTGATCTGAGACATTTCTTACTTTACTGCCCTAGGTGTGTAATATACTATTTGTAACACGTGCATGAATAGCGGTGCTTTTCATGGCAGTTTTGCGGGCCGAAAGTGGCTAGTTTCATAGCAGTGTTGAAACGATAGGTTGACGCATGCGCAGTTCGCGATTCCTTAACTTTCGACCCTAGGGTGGAAAGTTGGTAACTTCAATTTTCACTGTTCGTCCCGCAAAACTATCATTCAAAGCACCACTATTCATGCACTTGTTACAAAAAATATGGTGTGCAACACGGGCCAAAATTGGCGTTTGCGACTCGTGTGATTGCAGCCCTCGCTTCGCTCCGGCAGCAAACCTCACACTCGTCGCAATCGCCAACTTTCGGCCCTTGTTGCACAATATACTATTACTTAGTGAGCATATAATAAAGAAACAGTTTTATTGTTTAAAAGAGACGTTTTCATTGGTTCAAAGAAACGTTTTTATTGATCTCTCTCTCGCACCTAACCTCACTTTTTTGTTTTCCGGTTCTCCCGAACTCCCGGCTTCGAGTTTCGAGGAGTCAGAAGGTTAGCCTATTTCTGCCGTACTTCCTTACATACTCACAAAATTTGAGCTTTATCTGCCGCGTACTTCAGGAAAAAATAGGTTTCGAAATTTTGAGGTGGTAAGAAGAAGGTTTCATTGAATCAGAGACGATATCTTTGAAATCAATGAAAAAGGTTCATTGGTTTAAAGAAATGTTTCTTCGAAACAATGTCACTACTTTTCATTGAGTTGGAGATCATTCATTTCAGTGGCAAAAATTTCCGTGAATCAATGAAACCCTTTCTCTCGGTGTGTTCCACTTTACACAGAGACAAGTCTACGAGGAAGTACGTTGAATCGTTTGAACTTCCTCATACAGAAAGTTTTGAAAAAGATAGAAAACAGGATAACGACGAGCAAGGCCCAACTATGTGATTTTTCTTTGATCTTTTGACATATTTAGAATGCATTGAAAAGTTGAAATAAAAAAAATGTCACCGTGACAAAGTTTAATCTATGAGCAAGCTGTAATTCACGAAAATATCAATTTATCGATGATCGTTTCATAACTGCCCGCACCCTGCTCTCTATTTGAATAGTTAAGGAGAAAAGGAGGAAAGCTCTTGAAAAGTGAATCGCCATAGCTGCACTTGATAAGGAGATAGTAAGCGGCTGACGAGAGTGAGGAGGCTCGAGACTCGCTGGGGGACTAAGGGGAAGGGTAAGTGAGTGTACAAGTCTCCTCTGGCGAGCCTGAGGGCGATAGGGGGTGAATTCTGGAAGGATTGTTCGGTATAAGGAGCCCACGCGGTGTGACGTAATAAGGAGTCCTCCATCAGAAATTCTTCGTGCGCTCGGCAATCGTTCAAGAATGTCATAAGCGGGTGCTAACTGCCACCTCCCGTGGTATATAATCCCCGGGGGAAGCCTCTTCCACATCGATGCCGTGCAGCAGCCCTTCATACTTGTGCTCTCGAGAAGTCTTCCAGAGATGCTGATGTCAGCCAGCAGCTAGAGCACCAGCATCGGTGGCGGCCCGAGAATGTCGGATCTTCTCGATAATTGGAAGCATCGCACGCGTGGAACTCTCTGGTTTGCAAATTCTCCATTCCATCACGCCGTCGCCTTGAATGTTGATGAATCGCTTCGAGATATTATATATCACTGAATATTCACCAAGTTCGATGTTTGAAGAATATATAACTATATATTATAACCAAAGAGGCCTGCATGAAGTTTTCTACATTATGGAACTTCGCATGCGGATTGGGGTGTATAACATATTTTTGAAAATTTAACAAACGATTCCATCGGAGAATAACAATAATTTAGCACGGCTTCTCATTTAAAAAATGAGCTTCAAAGATCGACTTTAAGTAACGCTTAAATAAATTATAATATTAATTTAATCGTAATAAGGTAAGTATAATAATTACAGCGAAAAATTTTACAGAACATTTGCGAGTACGAAGTACGGTTGGTATTCAAATAAAAAATGCAGTATTAAGTATAAAGCAAGTAATATTTATCTCATACTTAGTATTTGGAAATTTGTTCGAGTGTTTGCTTAATACACTTCATATTAATACTTAATACTCTTCATATTAATATTTAATACTCGCGCTTGATATTAAAGCAACATACACATATAACCGGTGCCGGTCACTTGGTCGACAATCGTTTGACCGACGAATCAGTTGGCCGACACCATTTGGCCGACACATCATTTGACCGACAGGTACGGTTAGCCGATAGGTACTCTTAGCCGACAAATCATTTGGCCGACAGGAACACTTAGCCGACACATTATTTGACCGACACATCATTTCACCGACAGGTACACTTGGCCGACAGGTACATTTGGCTAACACGTATATTTTTTTAAAATAGGGGCGTGCGAAGTTCGTCTTCTCGCGCCTGCGTAGCGTGCGCGTTAGTTAGGTTGGCGTTCGTTTCTTTAGGGAGTCAGTTTTGTATTTTCCTTATATTTGTGCTTTAGGTTCTTTAGGGCGTTAGTTAGGTTGGCGTTCGTTTCTTTAGGGAGATAGTTAGTTTGGTATTTTCCTTATATTTGTTCTTTAGGTTCTTTAGGGCGTTAGTTAGGTTTGCGGTTGTTTCTTTAGGTTCTTTAGGTTCCGGGGGTTTTTTTTCCGGGGGGTATTTTTTCCGGGGGGTATTTTTTCCGGGGTTTTTTTTCCGGGATTCGTTGGCCAAATATATCTGTCGGCCAAGTATACCTGTCGGCCAAGTGTACCTGTCGGTGAAAAGATGTGTCGGTCTAATAATGTGTCGGCCAAGTGTACCTGTCGGCCAAATGATGTGTCGGCTAAGAGTACCTGTCGGTGAACCGTACCTGTCGGTCAAATGATGTGTCGGCCAAATGGTGTCGACCAACTGATTCGTCGGTCAAACGATTGTCGGCGAAACGTACCAGACCCACATATAACTGTAGTATTCGTATGTTTATGCCAATAATTGCACAATAATTATAAGAAAGGTTCTTAGACCCTTGTATAAACCTCCAAAAATTGCATATTTTACCCATTTTAATTCAACGAAGGGTGTTAAAGGAAGGGTTTGAATTAGTTTAATCTCTACCAATTAGATTGGGCACAAATAAAGATCGTTGATCTTACCAATCACTTTGGTTGGTAATTACCTAATTTGTTGGTGCAACCGATTAATTTGTTATCTCAATCAAATTAATAGTCTGGAGGTTCCTTAACCATGCAGTTGGTTTAAGCAGCTCGAGTCTTTACTTTCGTGTATCGTTATTAACAAAACAAGACTCGCAACAGCTTTCATTATCCAACACTTTGTTTTTCTACTCAGTCAAGCATAGAGTAGTGGAATGGGCATTCAGGAAATAGTATACTGATCGATAGCTCTCCAAGTTACAACGTGGAGAGAGTACAAAAAGGATTTCGTGACCGGAAGTCCGCAACGGTGTTTTCGCAGTTGGAACTATGAGTTGTACTACAGTAACTACCTATATAGACAAGGACATCGGTAAAAACGGTAGGAAGAGCAATATTCCACGACGCAAAACTCTGTACTTGGACTTTTTCATGCTCGACGAAGCAACCCACTACGAAGCCTGTGACTTCTTCAGTGCCCAGTCTCGATCAAGCTGATATTTCCGTATGAAAATGCAACGCGGTGTATACTCTTGATATATATATACATATTGCAACCCTCCATAAGGTGATGGCCATTGGAGCATCAAGATAGCACGACTCCCCATCAAAATGCGCGTATATCGCAAGGATGAGAAGCGGCAACGACTGCTCACTGCGGGTCAATAACTCCCAACGTAATTGTGGTTATTGACGCGGTTGCTGACCCTCTCAATATTTACGATTTTTACTTGTTGCTGAAAATTAGGTTAGGATTAAATACTGTATAAATTTCAACATTTAACGTTATTATGGTTTCGTTTTCATTTAATTATCGGTATTTTTTCCAAATAGGAGTTCGAAAAACCCGGATAGGTGTCAGAAATCCGGTACACGCGAGGGTCACAAACTACGACATGAGGGGTTCTGCAGGGTCAGGAACCCCGGCAGTAGACAAGCAATATTTAAATAATGTTTTTATTAATATTCTCAACATTTTGCCTTTGAAGAATAGTCTAATCTGTTTCAGAAGGTTTTAATACACGTATTAAAAACGTTCATTTTCAGTTTAACAATATCACGCATCTGTAAATAACAGAAAATCGACCCCGCTGCTCTAAAGGTGTCACAGACTGGACCGTTTACCTTACTTGAATTTCAATACTATCTTTTCTTCGAATGATCTCCAACTCAATGAAAAGTAGTGACATTGATTCGAAGAAACATTTCTTTAAACCAATGAAACTGTTTCATTCATTCCAAAGGTATCGTCTCTGATTCAATGAAACCTTCTTCTTACCAGCTCAAAATTTCGAAACCCATTTTTTCCTGAAGTACGCGGCAGATAAAGCTCAAATTTTGTGAGTATGTAAGGAAGTACGGCAGAAATAGGCTAAGCTTCTAGCTCCTCGAAACTCGAAGCCGTTCGTTCGGGAGAACCGGAAAACAAAAAAGTGAGGTTAGGTGCGAGAGAGAGATCAATGAAAACTTTTCTTTGAACCAATGAAAACGTTTCTTTAAAACAATAAAACTGTTTCATTATTATATGCTCACTAAGTAAATCTTTATTTACAGGCAATGAAATGTTCTCTTTGAAATTCAAATGCACTATTTCATTGAAATCAAATAAATATTTCATTGAAATCGATGAAAAAAAAAATCAATCCACCTATTTCTTTGGCGTCAATGAAGTCTTTTCTCTCGGTGTATAGCTATGGTAAGCCAAGAATTCTGTGTAGTCGAGGAATTCTTGGTTAGCAGATAATTCTGGGTTATCCGGGAATTGCACGTGATCTTCTCATAATCCAAGTTTCCAATTACTTAAATATATGACATTGAGTAATATGTCTCATTAATAATATTCCGCATTGCAAAAACTACAATAATGTTTTTGGGTTTTAGCTTGATTAGAATTCCGACCAACGTGAACTGTGCGTGATCTTAAAAGTTAATTCAGACTGATATCAACTACTCTCTGTGGTATTATTAATGATCTGCTCTCTCGTCCTGGTTCTCTGCGTGACTCGCAAAACTCACCCTCAAGGGATGCTACAGATGGGACCGAAAAATGTATAGATACTGTATTTCATTCTCAACTAACCCTGTAGCGTTTGAAGTAGCAAATTTACTGCATCAGAATTCGTTTTGATACCTTATATTTTCATGTGGACTGCGTAAAATATATAATACTTATCTTTTGTATTTTTCGGGATACTCAATTCATACGTGTACGAATTGGCCTTAGCTTTCTGCTCACGCACACGGAAAGAAAGGCTTGGTTGAAACAAGCAAGTGCTATGGTTATATATGCGCCAGACAATTAATTGGTTAGACCGACCAATTTCTTGGTTAGACTAACCAAGTTGGTCTAACCAAGTCACTTGGTTGGTCTAACCAAGTCACTTGGTTGGTCTAACCAAGTCACTTGGTTGGTCTAACCAAGTCACTTGGTTGGTCTAACCAAGTCACTTGGTTGGTCTAACCAAGTCACTTGGTTGGTCTAACCAAGTCACTTGGTAAGCTAGAGATTGGTAGCCTAAAAATTACTTGCTTGGTCTAACCAATTAATTGTCTGGCGCATAGATAACCATAGCACTTGGTAGTTCCAACCAAACCTTTTTTTCCGTGCAGTCCTTTGAGAAACGTTGTAAAGGCTTTAATAAACTCTAGTGCATCCGCAGTTACTGAAAAATAAATGACAAAGTCGAAAATCCGATTAAAAAATTATAACCTACATTTTTAATTGAATTAATTAAGTAAGGATTACTTACAAGGATGAAGAAGTGGCCATCATTTATAGGAAGCGCTTGAGTACCACCGCCTTCAGATCAAACCATTCGCCTTCATAGACAAAAACAGTCAAAGTTTTGTCAACTTCGATGCTGTTAGCTTAAAAAATTGAAGACTGCGTTTCTCTATTCCGTTTCTTTTTTTCCGCTGATTGTTTTTCACACCCTCGTTCTTTTATCTTTGCTTCGAGCTTTTTCTTTCCCGCTACGTTCTTTTTCACTTAAATAGGTTTCACGCTTCTTCTGTTTCACTGTTTCTTTTTCAGGACGATTCTCTTCCTCCACCACTTTCTCACGTTTCTTCTCTTCAGCTGCTTCTTTTTTACAGATCTTTTCTTTTCTGATCTGTCTTTGTCGCCTTTTCTTTCTAACTGCTTATTTTTCACGCATTCTATTTTTCGCTTCTTCGTTTCCACAACGCTTCTTTTCTTTGAACTCACTATCACGCTCCTTTTCCGTTGCTACGGTTTCGCGACGCTTCCTTGCTTTATTATGTTTCTATTTCTCCTCTACTATTTCTTCACGACGGATATTTCCCCTGCTTCTTTTTTTTTTACGGCGTTTATTTTCATGCAACTCCCTATAACGCTTTACCTTTTTCACTGCTTCTTTTTTGCGACGCTCCTTTTCCTTTGATTCGTTTTCACGTTTTTTGTTTATTGTTGCATCATCTCCTCAATGCTTGGTTTTCCTTACTTCATTTTCGTTATGCTTTATTTCATCTCTTTCGCTATTAATTTTCTCTTAATTATTTTTATTGTTTTGGGATTTTGGAAATTCGATGCAGAGTTGTAAATCCCCATTAATTCATGAGATATAGTTTACAGTACAACTTGTTTTGTAATTATGATTTCATAATAATAATATGTAGTGATTATAAAATAGAGTGTAAACATTTGAATAGCTGAAAAAAATACTAATTTTTCGCTTTAATATTGCAAGAAATAGTGGAAAAATGGAAGAAATAAGTAATGCATTATTTTCTTAATGCATTACTTATTTTTTTCCATTTTTTCAAAAGGATTACCGTGAATTTTTATTGAAAAATAATAATTTTTGCAGCCATTCCAAAGTTTAATCATCATATTACAATCACTACATATTATTATTATAAAATCATAATTATAGAACTGATCGTATCATCATAATTATTTCTATAAGTATTAGGCATTTACAACTCTGATTCGATGCGTTCGGAAAGTCCGCATCGGATAATTTATAGAAGATATGGAATCGGGATTAGAATTCGGGAATAGCAGAAAGACCAATTATTAATATGACAATAATATTTAAAAAATTGTTAATAGTTACGATAACCACAAAATAGTCATCGCAACGATAAAAATATAGTTGAAACAATTTTTTAGTTACCGTAACTGGAAAAAGAAATCACATGGATTAAAAATGGATGACTGTAGGTATTCATTTTTGTGGTGACAAGTAGTATCGATATTTACCTTTTGAAATCCTTCAAACTTATTGGATATCAAAAGCTAAATAGAGACCAAACTGTGCAAAGAGCCCTAGATATGCATTGGTCAATTCGTTTCTAAATCGTTCATCGTGTTCGACATTTTTCTTTTCGGATTGTCCGATACACCGCACGAGTAGGTCATCCGCAACATTGGATCGGGCATGCTGATATCGATATACAGAGTGGAACATTACTAACAACAACGGAGAAGTATCTCCTTGTTTGTAATCTCCTGAAAAAGAATACTTTCCATATTCAGTATTGTACTTTTATTGCAAGTTGATATTTCCTCCGTAAAATAAATAACAAGTAAGGAATTTAATTTTATACGTACAGACTAAACAGTTCTTTTCGGGTGTTAATAGTTATTACTTCACCTTGTATAACCACGACCACCGCGTTTTACACGACTCAATCTCCCTTTCCCCACTAATTCAGGCGTACCGCGGCACGGGTTTCCCGTTTTTCTCATTACTTCCCTCGTCAATCTCCTCCGAGCACACAACTCTCTCTCTCTCTCACTCTCTCTCTTTCACCCGATTGACAATTTCACACTTGAGTGTGCTGGACGCAGTAATTAAGCTGCCAGAAAGGTTCACGAAAGCTGCATTTACTTGCTTCCAACTCTTTTGACCCCTGTTTTCCATAGGGACAAAAACTCACTCTCACCCACACGCCCCTTGCTTTATGAGCTGCTTAGCACCAAAACCCCTTTTCCTAGTATAATGTCTTCGAACATGAAGGTTCGAATTAATAAATTGCCCACAGAGTGATTAATAATGCGATTTGGAAGGCGAATAGCGGCCTGAATTTTTTTGCATAATTAGTGAGAAATGCTTCCGGAAAGACGAGGCGCTGCTTGCGGAATAGAAGGGGTGAGAAAAAGACCAGAAGCAGCGGTGGAAGATTAATTGATCCAGTCATTAATGAGACCGTAGTAGAGGCTTGACGGAACTTTCGCTTAACGCTTTATACCCGCAACTACGTTACGTACTTTACCTGGTAAGTTCATTACATTTTCATTGCAAATATACGGAATAAAATGAGTTGCGACATCTATATCATTTTAATTTTCAAACCTCTTGAAAATTTGTTGAGAACACTCGTAATTATTTTACGACAAGCAATTCAAAATGAAACTTTTATTGTTCGCGTTTTAATCTCGTGAAAAAGTAATTCAATGGGTGATGGATTGTTGATGCCATATCAAATTCAAGCTCGTATCTACTCAAATGGTTTTATCAACCAATCGATTAGATATGTGTGCAATCATGGCTGGTGACCGCAAGCGATAGGTAGAGTAGATGTACTAGTTGTGGCCACCCTTCAACTTTTCCAATATCCAAAGGGTTTCAGTCAGGGATAAAACGATTAGATTAAACTGGCGAATAAATCATATCTACCGCAAGAGATTTCTTTTATGGGTATCATCAAACAAAGATTTTTTTAAAAATTACAAACTGATCGTTTTACCAACCACCTCATTCGCTAAATATTTAAGGAGGGTCGAGCGCAAAAACAGTAACAAGGAATAGATGCTGGTTTTTTAAATACCCATTGATATGGATGACCTGAGTTCAACTGCAAAGTTTGAGTAAGTTTATCTTCATGGTTTTCGAGAAATAAAGTTCTTAAATTGATACTACTTAACATTGTTTCTTATGGCAGATTGAAAATGAACGATAGATTTTTATATTTCTAAGGATAGTTTATACGGATACTCTATGCGAAAATTCAGATACTTGTTCTTCACAATTAATTAACAACAATCAATTATGTGGCTCGAGATCCAGATTTCTTAAACTTGCGTAGCGCGTCTCTGTCGCACAGTTTCGTGCGACCGCACCGCGTTCCCCGCCGAGCCTATCCCCTCCAAAAAATGCGCTCGATCCTCCTTAATAAATACAAAGCTACACTCAGAGAAATCTTCGTAGTACAGTCAACTATAAAGTGACAACTATTAAGTCCATCCAACTATTTTCATAGTTACGATAACTGTGAAAATAGTTATGGTAACTATTTGGTACACGGAGAAAAAAAAGTAGTTAGACAAACCAATAAATGGGTTCCGACAACCATTCGAAAGAGTTGAAATAGTGTCACTACTCAGTGGGTTATGACAACTACTCAGTGGGTTATTACAACTACTCGTTGGTTATACGAACCGCTGTGGTTGGTTATAGGAACTCGCTGTTGGTTGCGCCACCTATTGTATTGGTGAAAACAGCACTGCGATTGGTTACAGGGGCGAGTTAGTTGCTGCAACTATTCAGCGGTACAGCATATGCTGGAGATGGTTCTTCCAACTACTTTTTTCTTTCAGTGTAGATGTGGCAACTATTAAAAAATTGCTTGTATGAACTAAAAATGAATAGTTGTCACTTTATAGTTACTAATACCATAATTTTCTCTCAGTGTACCTCTATAAGGAAGTATGTTATTCAATTTTGGCTTCCTCATAGAGGAAGATTTGTAAAAAGCGAAAAATAATGAGGAAGCAATGTGCAAGGTTCTACTTTGCATCCTTGTTTTAATTAGATACATAAACATCTTGCGAATTCGCTTTTTCTATGTCGTTATTCCGTTATTTCGTTATTATTACAGCGTTTCCGAAAGTAAATGTGATAACGTATATTTTTAGAAATAATTCAACATTCCATAAAGTCAAAAATTTCATACCGTTCGTCACTAAATTATACATATATAATGGCTGAATATTGTGTCATTTATATACAAAATTTGAGCTCGCTATCTCAAGTACTGCAAAAGTTACAATAGAGCGATAATGTCAATTTTTTGAAAAATTCAAAATTCCATAAAATTTGAACCACTTTACCGATTCGAGCCAAATTCAATACCAAACAACATTGAGTGCACTTGCTCTTATAACCAACTATTTAGCAAAATAGACTAAATTTTACGAAACTTAGAGCGCGCACCTCCTTTTTTAAAAAAAATTCAAAACGGCATAAAATCGAAATTTCCGCACATATTTTGTCGAAAATTGCTACAGTTGAAGAGGGTCTTCTGCTACACTTGTGTGCCAAATTTGAGCTCGATATACAAAACGGTTCTTGAGTTATCTGCGTTCGAATTTTCGAAGTTGTATACATACACACACACATACATACGGACATTTTTTCTAGATCACATTTCTGGACATTTTGAACAATTCTAAGGTTCCTGACATAAAAATCTCGAAATTTTTTTTTTCATGAAATCAAAGCTTCCTCTATGAGGAAGCAAAAACAACTAATGCTATGGACTGCTACACGGAAAAAAAAGAATATTTGCCATAACCAAGAAATGAGTTGACACAACCAATCGATTATTCTATTTATCTTACAACTCAAATGGTAATACCAACGATTCGTATGGTAATACCTACGATTCGAATGATAATACCGACGATTCGAATAGTTAACCTAACTTAATCTCGCAAGAACTAATCGTGAATAGTTGAGGTTACTATTCGATATGGTTGAGGCAACTAATTTTTTAGACATCGTGTACAGCAAATCGAAAACGTAGTTGCCACAACCAAACATTTCTTTCCGTGTAGGAGAGGCCACAGGTGGTAGAGTAACCACAACGATCTACCTTTTTTTTGTATTCATAACTAAGTCGACTTGTAAAACAATATGGCGATCGATCGAGCGTCCCAACTTTTTTTGGGTCAGCTTATTATTTGTTTTTTTTTTTTTTTGTGAACACAGGAAAGAACGCAACTTCGATTGTAACGAAATGGGTATTTTTAGGAGGCATTCTCAGATGCAAAACAAGTAGTGGCAAGCATAATGAGACGTGGAACTGGGCTTAGCTTTCACAGGTTCGAGCAAAGCCACCCGCGGAAATACATCTAGATGCGACAACAGCGGGCTCACGCCGAAGTTACCAGATTTTCCGTGCCAGGAGCTCCGCTTCAAGGACAGCTTCGGGGAATCTTGACGCGTGGCTGACACGTAATTTCCTCGCCTGCGGCAAGACGCTCGTCGTCGGGGTCTTCTTGGGGCACATGAGTTACTCTGAACGAGCTCTCGGCGACTAAACCGCAGGAGTTTCCTTCATCTTCAACCCTCCAGAGATTTCGGAGAGTGCCGGAGGATACTTGTATACCGCAGGTAGAGATAGTCGAGCCGAGATTTCTCGCGAGGCTCTTCTATGATCGACGTTACGGCAGATTGAGTTGAACGTCCTACCTCATTTCTTCAACTGATATAGTCACTACTTTTATCCGAATGAAAAAGGTCATCCAATTCAAACTTATATATAACTACATATATTTTATCCTATATTGAATTAATTGTACTAGCCAATTATTCTTATTGGTTAAAACTCCGATTGGAATTTTTTATTAGTCATTACATTCGACTTGTGATTTAATATTAAATTTAATAAGCAAAGCAATATTGAAGTACTTGTCCATTAAAAAAATCATTTACTATCATATTATGAAATGTTTACACTGTTAGAAAAGATTGGAAATTTTTATTCATAAACTCGTCATCGAAATTTAATATACAATTGTGGTATAAAATTCATGTACTTTTCCAGTAAAATTAAAGTAAATTATTGAATGTACTGTGTCATACATTAATTTTACATTACACTTGTATACTAAATTTTATATACTAGTTTATGAATAAAAATCTCCAGTAAAAGTACACTAAATTAGTAGTTGGTAGTTCTGTCAGTACGCCGGAGTCATAAATCTCAGAGTCTATATGACATTAAAAAATAATCATACGCATCACCTTGACTGCCTCAATAATAATATTAAAAATAATCGAGAATCCTTCGAAATTGTCGTAATCAAATAAAAACGATTATTTGTAAATAGTTGATATGTCTAGTGCGGATTTGACTTCATTTTTACGATAATTAGGTTAGGAAACGTCATTTGGCCCGGTATCTTGCACTTTGACCTTGGTTGAATTGAACATTATTCCGGAGACTTCACCTTTTTTCATGATGCATCAATTCCTGAATGATTTGCGAATCCGTAGTACTTTTTATTTTTTCTCTATCTTTGATCTAAGTATATTAATTTTCGATTTAAAGATCAATTTTTCCATCCCTCCTGTGAGCGCCGTGTAAAAAGATCGATTTTCAAGTTTTAATTGTTCATTCAAATACTCGGTAACAGCCTTCAAGATTTTGTGCAAGTAAAACTGAATAGCTAAATTACAACATGTCAAAAATTCATGCATATGAGTTTGGATTGCCTTCACGACAGAACTACCTTAATTTTACTAACTTCTGAGCCAACTAAAACATGCTGTGATTTAACCTCTGCTGTATGATAGACAGAGCACGATTGAGCTATTATTAAGATTGACGTTATTGATCCTCTCTAATAAATCTCTAATAATCTCGACTTGTGATTTAATATTAAATTTAATAAGCAAAGCAATATTGAAGTACTTGTCCATTAAAAAAATCATTTACTATCATATTATGAAATGTTTACACTGTTAGAAAATATTGGAAATTTTTATTCATAAACTCGTTATCGAAATTTAATATACAATTGTGGTATAAAATTCATGTACTTTTACTGTAAATGAATAATGAATGAAAATGAATGAATAAAAACCTCCAGTAAAAGTACACTAAATTAGTAGTTGGTAGTTCTGTCGGTACGCCGGAGTCATAAATCTCAGAGTCTATATGACATTAAAAAATAATCATACGCATCACCTTGACTGCCTCAATAATAATATTAAAAATAATCGAGAATCCTTCGAAATTGTCATAATCAAATAAAAACGATTATTTGTAAATAGTTGATATGTCTAGTGCGGATTTGACTTCATTTTTACGATAATTAGGTTAGGAAACATCATTTGGCCCGGTATCTTGCACTTTGACCTTGATTGAATTGAACATTATTCCGGAGACTTCACCCTTTTTCATGATGCATCAATTCCTGAATGATTTGCGAATCCGTAGTACTTTTTATTTTTTCTCTATCTTTGATCTAAGTATATTAATTTTCGATTTAAAGATAAATTTTTCCATCCCTCCTGTGAGCGCCGTGTAAAAAGATCGATTTTCAAGTTTTAATTGTTCATTCAAATCCTCGGTAACAGCCTTCAAGATTTTGTGCAAGTAAAACTGAATAGCTAAATTACAAAATGTCAAAAATTCATGCATATGAGTTTGGATTGCCTTCACGACAGAACTACCTTAAGTTTACTAACTTCTGAGCCAACTAGAACATGCTGTG
This sequence comes from Ephialtes manifestator, assembly GCA_963970395.1. NCBI lineage: Eukaryota > Metazoa > Arthropoda > Insecta > Hymenoptera > Ichneumonidae > Ephialtes > Ephialtes manifestator. The sequence continues at coordinate 28,256,184 of OZ019973.1, read as the reverse complement.
ATTTAACCTCTGCTGTATGATAGACATAGCACGATTGAGCTATTATTAAGATTGACGCTATTGACCCTCTCTAATACCGGAGCATAATGTTGATGCATATATCGCCCTAAAGTCCTCTCGATGAACATCTCTGATAGAACGCGTACACGTAGAATCAGATACGGAGAAATAACCGCAGTGCTATTTAGACCAAATAGATAGAGAAATTTGACATGCGACACGTTTGGTAATTCATGCTTTAGTTGGTGTATCTGCTTTGCTGGCAATAATATGCATATATGTAGAGGCTAGTAGTGCATATTGTACAAGGGCTTGAAGCGTCAGGAGTGAGTGGTGGGCAATACAGGGGTAACGTACCCGAGGGATATAGGTGCGTGTCCGACATGGGAATTGATTCGCAGCCAGACGATGCCGCAAGCAGGCAATGAGCAACAATGTACCACATTGTCTATGTACCTGAAACGGCATCGAGCGTGGGAGCATTGCACAGTGCGACGTGACGTTTGAGAGGATTCGTGCGCACTGAGTAGACAAACTATACAATTCCCCAGTTGGAACGGATATGCCAACGTGGCCAGTACCATTTGCCGTTTTCGAGCTTGGGAAATCTCACGGCAAAATGGTCCAGGACGACGAGGCGTCACAATTATATCTGCAGCCAGCTGGAAATCATCCCGTTGCCACGAGGATTTAGATATCGTCCCTTCCACTCGGTCTGCCGATGGCGGCGACGAAATGCGAATTTACCTAAGGGCATATATGTCTGTTATCGCTATAACTAGACGGCGAAAGGGGCGTGAAACTGAGAATCCGGATTGAGAAACTGGAGAACGGGATGCCGTTGGCAGTTAGTCCGATGAGCTTGAGGAAATTGAGCGTCGGGCGTATCGTCCTAATGCGTACGATAATACACTACGAAATTCATGGAAATTCTTCGAAAGCCACAAGGTTCATTTGAGATTATCACACAGCTTGAATAAAACTTGCGAGGAGGATCCGAAAGTTGGAACGAAGCGTCAAAAAGAATTCCTTTATCTTTGCTCAAAATGCAGAAAGTGGTAATTTGACGAAAAAAAACTGGAATAGGTTCAGAAATAGGTTTCATAACGCTGGTCGTATTATTATCCGTCGTAAATGGATTGAGACGTATGGCATACCGGAGGGTAGAATCGGTTAAGACGAAGATAGAGAGGTAAAGCTTGAAGAGGATAGAATAAGGGAGGACAGGGAGTGAACATAACTTTGGCAGCGGGCTTTCTGTACCTCAACTACAGCTATGTCGTATATAGCTATACAAACTCTGTCAAGCTTCCCTGAAATCCTGCAGTTCGCAACGTGGATATAGAGTTCCCGGTCGGATGGGATGGCCAAGAGGGGAGGATGGGTGACTGAGAGGATTACAACAACTACAGGGTCCCGCAATGAGGAGAGGGGAGGCCGCACATGCATACAGCCAAGCTAACACTTTATCCATTAATGAACTACCTCCATCAATCAACCCTATCTGCGCGGACCTCGTGGCCCGCGTTTTCCGCAAGGGCCAAACCGAGCGACGTTTCCCGCAGGCACTGTGCGCGCTAGCTGAATTCCTGATTCTGGGATTGGGATGTATGCACCGTCACACAACGCTAAATGGCTTAAGCTTCCTACCTGCGTGCTATCAGGCCTATTAAGGCACACCTTGATAAAAATCTTGTTTCATTTTATCGTGCCAATGGCTTGACGCAAGTTAACTGTCACATCCGTCGCCTAAGGCTTTAAGGAGGTTGGAGCGCTCCACACTAAGGTAAACGGCCCTGTTTGTGACCCTGCCTCGGTTTGTGACCCCCGATAGCTATTTTATACTGTCATAAATGTAATGTACGTCGAATTTTAACCTTATTATCGCCAAATTAAAGAGCTTTTTTAATAGTTTTTTTCGGCAATAAACAAATTTCGTAACAAATCATTTAGAAATACATTTCACCGGTGAAAGCCGTAGTATTGCGTCTCAGTGAGTTCGAACCGCCATTCCTAGATGGAGCTCACTAGCTGCATCGCTCGCGTATTCGATCATTTCCATCCTTAAGTAAGTATAATACAACATAAGAATTATATGAAAATGATCACAATAATTAGCTTTATCGACAAGAAATAGAATACTTAAGCTATTGATTAGTTTTTCCCGAAAACTCGCAGGGTCAATAACTCCCAACGTAATTGTGGTATTGGCGCGGTTGCTCACCCTCTCAATATTTACGATTTTTACTTGTTGCTGAAAATTAGGTTAGGATTGAATACTGTATAAATTTCAACATTTAACGTTATTATGGTTTCGTTTTCATTTAATTATCGATATTTTTTTCCAAATAGGAGTTCGAAAAACCCGGATAGGAGTCAGAAACCCGGTACACGCAGGGGTCAGAACCTACGGCGTCAGTGTCACAATCCCGGTACACGCGAGGGTCACAAGCTACGACATGAGTGTTTCTGCAGGATCAGGAACCCCGGCAGTAGACAAGCAATATTTAAATAATGTTTTTATTAATATTCTCAACGTTTTGTCTTTGAAGAATAGTCTAATCGGTTTCAGAAGGTTTTAATGCACGTATTGAAAACGTTCATTTTCAGTTTAACAATATCACGCATCTGTAAATAACAGAAAATTGAGCCAGCTGCTCTAAAGGTGTCACAAACTGGGCCGTTTACCTTAGTCAAAGCAGTGGTACATTTTTAAAAGCGTTTCTACAATTTCAGATGGTTTAATAATCTATTCCAAGGTGTTAATCACATAGCAGCATTAGTTCTTGATATTCAAATACATTCTCAGTTGTCATATGAACAGTAAATCGATCAATATCTCCAAATTTCCGATGTCATGTTTTTTCATCCAGTTTTGTAAAAGGGTAAACCGTAATATCAGTCCGATTATGACGAAACATAGCTCATTTTGATCAGTGGAAGATCCTTAATCGATTGACCGTCCCGATTTTCTATAGTATCAAGCGTTCAAAAGTTACAGCCATTTGTATACTGGATGTTTGGTTATGATAGGATAAACAAACGGTTGTATCTTTTGAACTACTAATACGATTTTAAAAAATAGACGGCCAATCGATATCATATCTTTTAGTAAACAGAATGAGTTATTGGTCGTCATAATCGAACTGATATTACGGTTTACCCTTTTAAAAAACTGGATGAAAAAACATAACATCGGAAATTTGCAGATATTGATCGATTTACTGTTGATATCACAGCTGTGAATGTATTTGAATATCAATAACTAATGCTGCTATGTGGTTAACGCCTTGGAACAGATTATTAAATCATCTGAAATTGTAAAAACGCTTTTAAAAATTTAGCACCGATTTGACTAGTGTGGAGCGCTCCAACCTCCTTAACGGGGCCTAAGAATTGCCTTCCATGCATGGCTAGGTGTTACAGCTACTTTGCCAAAGGATGAATAGCATAGTAGGGTTTTTTTACGCGTCGTTACAAGCCACAATAGCTCGGGAATACCATAATCCACCTTACATAGGATATCAAACTTACCATCGCATGGGGGGATCTGCAGGTTTGCAATAAACATTTCCCTGCTTGATTCGCGAGGGATAGGAAAGCCAACAAAGAAGATATTGCAGGAATAGTGTTTTAGGTTTCCAATTTCTTCACTGGACTTGAACTTAGCACCGGCAGAAAAAATCTCGTCAATATCTCTACATTTTTACGTCACACTAGAAGAAACGAGATTGAAGATATCGGCGGTTGGAAAATGTCCATCAAATGTTGAGTCATCACCCCGACATTATTTTTTGCCTGAAAAATAATTTAGTAATTATATTTGAGTAATTGGTAGTGACGTATGTACGCGACTGATTGAATGACCCAACTAAAAGATTAATAGAACCGTCTGTGTAACAGCAATAATTGAGAGAAAATAAATGTGCAAATATTTCATTGGCATTGACATTCGTTAGAGTCCGACTGTTTTTTTTTTCCTCTCTATCTTGTTTGTCCATTTTTCATGCGCATTGCAACAAAAACATATGGACTCAGTTGCACTTGCTGATTTAATATTTTTTGCCGAGAACATTTAGGGGACTTTCCCTCGTTGAACGATAAATCGTCGTGCGGTCCCACTCTTTCGTGCGGTCTTCCCTCTGTGTTACGCTTTGCTGTTACAGTACCGCGAGTCCCGCAAACAGCGCGCGAGGAATGTGGTTCAATGATACGGGGATCACGCCACGATATCCAGCTTTCGTTCAGTCTCACTCACTACAAAACCGTGGGCGTACGTAACGTATTTTCCATTTCCCAATCCGGAGTTTGTATCGAGTGCGATAATAATGCGATATTGCGGTAGCAACTAGGCAACGGTGGCCCAGGCGCTTCCCCAAAATCCCACCCAAATCCGAACGGCTCTCTACGCGTTCCCGGATTTTAATCTACGCTGCCGATCGTTTTTGCGGTTTCCCGATTTTCACGAAGCGGTCACTGCAGAGATAGTGTGCTTTGGTTGTCCTCTTCTCTCTACCGATTGTGATACCTCCCCTCCGGCAATCCCTTTGCTCAATCATGATCCGGCTTTCGTTACGTGATGATGGATTTATAGATGTTACGATTGTTTCAACATCGTTATCTATCTGCGGCTTTATTCGATAGCTTGTACACTATATACAGTTTCAACCATTTCTGTACCTTCGACGGTGAATGTTCAGCTCTGGACGTTAGTTGTACAATTTGAGGCAGCTATATGACACGTGGTATAGAATTCGTGTTGACCACCTATCAGTGACTAGTCACTCTGTGGAAAATGTCATGCGGGAAACAATTCGATCCGAGCGATTCTGTCGTAGATTTGAAATAGACCACGATCACATCTATTCTCACAAATCAACTGTCTTTACTTTATTCGCACTTTACGCGGGTCGTGACATTTTTTACCCTACAAAGATAAGGTGGGGGTCAAAATAGCGAATGGCTAAAATAGCGAATTTCAAAATAAGAAACGTCTAAATATAGAATGGCCATCATGAGAAATTCGTTACTTTAGCCATTCGCTATTTTGATTGTATTTTAATAAGATTAAGGTCAAAATAGCTAATGATCAAAATAGCGAATGACTAAAATAGCGAATTTCAAAATAAGAAACGTCTAAATATAAAATGGCCATCGTGAAAAATTCGTTACTTTAGCCATTCGCTATTTTGATTGTATTTTAATAAGATGGGGTTCAAAATAGTTAATGATCAAAATAGCGAATGGCTAAAATAGCGAATTTCAAAATAAGAAACGTCTAAATATAGAATGGCCATCATGAAAAATTCGTTACTTTAGCCATTCGCTATTTTGATTGTATTTTAATAAGATGGGGTTCAAAATAGTTAATGATCAAAATAGCGAATGGCTAAAATAGCGAATTTCAAAATAAGAAACGTCTAAATATAGAATGGCCATCATGAGAAATTCGTTACTTTAGCCATTTGCTATTTTGACCATTCGCTATTTTGATTGTATTTTAATAAGATGGGGGTCAAAATAGCGAATGGCTAAATTAGCGAATTAGATAATGATGGTTATTCTAGATTCAGACGTTCCTTATTTTGAAATTCGCTATTTTAACCTTTCGCTATTTTGATCATTCGCTATTTTGACCCCCACTCTCCAAAGTTTGATGCATTGCTTGAAAAAAATATTAACGAAAATATTAGTCGCAATGTATTTATGAAAAAATTAACTCTTGACTAAATTTACGTTTACCAAATTATTAACTTGTACCAACTGAACATTTGTTTTTTTTTTTTTCTTTTTCAGGGCCAATGACTGTATTCTGACAACAGAAGTCGACTTGTGGTTTGAGGTCACCTCGATCACTCGATGCGCTTCCACCAACCGCACTACCTTTTCGATGCAACCCTTCAGTACGGCTTACTTGATACTGCTTGCACTGTAAACCCTGGCTCTGAGTATTTCTTTTTTTTTTTATCATTTCGGTCTAACTCTTTCAGGTCGCCCGATCGTTCGTTACTACGTCGTGAGCGTTTAATCCCTTTTTTCAAACAGTCCGGACTTTCCTACACCACACATGCCCTGTGGTTTACGCCGCAGGGTTGGTAAAGAATGTTCAGTATCGACTATTTGACTATATCTTCCCTCTGCTTCGCTTTCTACTCACCATAAATAAGACCATTGCTGTAGATTCGATTTTTTTTTGTCACAAGAATCATCGAAGCCTCCGATAAAGATAATTCAAGTATATAATAGGAGATTTTACGCTTGAACGCCCCGACTTAAATTATTCACTTATCGCGTCCCAGGAAGTGTGTTATCTACAAGTTAGCTGTAAAATTAAAATAATTGAATTGTCTTTCTTGAGAGATAAAAGGAAAAAAAAGTATCCTGAGTAGAAATAGCAGACAGACTCAAGCTTGGATCAGTACCAGTGCTAGAATTGCCAGTACTGGCAAACAATTTGACACAAATATGCAGTCATGCAGAATCTCAGTGGCAATATTTAGAGATTTTAGTTCCCGAGACCTTAACTTATTTGAGACAGGACTGTACCGCTGATAAATTCAGCGGCACACCTTTTCAATATTTCATTATCTTCATAAACATAGCTCTATCGGTTATTCGCTCCGGCTACCCGTTACCTAGACTGTATTTCCTTCGATTCTGATCTAACTATCGAAAAGGCATAAATAGCTGCGGAAAAAGAACAGCTACGAGATTAATCTACATTTTCTTAAATATACAAGAAAAATTCTCGCTGTCGGCTATAAAGATGATAAATTCGTTAAAGCAGAGAAATGCGTCTGGAGCTTGTTGGGACGATGTTCAAGAGGCAGAGGAACAAGTGAAGGAGAGAGGAGAAGGAGAAGAGGCTTTCATGAGCCTAGAACTAAATCACGAGTAATAACCATTCGAGAATCTAAGCCTTATATACGAGGGAGCGTGGAACGATTCATTCGGTGCCACACGCTGCCGCAGGTATCGAGTATATGTGTAGACGAACGAGAAGGTGGAAGCAGCGACGGAGAAGCTTCACCGGCGGTGAAACCACTCTCGACACGGCAGCTGCTCCCTAAGCACTCCATACAAAAGCTATAATAGCATCGCTCGTAGTAATGTATAATAATAACAAGTCTCTATTTCTCAGAGGGCTTCAATCGCTATCGCTGGATGTGCAGAGTCTCAGTTTGCGGCTGCACGTTTCTCGACTGATGCTGCAAATGTGCTGTGTCGTCACACTAGTGAGGAACAAGGTCGTTTGTGCTAGAGAGCGCGGGCGTAAAACGAGTATTAGCCCACTCCATTACTCCTGCCACTTGCAACAGACAAGTACGTACGTAGTACTATTACTGTACGAAATACTATGCCACAATCGCTGGTGGTGGCCGAACACTTTTTCCACCTGGTAATCGATCACACACCTTCTGAAATTCCACCCTATCTCGCTATCCTCTTGAATCATCTCCCTTTCCAGATGCCAATTCCACGTTCCAACCACTGATTTCGAGAGTTATCGATCACCTAGGAGTATATAGCGTATGATGAATAAAAGTGGCAGTGTTTGGTCATCCCGAGAAAAAATGGTTACATATGATTATATATAACTAAGGGTTTTTAAATTATGGTAAAAAGGCATGTAAATGGTATTTTCGGGGGTAGAATATGCGACTTGAAAACAATAGTAGAGGCGAAAATTCAATATCTTGAAGAAAAAAAAATGTAGGTTCTTTAGGTTGGATTTTCCGACCAAAAGTCGGATCTGTGAATTCTGAAATCAGAACCGACTAAAAGTGACTTTTTCAAAAAAATCACCGTAAAAAGGCATGTAACCGGTATTTTCTGAAGTAGAATATGTGACTTGAGAGCGTTAGTGAAGGACAAAATCTGATATCTTGAAGGAAAAAAAATGTAGGCTCTTTAGGTTGGATTTTCCGACCAAAAGTCGGATCTGTGAATTCTGAAATCAGAACCGACCAAAAGTGACTTTTTCAAAAATCATCGTAAAAAGGCATGTAACCGGTACTTTTTGAGGTACAATATGCGACTTGAGAACGATAGTGAAGGCCAAAATTGGATATCTTGAAGAAAAAAAAATGTAGGTTCTTTAGGTTGGATTTTCCGGCCAAAAGTCGGATCTATGAATTCTGAAATCAGAACCGACCAAAAGTGACTTTTTCAAAAATCATCGTAAAAAGGCATGTAACCGGTCCTTTCTGAGGTACAATATGCGACTTCAGAACGATAGTGAAGGCCAAAATTTGATATCTTGAAGAAAAAAAAATGTAGGTTCTTTAGGTTGGATTTTCCGACCAAAAGTCGGATCTGTGAATTCTGAAATCAGAACCGAGGAAAAAATGACTTTTTCAAAAATCATCGTAAAAAGGCATGTAACCGGTACTTTCTGAGGTACAATATGCGACTTGAGAACGATAGTAAAGACCAAAATTTGATATCTTGAAGAAATAAAAATGTAGGTTCTTTAGGTTGGATTTTCCGGCCAAAAGTCGGATCTATGAATTCTGAAATCAGAACCGACCAAAAGTGACTTTTTCAAAAATCATCGTAAAAAGGCATGTAACCGGTACTTTCTGAGGTACAATATGCGACTTGAGAACGATAGTAAAAGCCAAAATTCGATATCTTGAAGAAAAAAAAATGTAGGTTCTTTAGGTTGAATTTTCCGGCCAAAAGTCGGATCTATGAATTCTGAAATCAGAACCGACCAAAAGTGACTTTTTCAAAAATCATCGTAAAAAGGCATGTAACCGGTCCTTTCTGAGGTACAATATGCGACTTGAGAACGATAGTGAAGGCCAAAATTGGATATCTTGAAGAAAAAAAAAATGTAGGTTCTTTAGGTTCGATTTTCCGGCCAAAAGTCGGATCTATGAATTCTGAAATCAGAACCGACCAAAAGTGACTTTTTCAAAAATCATCGTAAAAAGGCATGTAACCGGTACTTTCTGAGGTACAATATGCGACTTGAGAACGATAGTGAAGGCCAAAATTTGATATCTTGAAGAAAAAAAATGTAGGTTCTTTAGGTTGGATTTTCCGGCCAAAAGTCGGATCTATGAATTCTGAAATCAGAACCGACCAAAAGTGACTTTTTCAAAAATCATCGTAAAAAGGCATGTAACCGGTACTTTCTGAGGTACAATATGCGACTTGAGAACGATAGTGAAGGCCAAAATTTGATATTTTGAAGAAAAAAAAAGTAGGTTCTTTAGGTTGGATTTTCCGGCCAAAAGTCGGATCTGTGAATTCTGAAATCAGATCCGACCACAAGTGACTTTTTCAAAAACCATCGTAAAAAGGCATGTAACCGGTACTTTCTGAGGTACAATATGCGACTTGAGAACGATAGTGAAGGCCAAAATTCGATATCTTGAAGAAAAAAAAATGTAGGTTCTTTAGGTTGGATTTTCCGGCCAAAAGTCGGATCTGTGAATTCTGAAATCAGAACCGACCAAAAGTGACTTTTTCAAAAATCATCGTAAAAAGGCATGTAACCGGTACTTTCTGAGGTACAATATGCGACTTGAGAACGATAGTGAAGGCGAAAATTCGATATCTTGAAGAAAAAAAATGTGGGTTCTTTAGGTTGAATTTTCCGGCCAAAAGTCGGATCTATGAATTCTGAAATCAGAACCGACCAAAAGTGACTTTTTCAAAAATCATCGTAAAAAGGCATGTAACCGGTACTTTCTGAGGTACAATATGCGACTTGAGAACGATAGTGAAGGCCAAAATTAGATATCTTGAAGAAAAAAAATGTAGGTTCTTTAGGTTGGATTTTCCGGCCAAAAGTCGGATCTGTGAATTCTGAAATCAGAACCGATCAAAAGGGACTTTTTCAAAAATCATCGTAAAAAGGTATGTAACCGGTACTTTCTGAGGTACAATATGCGACTTGAGAACGATAGTGAAGGCCAAAATTAGATATCTTGAAGAAAAAAAAATGTAGGTTCTATAGGTTGGATTTTCCGGCCAAAAGTCGGATCTGTGAATTCTGAAATCAGAACCGCCCAAAAGTGACTTTTTCAAAAATCATCGTAAAAAGGCATGTAACCGGTATTTTCTGAGGTGCAATATGCGACTTGAGAATGATAGTAAAGACCAAAATTTGATATCTTGAAGAAAAAAAAATGTAGGTTCTTTAGGTTGGATTTTCCGACCAAAAGTCAGATCTGTAAATTCTGGAATCAGAAACGGAAAAAGGTCACTTTTTTAAATCATGGTAAAAAGGCATGTAACCGGTATTTTCTGAAGTAGAATATGTGACTTGAAAAGGATAGCGAAGGCTACGATTCGATAACGTAAAAAAAAATTGGGTTAGCTCTTTGTACCGCCTGTCAGGTTCGACCTTCCCTTCACATCCCTATTTCGTCGTCCACTACAACTCCAAAAATTGGACGATGGGTATAAGTTCTTTATTTCCGCAGTTACCAAAAAATCGGAGCCCAAGGTAATGCGTCTGCTCGCGCCAGGAACTAACATTACTAGCATTACGCTTGTCGAGATTTCAGCTTCCTCTCCACACTTCTCGCATATTGGGTTTGCGGTTGCCCCCAGTGTGTGCACGTGATATTCCAGGTGACAATGTCAGGTCTGCATTTGTACTACCGCCCTGGTATTATAGGAACTATACTCCCTATCTCCAGTCCCTCCAGGTGCAGGTCACCCTGGAGGGCCATCGCCTGGCGGCACTTATCCGCGTTGACCGAGGACAGTTCATACCATTCCAGCACCTATATTTTGATAACGAAAGCCAACTAATGGGTTCACCATTCGATGCCATACGAATGTTAATACCATTAATTTGCCACTGATGGCGAAGCTTTTTCCTATGCGGATCCCGCGTACTCTATGTCCAAAAATGGAGTTATAATATTCACACCAAGGCAACCAGTCTAGAATAGCGTATGCATAACTGTACGCTGAAACCACGAGGGGTGAAGCTTTTAGCGCCTCTACTGTAAACTCTTCTCGCTTCACGAATTTCCCCTAGTGAGATTTTGGACGTTTCGACGGAGTGACGGGACAAAATTTCGAGGCTGATGGAAGAGTGGGTAGGGCAAACGGGGACACTCACATCCCCTCGTTACCGGTAACGGCACGACGTGCCAGTAAATGGTCCTGGGGCTGCTGCTCTGCTCCTGCTGATGGTTGCAGTACCAACGCCTCGGTATAAATATCTACAACACGGTATACCGTACATATGCGTATAAATAGACATGGCATACATATTATAGGCACGTACATACGTATGTACGTTCGTTTATACATGCCGTGCCGCACGAGTGAAAGGGACGGGGTTGGAAAACGTTGGGGGTGGGTAACAGCTTGCCTAAATTCCATCTAAATTCAAAACAGGACTGAAATTGCCATCAGCAGGCATAGCCCAGTGCCCGCATCAACCGGCAATCTGCGTGAACCTGCTGCCGGCAGCTAACAACATTTAGAATTAATTTTATGTTTTTTTTTCATTTATTTTCATCCCAAGTTCTTCGTCGTTAACTTTCCAGTAGGGACCCGGAATAAACACCAAAAATCGAGGCCCAAACATCAGCCATATTGCACGTCATAATATCCGTCGTGACTCGTCGGAGAAAACCGACAAGAGTCAATTATTAAACCCTGTTAAGAATAGATCTTTGAAGTACATATTTCTTCATGGAGCTTCATTCGTTTCACAGGATACAAGGGGATCCTAAGTCGAAGATTAATGAACTTCTAAGTGAAGACACACCGAGAGAAAAGATTTCATTGAAATGAAATAAATATTTCTTTGATTTCAATGAAATAGTGTATTTGAATTTCAAAGAGAACATTTCATTGCCTGTAAATAAAGATTTACTTAGTGAGCATATAATAAAGAAACAGTTTTATTGTTTTAAAGAGACGTTTTCATTTGTTCAAAGAAACGTTTTCATTGATCTCTCTCTCGCACCTAACCTCACTTTTTTGTTTTCCGGTTCTCCCGAACGAACAGCTTCGAGTTTCGAGGAGCCAGAAGCTTAGCCTATTTCTGCCGTACTTCCTTACATACTCACAAAATTTGAGCTTTATCTGCCGCGTACTTCAGGAAAAAATAGGTTTTGAAATTTTGAGCTGGTAAGAAGAAGGTTTCATTGAATCAGAGACGATATCATTGAAATCAATGAAAAAGGTTCATTGGTTTAAAGAAATGTTTCTTCGAATCAATGTCACTACTTTTCATTGAGTTGGAGATCATTAAAAAAAAGATAGTATTGAAATTCAAGTGTTTCATTTCATTGGCAAAGATCTCCGTGAATCAATGAAACTTTTCCTCTCGGTGTATCGACTTGTCGGAATGTTGCTATGGAACGTGTGATTACTGGTAACCCATTAACGACGAAGATTGTTGATTTTTCAACATGTTTTTGAACCTAAATTTCATGCAAATTTCATGAGAAAAAATTGCACATTTACAATGTTTATGATTTTTTTAAATTAAATAACGAAGTTATACCAATGACAAGCCAGGTTCTAATAGAGATTTTGTCGAAGGGAACTTGATCGAATAAAGCTTCGAATGAAGTTTCACAAATCAAGTGGTCCCAAGTCTGAGGGCAGTGAATTATAGGCCCTGCGGCATATAACAGACACCGGTGCCAAGAGAACGCAGTAAAATTCAGCAAAGCTCGTTTCTGACGGAGTCTGTAGCATATCTATGTCTATATATAGTCGCACTCGTCATAATTTAACCGCTCCTTTCCATGTCACAACTTGGCCACAGACACGAGGAATGTTGAGTTATAGGCAGTTCTACTGTAAGCGGGGAATAGAGATTGACGGGCTGTGCCGTAGAAAGGAACAAGGTTATACAGTCCCGATCCTCGTCTCGAATACCTACCTCTATACGCCTCCGCGGAATCTCACGGTCTCACGTGTAAATAATTGCGCCATCGAGAGAATCCAAGTACGTTTGAGAGGGTGTATATCTCATTGTCAGTCGGGTGAACTCTCCTGAGAGAGATATCTACCCATTCAGGCTTAGTACCAGAGGGAATAGCCATCGTACTTGATGTTTAACACGCCGAATCGGTACGTTAAAGATAACAAAATGAATCGCAATATTTTATTACGTGCTTCGAATCATCATTCACGATTAATTGGCTAGCACATATTTAACCAATAACTCGGTTGTCACGACTAAAGGTCGTTTTTTAATTGAAATTCAATAAAAACATGACGATCAGGAATATATGGGACATTTTACGCCGATCGGACCACCTTTTACTATGACCATCGTCGATATAGGGTAGATTGACCAGTAAATGAACAGTTAAGCAGAATAATTTTTTTTATCAGGAGTTTCTATAAAATATAATATTTCCAGACCGTCTGCAAAAATTTAAACGGATGGCCAGAATGTCGAATTATGTGATGCAACGAAAAAATATCGTATCTTCATCGCAAAATATATAAAAATAAATACTAAAAGCGAAAAATCAGGAAACACCAGTAAATGAACGGGCCAATATAACCTACACTTTTAGTCAAAAATAGACTTCTGCGACAAAATAATGACAGTAGATAGCTAAAAAATAGACAAATTAAGAATCTAATGTTCAGCGAAGTTGTCAGAATTTCTCATCAACTCTCGAAAAGTCGTTGTTCATTCACTGGTGACAGTTCAATTACTGGTGCGTTTACCCTAGTTCATTATTTTTTTAATCATTCACCCCAATAAATGGTGCTTGCTCCATTTTTTTCAAAATTTTCACTGCATATTTCGCGTACTTGTGAATTTATAAAAATTACTCGAATAACTGGGTTTAAAATCTTTCGAATGCACGTATCTTCTTAGATATAAGTCGTATCGTATAAAAACGTATATAAAAGTTTCTCATTTTGAAGTATACTTTTATTCAAATTTATTTCAAAAAATTTCCGAAACATTGATTTTTAATTAATAAACATAAAAATCGATTTTTCAAAAACTTGGACGTTTTGTATTTTTTTCCGAAAAAATCTCTAAAATACTACTCATGAAGACGAACATTTTAAGCCTAGACGGAAAGTGGGATAATCCTTTTTTTCGAATTTTTATGAGAACTTAAAAGATAAATAAAAAATGAAAATTCTCATAAAAAATCGGTAAAAAATTGTCCCACTTTAGGACAAAAAGTTGGCAGTAAGACAATTTTTTCCCGATTTTTTATGAGAGTTTTCATTTTTTATTTATCTTTTAAATTCTCATAAAAATTCGAAAAAAGAATTGTCCCACATCCCGTCTAGTCTTAAAATGTTTATTTTCATGACGAATATTTTAGAGATTTTTTCGGAAAAACATAAGAAATGTCCAAGTTTTTGAAAAATCGATTTTTATGTTTATTAATTAAAAATCAATGCTTCGGAGGGGTTGAAGAATTTAAAAAATAAATTTGCATAAAAGTATACTTCAAAATGAAAAGCTTTTATATACGTTTTTATCCAATACGACTTAAATCCAAGAAGATACGCGCATTCGAAAGTTTTTAAACGCAATTATTCGAGCAATTTTTATAAATTCACAAGTACGCGAATTATGCGATAAAAAATAAAAAAATACAATAAAAAAAACAATAATTAACTATATCAACGACGGTCGTGGTAAAAAGTGGTCCGATCAGTGTATAATGTCCCATATTTGCTTGGGACGAATGATAAAATGATTATCAAAGTGTATCAGCCAGCTAGTGGTTTATTATAAAATAAAGTTTTGAGAGAATACATGGCGGATGAAATACTCAAGTGTTGTTCTACCGATGAGTTCAACGACTCTCGAGTTTAACTTTTGTGAAATTGTTTGTCTCCAGATGCCCGAGAGACGGTGGCACAAGGAGTGACAAAGTTTCGCTAAGGACTCCCGCGAGAGACTTTGCAACTGCATAGGATCAAAATCGGCTACCCTTCACGTTTTCTGACATCTTCTTTTTGTCGTCCACTGTGCTCCTCACCTCCACTCCCATCTTGAGTCTTCCGTTATAACGAGCTTTCAGCTCGAGTAATTTTTTCACCCGTAGTGAACAGCAGATAAGCTAGTTCTGGCGCAACGAGCAACTCGCTCATCCGTGATTCCGTCTACCAAGCTGACGCTTAAATTTACACCGAATTCCGTCGACTCACAGACACAGGATATTAACACTTTTCACTATTATTTACAGACTATCCCTGTGACTTCATTTTAACGTAATCACAGAAAATAAAATGTATTTTAAAAACGCTAGATTTTATGTGAGAAGTCACGAATGTAAAAAGTATATCACTGGATAGAAAATCCATTGGCTTTTTCAATTAATAAAACGAAATGTTTAATTTAATAGAAACAGTCGAATTAACATTTCATAAAAAATCCGCAATTAAAGATTTCGTAATTTCCAGTATGTAAAGGTATAAAATTTTTGAATGGAATTTCGTGAAATACACTATTAATTCCTTATAATTGCTATTCGTTTACTCATGTTTTCAAAGGAACAATTTAGCAACTTAGCAAAATCGTGATTAAATAGTCAGCCATAAAATTTTATGTGTTTTTCCGTATTTCAAAATCTCCTCTCCATTTCTCATACAATAGAAACTCAGTAAAACTGAAGCCGCCTGTATCAGCCAAATCTCCCGCAGTTTCCTTGTGCCCTCGTGTAAATGTGATACGATAATACATTTAAGAAAAAAGAAGAGAAAGAGTGGCTGTGGAAAACACTATAGGGGAGGATCTGGAAACTGTAAGGGTAATAAATGGGAAATGGGGATCGTAAAACCTAAAAAAAAATATTTGGGCTTGTTTGATTTTTATCATAAAAGGATAAATTTACTTATTCTATCTGATACTCCTAATCAACTAATTGACAATGCCAGTCGTAGTTGAATGTATAAATACTTCTTCATATAATGTATTCCAAGTCTCAAATGGTAAGTAGACCAGATATTAGTATATTATTATCAGAGTTGTAAATGCCTAATACTCAGCTCTATAAATCAGCTCTATAAATATGATTTTATAATAATAACATGTAGCGATTGTAATACGATGATTAAACTTTGGAATGGCTGCAAAAATGATTATTTTTCAATAAAAATTCACGGTAATTGTTTTGAAAAAATGGAAAAAAATAAGTAATGCATTACTTATTTCTTCCATTTTTTCCACTATTTCTTGCAATATTAAAGCGAAAATTAGTATTTTTTCAGCTATTCAAATGTTTACACTCTATTTTATAATCACTACATATTATTGTTATGAAATCATAATTACAAAACAAATTGTACTGTAAACTATATCTCATGAATTCATGGGGATTTACAAGTCTGCATCGAATTACCAAAATACGAGAAAATTAATAGCGAAAGAGATGAAATAAAGCGTAACGAAAATGAAGTAGCGAAAACCAAGCATTGTGGAGATGATGCAGCAATAAACAAAAAACGTGAAAACGAATCAAAGGAAAAGGAGCGTCGCAAAAAAGAAGCAGTGAAAAAGGTAAAGCGTTATAGGGAGTTGCATGAAAATAAACGCCGTAAAAAAAAAGAAGCAGGGGAAATATCCGTCGTGAAGAAATAGTAGCGGAGAAATAGAAACATAATAAAGCAAGGAAGCGTCGCGAAACCGTAGCAACGGAAAAGGAGCGTGATAGTGAGTTCAAAGAAAAGAAGCGTTGTGGAAACGAAGAAGCGAAAAATAGAATGCGTGAAAAAGAAGCAGTTAGAAAGAAAAGGCGTGAAAGACAGATCGGAAAAGAAAAGATCCGTAAAAAAGAAGCAGCTGAAGAGAAGAAACGTGAGAAAGTGGTGGAGGAAGAGAATCGTCCTGAAAAAGAAACAGTGAAACAGAGGAAGCGTGAAACCTATTTAAGTGAAAAAGAACGTAGCGGGAAAGAAAAAGCTCGAAGCAAAGATAAAAGAACGAGGGTGTGAAAAACAATCGAAAAATAATCGTTTTGAAAAAACGGAAAAAAATAAGTAATGCATTACTTATTTCTTCCATTTTTTCCACTATTTCTTGCAATATTAAAGCGAGAATTAGTATTTTTTTCAGCTATTCAAATGTTTACACTCCATTTTATAATCACTACATATTATTGTTATGAAATCATAATTACAAAACAAATTGTACTGTAAACTATATCTCATGAATTAATGGGGATTTACAACTCTGATTGTTATATTGCGAAATACCATTAATTTTTTAACAATAGACTGAATGGCACGTTTACGAGAATTTTAGTGTGGCGCAGTTTGTGCTTCACTAATCGCTGTTGACCGACACGAGTTACGACCGTGAAGCGAGTTCCATGTTTGAAAAGTCGTGATCGATGCGACTGGTCGTTAACTCGAGCAAATCCACGAGAAAAGTAAGCTTGGTCCGACGTGAGAGGAGTAGAAGGATGAAAGAAGAAGAAAACGTCCCTCCAATCTTTCTGCCTAAAGATGTGGATTTCTCTCCGCGCGTAAAAAAGGATAATCCGATGAATCATGGATTTGGCCTGTCAACTAGCACCATCTTCGGAAATGTTTCGTATCCTCACTATTGTTATAAATCGTTATATATCCAAAAGCTTTCTCGAATATATCAATTTTCAATAGCACAGTTGAACCCAATTCAGAAAAGCCATTCATTTTTTTGGTTTGAATCTGAAACATTCATTAAAAAATCATTAACATCAACATTCAATATCTAACAACTAATAACATTTTGTTGGCAAAAAGTATGATTTCACCTTAGGGCAACAGTTGTCATAAAATTAGAGCAAATTATCCAAAACCGGTTGTTTCCTTAGCGCATTCTAATAGATAAATGATGGGAGTCATCAAATATTTCTTTTAAGTACACCGGACTTTATATTCAAAAGTAGAGTAATATTGATATGAAATGTTATCAATTCCAGTTAGTAATCGAAATTAATAATGTATCATAGTACAAAATGACTGGGATATTATTATATACTGACGAAGCGTAAGAATATGTTGGTCCGTTTTATGGTCCTCATTAATAACGTCGATGCCATTCAGGGGTTAATGAATGATATATTATCTATACCGTATTTTGTATTATATTTAATTAGATATGTAAAAAGATTCCGATTTGACTTGTATTTAACTAATTGAATATACTATCCAGCAATATAATTGAATGAATTTGTATTAACTAAATATGATCTTATGTTTATAAAACTGTTATACATATTATCGGGAAATATATTAAATTCATTACATGCAAATCGAATCTCATTGGAATCGTATTGACGACGGTAAATTAAAATGAATTCGCTCTGATGAACGAATATGCCAGAATACAAATAGCAAGCTATTACATTCTCAATCGCGGATTGAAACGAGTTCATTTACCTGCAGTATTACTTATCTATTCATATTACGATATTATTCATGTAAACGCCAATCTCCGAAATCGTATTGACACGAATAGGCGCCAAATTGTAACCTACATCATAATTGAAATAAATTGTAAATTTAAGTAACTGTCTTATTATTTCACGCGAATTCTAGCGGAACCAGACGTGTTGAAATTTTCTTATCTGAATCGACAGAATCCGAAAAGTTTCGGATTTGGCGTCTCGAAAATAAATTCCTTTCGGGCGGTTTGAATACATTTATTTTTACTGAATAAATCAGAGGGTAGGTAATGGAGACTTCTGTCGAAAATTAGCATTTGAAGTGTGATCCACGTGCACCACTGGAAAATACAAGACTTTACTAACTTTAAGATGCTTAAGAAATTGCAGTGTAAGTCCTGTAATTTATGTACATCACAATAACAAATTTTGCGTATGGATTAATAGAGAAGATTACACTTTTGTGCAGTTTCTGGGTGGGAAAGTTTGTAATTCTTCACTATCAATACGAAAACGCTCATTGCAATTGATATTTAAAAAAAAAGTTGACGGGATTTTGGGTTTACTGGATAAATTGACACACGAAACGAAAACAGATTTCTTAAAACCATTCGTTGGCCTTTATTCCCTTATTCGTAGTGTATACGTATAAACTACAATATACCGTGACATAATTCTTAATATTCATTGTTTTGCTCTCGCAGGCAATATATAAACACAGAAGGTACCAAACGTAGATCGCGAGGTTCTCGATCGTGGTAAATTATTCGTGTTTTCAATATCTGGCGATCGAGAGTCTCGTTGTCCGTTTACAATCGCCAAATCCGTCCCGAGGATTCGATGAATGAAAAATCGAGAAAAACGAAAGCGAAACCAAATGCGTAACATTCATATCTATAAATTCATCATGAACTAAAGTAATACGACAAAAAAACTATATATCGCGAAGATCAGTGATCTTTTACAACGCAAACTGCGCTATGTGGTAAAAATCATAATTATTTTTTTAAAAATCATCGGAGATCCGCTATATTGAGTTTCACGTCACCAAATGTACTAAAGCATAATTTGTTTGTCCAAGCTATTCGTTCTAATACCCTACAATTTAAACTCGGAATAGAATATTGATGAACAAAATGAAGAAAATAATTAAATTAGAATTCATGTTGTCGCAGAACCGCACAATTAAATATAAGAATCTACTGTACACGCGGTTCTCGACCGCCAAAATTTTGTTTTTCACGATATACACAAATAATCCTATGCAAGAAAATTAAGGCGACGTGGTAGTACTATAACTTTGAATTTCAAAGCCATGCGCGCAAAAAATAATAGAATTGATTGAAAACATTTCATTTGTTTCCTAATAAACAAGGTAGTCCGATGATTCTTTAATCGTTATGTGATTTGAAAAATATGATCAATGAGTAAATAATAAAATTGCTCATTATTTGTCGGTAATTAAAGTGTCGGTTTACTTTCCGATTTTACTAATAAAGGAAATACACTGAAAACTCGTCCGTTCTTACAATGTCAACTATGAAGGTTAGAATAAAATAATCATCGTGCTATTCGTGAAAAAAAAAGTTTTGTAATTCAGAAGTATTGGATGACTTTCACGTCGCCTTAATCGACGCACGATTGCGCGAGGATCTAACTACGCGTAAATAATCCTCGAAGACACTGTTCCTGTTGCGTATGAACTTGCGTTGATCGTTCACAAAATTTACGAGATAAATACAAATTAATTGTTTCCGGCAAACTGTTGCTAGTTGTCGTCCGGATCATCTTCGTCGTCCGATATATATTTTTTGGTGACCCTCTTTCGCCGTCCTCCTCTTCCCTCGCTTTTTCGTCCCTTCATCTTCAGTTTCATTCTCATGCTCGAGTCCCCGTCGGAACCGTCCTCGCCTTCACCTGCGGACCCCGGAAATTCTACTCAATTATTAAAGCGTCATCAACTCTGTACATGACGTGCTCAATTTATTAATAAAGTTTTTTTATATTCTACAAACCTCTTTCATCGCCATCCGATGCATTGGTGCTCTCCGCCTCCAGACGATCTCGAGCTTTTGTGAATACTCTCTGGAGTACAATAGAGTCCTCGTGTATCAACGACGCCTCCTCGTTGTAGATCTGGGCATTTTTGCATAATTGCATAAAGTCCTTTTCAAGCTCGTCGAAGTCGGTATACTAAAAAAAAATACACAAGTTTATCATTAGACATCGGCAGACACCGTTTTTTTCGACAATGGCGATGTATTATAAAAATTAGGATATTTCATTGGAAATGTTCTTTCATCTCTTGATCTTATCTTACCTTTCCTTCATCAATTTTCTGCAGTAATTTATTTATCGTCAATGGCTTTTTGATGATCTCGTAATAGTCTGGGAGTTCTCTTCTCGACGGCAATTTCATAAACGGTTCGCTGAGTAACCGACCATCCGTGCCATCCGTATAATTCACGACAACCATCAAAATTTTCTTCATAGCCCTCTTCATTTTTGGGTCAACCGCGGATCCGGTGCCGCGTCGTTTCTTCGGCGTAGGCTCGTCGTCTTCCTCGCCCT
Organism: Ephialtes manifestator; assembly: GCA_963970395.1. Classification (NCBI taxonomy): domain Eukaryota; kingdom Metazoa; phylum Arthropoda; class Insecta; order Hymenoptera; family Ichneumonidae; genus Ephialtes; species Ephialtes manifestator. The sequence goes on along the minus strand of OZ019973.1, from coordinate 28,235,260 downwards.
TCTTTCTGCGCTTTCTCGTTTTCTTCTTTTTCTTATCATCTTCTTCCTCTTCTTCGTACTCGATACCATCGTCGTCTATAACCTTCAGCCACTCTTTTTCCGTAAGGCTGTCGGTATAATCGACTTCCTTTCTTTGCCGCGAGCCTCTGCCCAAAAATCTATCCTCGTCTTCCTCGTAAGTCCATCGCTCGACTTCGTCGTCGTCCTTGACGAGCCAGTCCGGCAACTCAGCTTCTTCGAGCAATCTCGGTTTTCTTTCGGCTCCGAGTTTGGCCTCTTCTCTTCGCCTCTCAAGATCCAATTTTTGAAAAGACTCGAACTCACCCTCGGTTCTCGCGATCATCTGATTAACAGTCTCGTCATCAGGCACTTCGTTTTCTTCCTCGTCATCCGCGTCGTCTTGATGCAGAATGCTCTGCAAAAACTGTTGTCTCTCGGAGCCCGTTGACTTCTGATCAAACATACCCGCCTGAATGACCTTCTCGTCCATATTAAGCTTGTATCTCGCAGCAGCCAAAATTCTCTCCTCCACCGAATTAACAGTCATAAGCCTCAATACTCGAACCTCATTTTTCTGACCAATTCTGTGAGCTCTGTCCTGCGCCTGCAAATCTTGATGAGGATTCCAATCGGAATCGAAAATGATAACGGTATCGGCAGCTTGAAGATTAAGCCCCAAACCTCCGGCTCTGGTGGATAGCAAAAACAGGAAATACTCGGAGCCGGGATCGTTGAATTTTTTCAACAAGTCACCTCTGTCCTCGGCTTTGGTCGTACCATCGAGACGCAGGTACATAAAACCCCGCCAGCCGAGATAATCCTCCATGATAGTCATCAACTGTGTCATTTGACAGAAAAGCAATACCCTGTGATTGGTGGCTTTTAGTTTCGGTAAAATTCGATCGAGAAGCTCGAATTTACCAGAGGCTCGATAGAGATCGGGTCCGGTTACTACACCGCTCCCCGTATTACCGCCAACGTACTCGCAGTACTTCTCTTCGATAGCTTGGAACATGAAGGGATGATTGCAGAGCTTACGCAGCTGTACAATAGTGTTCATGAGGGCTTTAGCGCCGCCCTTTCCCTGTTTACCTTTCTCCGAACCGTCGGTCAACAAAACACCCTTACTCTGCATGTGTTTATAGAGAACCTTCTGAAGTCCGGACATATCGCACTTGATTATATACTCGACCTTATCGGGCAACTGTGACTCTACTTCCTTCTTCAAACGACGCAACAAGAAGGGCCTAAGCACTTTGTGCAAACGACGAATAATCAAAATTGTTTCTTCCTCGTTGAGCTCGACTTTCTCGCCCGTAGTCGCGAACGGTGCGTTAAACCATTGCTCGAATGTACTACAGGATTTGAATATCGATGGAAGCAAGAAATTGAGAAGAGCCCAGAGCTCGGGCAACTTATTCTGCAACGGTGTACCCGTGAGGAGTAGACGATGTGGCGCCAGGTAATGAGTGTTCAACACTTGCGTGAGCTTGCAATGATGATTCTTCATTCTGTGACCCTCATCTATTATCATGTACTTCCACTGTAGCTTTGCGAGCACACCTTTGTCCTTTATTACGTACTCGTAGGTCGTCAGAAGCACGTTGAACTTTGTCGCTCGCATCTGCGACTGTATGGCACGTCTTCCAGCGGGGGAACCTTTGTACGATACTACTACGACGCTCGGAGCCCACTTCTCGAATTCCAGCACCCAATTTGACAAAGTTCTGCAAGACGATTAACCAAATTAATAGCAGCAAAAAATATAATTACCATTGTTACGTCAATATTCGATATAGGAGAATAAAAAATTGCGATTAAACTATGGTTACTTACGAAAGAGGTACGATGATCAAGAAGGGACCGTTAACTTTCTTCTGTTCCATGAGATACGTTACTAAAGCGATCGTCTGAATGGTCTTACCAAGACCCATCTCGTCAGCGAGGATTCCGTTGAGATTGTTGTTGAACAATGAAACCAGCCATTCGAGACCCTAAAATAAATACGAGACGCATTTTGTACAAACAATTTTATTCCCATACATTTATTAACCCATTTAGTGAAGAATTTTAATATCTTTGAATTCATGTTAAAATTTTGGCTGTATCATTATGAGATACATCTCGCGCGAAAACGATGTAATAATTCAGTGAAATTACCTTTATCTGGTATTCCTTCAGATTGCCGTTGACCATGATAGACGCTTGTTCCGTGACGCTTTCATGTACGGTATGAGCGATGCTGTAATAAGTCTGTTCTTCGGTCTTGTACTCATCGTCCTCGACCTTCGCTTTGTGAAGTGGTTTCTTCGTCTTGTCTTCCTCAGTCTCCCCAGTAACTTTTTCTTTTTCAGCTAAAGTACAATATAAATGGTCATAAACGATACAACAGACTTGTTCGGTGAATCATGAGACAAGATTTTATTTATGAAAAACTTATTTTACCGATTGAATTACTCAATGATTGAAGAATTTTACCATTTGCCTTCTCCTCGCTCTCTTCCTCTTCATCCTCTTCGTCTTCCTCGCTGTCGGAGTCAATGGGTTCCCAGCCAGGGTGTGACTCGAGGAAAGCCGAGAGTTGACTCATAAGCGGAGCATCATCGCCAGTTAAAGTCCTTCCGGTCGCAATTTCGATAACACCGACGCGAGAATCGTCACCGTTAGCCCCATCTTCGCCACCCTCGCCATCCTGGATCCGCTTTTTCTTCTGCCAAACGAGGACGTTAATATTCCGAAAAGTGTTTCTCACAGTGGTTAAGTTCCCTCATGAAAAAATCGCTCATGAATTTGCAAAAATGTCAATAAGCACCAATGGAAACCTGGTACCCGAAAAAGGGTACCAGAAAAGTAGTTGCACGGTCAAAATGTGACTTTTCGAGAACCGAGAAACTATTTTCCGCTTGCTGTTTATCCGAATACCGCATCTATGAGAAGCTTATAATTATACAAGTCTCCCATCAGTAGTTTTCAACATTTTTGACATTTCATTGATGAATTTTCATGAGAGCTCTGATAAAAAGAAATATCTAACCGATACCTTCTTCCTCTTCTGTTCCTCCACCTGTTTTCTCTTTTGCTCGATCTTGTGTTGCTTGACCATTTCCGTAAGATTGCTGATGTACTCGTCGGTTTGCGAGAGAAGAAAAGCAAGGCGCTTGTCTTTCTTTTGATCGATAAGCTTTCTGTAGCCCTCTTCATCCTCGGCCATGAGACGACGCATACGTTCTTTCTCGATACGTTCCTGTTCCTTCTTCTGCTCCCTCTCGGCGTTTGCGTGATAATTGAGCACGGCTTTGTTGAGCCGCGCCAATTTCGCGACATTGTTCCTATGAAACTCTTTGAAGTCTTTGCCATGTTGAAGCACGGATGTCAGGAATTCCTGCAAAATGGACAAGAAGTATGTTATCACACACTGTTAGAAAATTATTCCGAATTATCGTCAACAAAGAATACAATATTAACGAACCTGGTGCTTCTGTCTGCGTTTGCGTTCTGCTTCGAGTTTCTGCTGTTTCTCCAATTTTTCTGTAGCGCGAGCCTCTCGAAGTCCTTGACGTTTCGTCCGTTTGTACGCTTTCACGTTCACCGCTGTCTCCAATGTCGTATCTTTACGAGTACACGCAATTATCTGCAATCAAAATTACACGTGTTATCATATAGATTTCAGTATGTGGAAATCTTCTTTTTTTAATGCTCTCTTTTTCTGAATTTCCCTTAATTCCAATCCATTTTTTAATTCTCCGATTTTCATATCGTTCAGATAGACAGTGAAAACCAAACAAAAAGCTCACTGATATTCAGGCGATTTAAAATGCATATATTCAATAACGTACCTCTGATCGTAATTGTCGCTGGAAATTTAATACCCTGAGCATTCTCAGTTCAATCTGCGCCTGTACGCGAAGATCCTCAGGCATATTGGTGGGCAGATTGCTGAGAATTTCCATTCTCGAAGCAATTCTTGCTGCAACCCTTAAATTTAATTTTATTAAATCAATATAAAACGCTTAATTTTTTTTAAATTCGGCTAAAAAATTCGTAACCATTTTTTTTTTGGCCATCGAATTACAATATTTCGGAGAACCTACCTATTCTCGCGTTCTTGAAGAATTAACAGAGGATCTAAACCGGCTGGTTTGGCGATGCTGGTGACACGATTAGTTTTTGTACCGGGCTGTGGAGGTTGTTGCTGCTGCTGCGGCGTCTGTGCACCAGGTCGAGGAGGTCCGGTGGGTCCAACAGCTGCGGGTCCAGGAAGTTGCGGGCCCGCCGGCGTCGTCGAGGCTTGAGACGGATCCATAGGACGTTGTCCCATACCTGGAGGAGGAGGAGGAGCTCCACCTATTTAAATCCCTTTCACGTTTATGACTGAACCCAGGATCATTCTACTCTACTTTTGCACATCGACGACCAAAAGCGCAAATAATTTAACAAGTAGACAATGTCAACTAACAATTTACATGAACAGCGCAATTGAAAAAGGACAGAAACGAAAACATACACAACAGAAAAAAATGAGGAAGCGCAACAAAAATAAGAGTAGTCACCTGTGACAAGCGTTTCTGGGGCAACAAGCAATAATTACCAGAACAAATAAACGAAACTTACCTTGAACCGCGAGTGCGAGCTGCTGTGAGAGCGGCTGATTTCTCGCCAGAAGTCTGTACGCCATTATTTGTACGCTACAAATTTAATTAAGATTCAATTACATCTGATGAAAATTCAAATTCATACATAAATAAACCTCTGCAGGTAGAATGAGCATTTACCGTAGTTGCTGCAACTGCTGTGAGCTGAATGTCTGTTTCTCGCCCATGTTGTTGCCCTGTCGTGCTCTTAACGCGATAAGCTGAGAATAACGTGGATCCTCTTGAAGCCCCTTCTCTTCCATCGAGTCAATAGCTTTTTGGAGTGCATTAAGATTTTCCTGACCCGGACCGGATGATCCGGGTGGCACACTGCCGGGTCCTATTTGTCCAGGTCCCGTTTGGCTCATCTGATTAACGGGTACACCGGGGCCCATTGGTCCCGATCCCGCAGGGCCGGGAGGTCCGCTGGATGCCGTTGTTCCCGCACCGCTGGCTGATCCCATTTGCGTGGGTCCTCCAGGACCCATTGGGCCTCCGCCCGGTGTCATTTGCGGTGAATTACCGGGTCCCATTGGGCCACGTGCGTCATTTGGGCCCATTGGACCTCGACTATCGCCTGCACCCATCGGACCCCGGCTGTCGCCCGGTCCCATTTGACCTGCCGGATTACCGCCGGGTGGCATATGACTTCCGGGACTACCGCCCGGTCCCATCGACGCGGGTCCACCGCTCCCCAATGGTCCTCCCGGTCCGGTTGGTCCTACTTGCGCTCCAGGACTGCTCATGCTTATAGGTCCCACGGGTCCGCCAGGTCCCATTTGACCACCAGGACCCATTTGCCCACCTGGCCCACTCGAACTCATCTGACTTCCGGGACCGCTGGGTCCCATTTGCGCGCCAGGACCGCTTGGACTCATTTGTCCTCCCGGTCCGCTCAATCCCATCTGGCCCGCGGGACCTCCGATGCTCATCTGTCCGTTGGGACCCATTTGCGTTGGTCCATTTGGTCCCATCTGCGAAGGTGGATTCGGTCCCATTTGCCCGTGACCATTCGATCCCATTTGCCCGGAATTGCTCGAGGGACCCATTTGTCCTGGTCCACTGGGACCCATTTGATTTGGCGATCCCGACACCATTTGATTCGAATTCATCGGAGACGGACCCCCTGGGCCCATGTGACCTGGCCCGCTTTGCGACATTGGCCCGCCCGGTGGACCACCCGGGCCCATATGACTCGACTGGCTTGCATTGATATGCCCCGAACCCGGAGGTCCGCCTATGTGTCCTGGCCCTCCCGGTCCCATTTGTGGATTTTGCGGGCCGCCCGGACCCATTTGAGGACCCGGACCACCTTGACTCATGTGAGGTGGTCCCTGAGGACCACCCGGTTGTCCCATGTGCCCACCCGGGGCCACTTGCGAAGGACCCATGTGCCCTGGCCCACCTGGTCCCATGGAATTCGGTCCTCCTGGACCCATCTGCCCTCCCATTCCCATTTGTCCTGGACCGCCTGGTCCCATTTGACCCGGACCACCGGGCCCCATGTGAACCGGGCCACCTGGCCCCATGTGACCCGGGCCACCGGGTCCCATTTGATTCGGTCCGCCTGGACCCATTTGATTCGGCCCACCCGGTCCCATCTGATTCGGTCCGCCTGGTCCCATTGGATTTGGCCCGCCGGGACCCATCGGTCCTCCTGGACCCATTTGACCCGGTCCTCCTGGACCCATTTGCCCCGGTCCTCCCGGACCCATCTGCCCCGGTCCTCCTGGAACCATTTGCCCTGGCCCTCCTGGACCCATTTGCCCCGGTCCCCCTGGACCCATTTGTACAGGACCCCCAGGACCCATGTGGCCACCCCCCGGCGGACCGTTCGGACCCATCTGACCCGGCACCATAGAATTACCAGAGACTTGCTGCGGTACGGGTCCTGGACCGCCTGGACCACCTTGACCCTGAGTAAGAATACAAGCTGACATTAGCCTTTGAGTGGTGCAATATACGCGTCAATCGATAACACCGACAAGTTCATAAGATTGAACGAAGAAAAAATATTTTATATTATACCAATAGATCGGACTATCGCGTAAATGGATAAATGTGGAAGAAAAGAAAATGCTGAAAAGTTAGGAAAATTTACGACTTCTTACGACGTCTTATCTCGTAGACGTAATAATATCGCACGCCGCACGTGCATCTGTGTCAGTCCTACGTCTACCAGCTATCGCTCAGTGCGATTTATAATGCGTCAATATTATTAATGTAGACTCAAGGCTAGTTCGCGGAGCTAAGATTACGATACCCGAATACCGAAACGATTCTCGGATGAATCCTGAAAGTGAAACATTAGATATGAAGGAAGTAGATAAATTCACGGGGCGCCAGCAAAAATCTCATAAAGCTATAATCTGTTGAGAGCTTTAATATTTTAGGGCAATTTGAACTCGAGTCAATCTACTGACATTAAATAAGGTCATATAATGTCCAGACGATACGTAATTCAACAAAAAACAACACAATTTAATTTTTCTCATTAACACGAATCACATATGCGCATCACATAACACAATCTAACTCAAGCTAACTCGACCAACAATGATACCGTGTTCGAAATAGATTTGTTTCCGTTTACTCGGTTGAGAAATTGACAATAGCTGTACTCATTTCTGATTTTTAATGGATTTTACGAATTATTATACATAACAATATATACGCACAAAAAACAGCCCTTAACGTACAGTCCTTAGCTTTACGTTAAGGGCTAGGAAGTAAACATAGGGCTAACATAAAGCTAAGAGCTTTACGTTAGCCCTAACGTTAGTATTAGCTATAACGTTAGCTATAACCTATGATTATTTCGCTAATTGAAAACAAGAGATTAAAACAATTAAAAGAAATTTTCACTCGTATCTGCATGCTAATACCTATTTACAACCATGTTCAAAATAGATTTGTTTCCGTTTACTCAGTTGAGAAATTGACAATAGCTCTACTCATTTCTGATTTTTAATGGATTTTACGAATTATGATATATAACAAATATATACGCACAAAAAACAGCCCTTAACGTACAGTCCTTAGCTTTACGTTAAGGGCTAGGAAATAATCATAGGGCTAACGTAAAGCTAAGAGCTTTACACTAATAATCATAGAGCTAACGTAAAGCTCTTAGCTTTACGTTAGCCCTATGATTATTTCGCTAATTGAAAACAAGAGATTAGAACAATTAAAAGAAATTTTCACTCGTATCTGCCTGCTAATACCTATTTACAACCATGTTCAAAATAGATTTGTTTCCGTTTACTCAGTTGAGAAATTGACAATAGCTCTACTCATTTCTGATTTTTAATGGATTTTACGAATTATGATATATAACAAATATATACGCACAAAAAACAGCCATTAACGTACAGTCCTTAGCTTTACGTTAAGGGCTAGGAAATAATCATAGGGCTAACGTAAAGCTAAGAGCTTTACACTAATAATCATAGAGCTAACGTAAAGCTCTTAGCTTTACGTTAGCCCTATGATTATTTCGCTAATTGAAAACAAGAGATTAGAACAATTAGAAGAAATTTTCACTCGTATCTGCCTGCTAATATTTCAACAAACTGCGTGTATCATTATTCATAAATTCTGGGTAAAATAGGAAAATCATCCCGCGGAAATGAGAACCCGAAAATGCAGTCCCTGGAAAAGATCTAAAAATACACACCCAAATAAACATGTATATATCTTTATATAACAAAAAAATGAAAAACAATTTGTTTTTGTAAGTACAAAGATACAAAGTTCAATACCGATGGATAGAAACCGACTAAATACACTCTATATCGTATTTTAGGCTCTATCGTTCTGTCGTATCCCATGTCACTTTTTTAACGAAGGATTGCAACCAACGCACGAGGGTTGCACGGTCCGAGAACGTGACCGCGACCCACTCAGGGCGTGCACAGGGCATGGAACACTGTAAACAAAGTAAAACTCTCCGATGGTAGCGAAAACAAAGCATGCGGCAGGGTGACACATGCACGCCGTACTCACGTGCATCGAACCGACTGCACCTGCAGTTTCCTTATCAATATCAACTAGCTTTAAGCTAATCCACTAATTCACTATCCCGATCGGTATTGAATTAGAAAAAAAAAAAAAACAGGAAAGAAAACCGGAAATGACCCTGAGTTTGTCGGAGGAAGCCACATAACTGCAGTATCGCTTGTATGCTTAAAGGAGACGTGTCAACGCGAAAAAAAAATGTTTTTTCATTGGCTGTTTTTCCCCCAATCATCTGCTAAATTTCAATTATAAAAATATCCTTTGACCACTGAAGCGAAGAATTTTTATGTCAAAATAAAAGCCAGTTAGGTATGCACAAAGACCAAGTTATTTTGCTTCTTATGATTTTTTCTGATGAACAAAAATGTGGATGACGATATTGTAATTTAAAGAATTAACAACACAACCATAGAAATAACGAAAAAAAATTGCGCAAGTAGACGATGAATAAGACAAGTTATTAAATATTCGTGACTCGTGACAAAAGACATAATCACTTTGACGACAGAACGCATAAAGCGTTGAATATATTATCTAACGTCGTTGTCACGTGCAACGCATTGCTTTTCGCTGCATCTAAATAATTAGTATTTTTTTTTCAATCGGACAGAAATATTGGCGTCGGCACGTTGCTTCGTGACGAATCAGTCGAGTTCGGCGTGTCAAGAGCCCGTGGAAAGAACCAGATGGAATTTAATTCCTATCTGCAGGACGCGCATAAGCCCACGTGCAAGCGGAGGGGGTAGCACTAGTCTCCCGACGCATCGCGAAATAAGTAGCGAGTTTCCGTCGAACCGGTGCTTACTCCAACGGAAGAACGTGCCGAGTTACAACTGACCTAATTTTACGTGCGACGTTCCACAATTTTGAAAAATTTATCCTTCGCCGTGACTTGTTCTTTCCATCGATTCAACACCATGGCTAACCAGAAGGAACTCGAGCACTGCTACGACTTCGTCATGAAGCTTACCATAGAATCAGCTAAGGTACCTCAATTATTTCATTTAATCACTTTCTCATTTTCAGACACAAAAAAAAAATCCCATTTTTACCTACTTAACGACAACAATTTATTTTATTTTATGAATTTTATTTGAATTATTTCGAACAATGTAAACTCATCGATATTCTCGTGCCACTTGATTTTAGAAAATATTTTTCATTAATCTTGTAAAAATAAATGTTATCTACTTTACCTTTAGAATAATATATTTTATTAAATGTTTTAAAAAAAAAAGATAATTCATTAAAGGAATTTTCGGCGTGCTACCAGATTTCAATATTTTTTATTTACAGTTCCTAAAAAGCATATCCGATATTTCTACACTGAAAAAAAAAAATTTCATTGATTCAATAAATCCATCGTTTGCGGGTTGCCAAAAACAAACGTTATCAACTTAATTTGAATTCTAATTCCTCCAATTTCATATGAGATCGAAACAATAACTCTGAAATAAGCAAAATAATATTTTATTATTTTAATGTTAAGTGGGATTGAACGACCTGTGTGAAAATCTGTTGGGGATAAACTGGTTTGAACCTACACGGAAAGAAAAGCTTGGTTGAAACAACCAAGTGCTATGGTTATATATGCGCCAGACAATTAATTGGTTAGATCGACCAATTTCTTGGTTAGGCTACCAATTTCTTGGTTAGCCAACCAAGTAATTTGTTAGGTGACCAATTTCTTGGTAAGCTAACCAAGTGACTTGGTAAGCTAACCAAGTGACTTGGTTAGACCAACCAAGAAATTGGTCACCTAACAAATTACTTGGTTGGTCTAACCAATTAATTGTCTGGCGCATATATAACCATAGCACTTGGTAGTTCCAACCAAGCCTTTTTTTCCGTGTAGCGACTTACTTATTTTTTCCTATCAAGTTTTTCTGTAGTGGGGCTAGACATAATATACCTAGCATACACGTATAGATGCCCAGGCCATCTAGGATCTATCTAGCTTTCATGGCACACCTTACCTGACCAGAGGCTAGACATAATATATCTAGCACACGTACAGATGCCGAGGCCATCTAGTGTCAATCTAGTTTTACTTGAATACTTGTATTTGGCGCTACGCGGGCGTTTTCCGATACAGGGAGATTCCGATACAGGTTCTAGTCGTGACACGCTGCGCAGCGATTATTATGTAGATTGGCACGTGCATGTTCGTGAAAGGTACCAAAAAATACGTTCTAGAGGACTACGATTTTTTTTTGTTTTGTACGACGCGAAAGAATTTATATTGTTTTTGTTTTTTGCGATATGCCTTATCGAGATATTTGATTATTATTGAAAAAGTGATTACATACGTTATTAAATACGTTCTAGAGGACTACGGTTTTTTTTTGTTTTGTACGACGCAAAAGAATTTATATATTTTTGTTTTTTGCGATAGGCCTTATCGAGATATTTGATTATTAATGAAAAAGTGATAACGTACGTTATTAAATAGTGTTCCCTGTTTAAATAGTGTTAAACAGCTTCCCTGTTACGTGCTGATGCAATAAATGACGGTTTATATTAATTCTGTTTTTTATTTATCCTAGGCTATTTAACCGGTATCTGGGTTCAATAGAGAAATCCGGTCTAGCACTTAGTCAATTTTATGCTATAGGGTTAACCGATTACCGTACTGGCTAATCACTAGCTAAGTTTACTGGGCGAATTAATAGAATCTTAGACAGATTTTAGACAGTTTTTCTGTACAACGACTAGACAGCGAGAAATTACACATAGCGCTCGGATCTAGCTAGTTTTTTTACCTAGATCTTGTACAGAAAATACGAAAACGAGTCGATTTCTAGGTGATAGCGAGTTGGAATTTCCACACGGGGATATGTCGTATGGGTGCTTCGGCGAATGACGGCTTATGACTTTTTTATTTTTTGTGGTTTAACGTTTCACCCTGATCAGGGCCTCTTCAGAAACCATTATTATTTAAAATTTTTAATCGATGAGTTTGTGACCTCATACTTTGTTTATGTTTCGTATTTGTATATTTGTTGTTTGACAAAATAGACGTTTTCTTCTCGTGTTGTGCTTTTGGTGTGATTGGTGACCGGGCTCCCCGGTCTTATAGGTTAAGTCTGTCTGTGTTTTATGTTCTTAGAAATTTAATTTTTATATTGCACTTGTATTTACTTTTAACTTTTGAGACCGGAGAGTCCGGTCACCACGAGGTCACATTTCTAACCACACGGGGAATAAAAACTACAGTTGATTCAAAAACATTTATTTTGGCAGACCGCAGACGATGGATTTATTGAATCATTGACATTTTTTTTTTAGTGCACTTTCCACAAATCCGAAATCCTGGTTAGGGATTACAAAATCGGGAGTTACAAAACCTGTCAGTTTACGTCATATACAATGCACTTGCTGCTATAGTGGGAGGCTAGTGTTACGCGTGGCAATGTAGTATTTCCGGGAGTGGGAGCACGTTCTTATCATATCCGAGCACGTTGCGCTGTGCGTCAGTCGAAACAATCACACTCAACATACCCGATATATCCGGCAGATGCACTTAAAAATTCATATTGATTCAGACAGTAAAGGCTACATAAACAAATTTGCACAATGCTTGTTCATAATTTTTCTACATAATTGCTACAGGTGACGTTTATTAGATTTTCTTCCGTTTACGAACGCAATCTCTTTTTCCGACGGAAAAAATGACAATAAGTGCCAGAATTGATAAAGTCGTTTTTGATTGGATTTTAAAAAACATTTATTGTGAAATTATGTAAACCAGAAAACATTATTTGCTATTAAATTAAAAAAATTCTGACATCATTGACAGATAATACGTGAGGCTTTCCAAGGCTTAAAAAATATTGAGACAAAAGCTGGAGATTGGGATCTCGTAACGCAGTTCGACAAAAAAGTTGAGGAAGTTTTAATAGCTGGACTTGTCAAGGAATTTCCCACTCACAAGTAAGTAGATAGAAAAATAAGAATTTTTCACTGGCACCCCGATATTATTTATTTATTTATTTATTTTTAATAATAATATCATATACTAATGTGCTGAATTTTGTTCGTCATAAAGATTCATTGGGGAAGAAACTGTTTCGAGCTCAAATTACCTTCCTGACCTGACCAACGCACCGACGTGGATCATAGATCCGATTGACGGTACCACAAACTTTGTTCACTCTTTCCCTCACACCTGCATCTCGATTGCTCTTGTGGTTAACAAAGAACTGGAGATCGGCATTGTTTACAATCCGATGTTGGAACAAATGTTCACTGCCCGACGAGGACGTGGCGCGTATCTCAACGGCAAACCCATAAGGAGCTCCTCCGTCGATGGTGAGACGATTACTATTACACAGAATTGTAAATGCCTAATACTTATAGAAATAATGATCATGATACGATCAGCTCTATAATTATGATTTTATAATAATAACATATAGCGATTGTAATACGATGATTAAACTTCGGAATGGCAGCAAAAATTATTATGTTTCAATAAAAATTCACGGTCATCCTTTTGAAAAAATGAAAAAAAATAAGTAATGCATTAAGAAAGTAATGCATTACTTATTTCTTCCATTTTTCCACTATTTCTTGCAATATTAAAGCGAAAATTAGTACTTTTTTCAGCTATTCAAATGTTTACACTCTATTTTATAATCACTACATATTATTATTATGAAATCATAATTACAAAACAAATTGTACTTAAACTATATCTCATGAATTAATAGGGATTTACAACTCTGCTACAGCATAATTTGAAAATAATATGTAGATTGTTAAAAAAGACTGGAAGTTTTTATGCATAAACTCGACATCTAAAATTAATGTACAATTGTTGTATAAAATTGATGTAATTTTGCGGTAAAATTAAAGCAAATTATTAATATTTAAATACTTTTACTGTAAAATTAAAGTAAATTATTGAATTTGCTGTACCATACATTAATTTTACATCACACTTGTATATTAAATTTAATATACCAGTTTATGCATAAAAACTTCTAGTACTTGTATCTTAAATTTGAAGTAGATTTTTTTACAGTGTATATATGGGGCATTGTACACCGATCGGACCACCTTTTACCACGACCGTCGTCGGTACAGTTGATTATTTTTTTAATCATTCACCCCAATGAATGGAGATTGCTCAATTTTTTTCAAAATTTTCATTGCATATTTCGCGCATTTGTGAATTTATAAAAATTGCTCTAAAAATTCAGTTTAAAAACTTTCGAAAGCAAAATGTCCAAGTTTTTGAAAAATGGATTTTTATGTTTATTAATAAAAAATCAATGCTTCGGAGGAGTTAAAGAATTTTAAAAATAAATTGACATTAAAGTATACTTCAAAATGAAAGACTTTTATGCACTTTTTTTTACGACACGATCATATCCAAGAAGATACGTGCAAAGTTTTTAAACGCAATTATTCGAGCACTGTTTATAAATTCACAAGTGCGCGAATTATACGATGAAAAGTTTGAAAAAAATTCAACATGCTCCATCCATTCGGGTGAATGACTATAAAAATAATTAACTGCATTAAGGGGAGGGAGTCAGGTAAAAAAAATTGATTTTGGAAATTCAATATCATCCAAATCCTATTGCATATAAAAATACCCAATGCACTATATTGTTGGTGCTCGATGAAAGAATTTTTTACTGTCGTCTGACTTGCATATGCTTTTCAATATTATCTTAAGCAAAGTTCTTAGGTTTTCCATCCTGCGCATGATTCAGATCAAACTACTAGGCAGATTGGAATCATTGACGTCTCATTTTCTTCTTCATGAAAAGATACCCCGGCTAAATGGAGCAAACTATTTTTTTTTCATTCTGAAAGCAAAGTTAATCACTGATTTAGAAAATAGCATAAAATTTATTTATTAATAATTATGTTACTTTAAAAATATTACATTTTATTAACATTTGCTCCATTTAGCCGGTGTATCTGTTCATGAAGAAGAAAATGTGACGTCAACCATTCCAATCTGCCTAATAGTTTGATCTGAATCATGCGCAGAATGGAAAACCTAAGATCATTGCTTAAGATAATATTTAAAAGCATATGCAAGTCAGACGACAGTAAAAAATCCTTTAATCGAGTACCAACAATATAGTGCATTGGGCATTTTTATATGCAATAGGATTTGGATGATATTGAATTTCCAAAATCAATTTTTTTGACGTGACTCCCTCCCCTTAAAGACGGTCGTGGTAAAAGGTGGTCCGATCGGTATATATATATAGAAAACAATAATATAATAATATTCTGTGATTATTTAGTTCATTATATCAAGTTAATAATATTAAGTCTATTTGAATCTTTCACAGACCTAAGAAATTCATTAATCTGCATCGAGGCCTCTTACGCGGCAATTGAAGAAATCAGGGACGTGATTTTGGGCAGGCTCGAAGCTTTCGTTTCCGTAGCTCACGGAATAAGAACATTGGGCTCAGCGGCCCTCACACTTTGCCATGTAGCGATGGGAGCCGCTGAAGTTTATCACTGCGACAACCTGTACCCCTGGGACGTTGCAGCTGGAGTTCTTATAATCCGAGAAGCTGGAGGATGTGTCGTCGACACGAAGGGTAATATTTCACAAATTATACTATAACATACACTGAGAGAAAAGTTTGTTAACATTTCTTCAACAGTTAACAAATCTTGGTTAAATATGGCGAAATGAACCATTTAGTTATTCTTATTGAATCTCACTTGAGCTAAATAAAATTTGCTTGTCATAAATGAAGCTCGCTGACATTTGTTAATAGTTAACAAATCTTATTTGGCTCAAGTGAGATTCAATAAGAATAACTAAATGGTTCATTTTGCCATATTTAACCAAGATTTCTTAACTGTTAACTAACTCTTCTCTCAGTGTACGCTGTAGAAACTAAATTGTTTTTTTTTTCTACTTTTAACTAAAATATATACTGTCGATGTTACATAAAAAATTTTGTCAACTTCTGATTTCACAACAACGTACAAAAACAATGTGTTAAAAATGTTGTACTCTCAGTTTGTTCGTCTTTTTCATTATTTTTTGAAAAACGAAAAAATGTAAATTCAACTTTTTGTATATTTGGCAAATAGAGCAATAAAAAATTTGGCAAAGAAATTTGCTTGTCGTAAATGAAGCTCGCTGACATTTGTTAATAGTTAACAAATCTTATTTGGCTCAAGTGAGATTCAATAAAAATAACTAAATGGTTCATTTCGCCACATTTAACCAAAATTTCTTAACTGTTAACAAACTCTTCTCTCAGTGTACGCTGTAGAAACTAAATTGTTTTTTTTTCTACTTTTAACTAAAATATATACTGTCGATGTTACATAAAAAATTTTGTCAACTTCTGATTTCACAACAACGTACAAAAACAATTTGTTAAAAATGTATTCTCAGTTTGTTCGTCTTTTTCATTATTTTTCGAAAAAAGAAAAAATGTAAATTCAACTTTTGTATATTTGGCAAATATAGCAACAAAAAATTTGGCACTAAAATTTGCTTGTCGTAAATAAAGCTCGCTGACATTTGTTAATAGTTAACAAATCTTATTTGGCTCAAGTGAGATTCAATAAGAATAACTAATTGGTTCATTTCGCCATATTAAACCAAGATTTCTTAACTGTTAACAAACTCTTCTCTCAGTGTACGCTGTAGAAACTAAATTATTTTTCTTGTCTACTTTTAACTAAAATATATATTGTCGATGTTACATAAAAATTTTTGTCAACTTCTGATTTCAGAACAAAGTACAAAAATAATTTGTTAAAAATGTTGTATTCTCAGTTTGTTCGTCTTTTTCATTATTTTTCGAAAAAAGAAAAAATGTAAATTCAACTTTTGTATATTTGGCAAATATAGCAACAAAAAATTTGGCACTAAAATTTGCTTGTCGTAAATAAAGCTCGCTGACATTTGTTAATAGTTAACAAATCTTATTTGGCTCAAGTGAGATTCAATAAGAATAACTAAATGGTTGATTTCGCCATATTTAACCAAGATTTCTTAACTGTTAACAAACTCTTCTCTCAGTGTACGCTGTAGAAACTAAATTTTTTTTCTTCTACTTTTAACTAAAATATATATTGTCGATGTTACATAAAAAATTTTGTCAACTTCTGATTTCACAACAAAGTACAAAAATAATTTGTTAAAAATGTATTCTCAGTTTGTTCGTCTTTTTTTTTTTTTTCGAAAAAAGAAAAAATATAAAATCAACTTTTTGGCAAATTTATAACATCTTTTTATCACTTTTTTACTTAACAATGAAATACATAAAACGTTAAAAATATTTGTCGGATTGGCATAAAATTTTTTTAACTTACGAAAACCGACAATCCGATTTCACAAAATTATTTTTTATTGTGTACGCATAACAATAATAAATTTCCTTTCTTTGGTACGAGCAAATCAGCAAAACCGTCATTTTTTTTCCAGGTAGTGAATTAGATCTGATGAAACCCAGGATTGTCGCAGTTGGAAATCAGAAAATGGGTCCCGATGTAGTTAAGCTTATACAACTGGCTGATGCGGAGACACAACGAAGACGCGTGGCAAATGCAAATGCTGGTCGAACTAGTGGACACATTGGAAGATTGTCGGATTACTAGAATTTTGTTAGTCCCAAAGACTGAAGATTATTGAACCATGTGAAAAAATGTGTCGTTGCCTACAGGACAATAATGCCAATAAGTTTTAATTGTTAAAACGACCTCAATCTTTTGACTTTTGCTTGTAACGAAATTTCTACTTGAGTAGAAATCGATCAACGCAACTAAATTTGTAAATTACCAAGGATATTCCGAGTGCATACACGAAAAGCCACCGCAAGGACTCCATAATATGACATCGACAGGACAAGAACCTGAGTTACTTTAATAGTGTTAATTACTTTAAGATGTGCTCGTGAAATGAGCCTCACAATGTACGACACACGCTGGAGCTTCGAGTCAATCGAAACTTTCAGTTTAACGACAACAGCCGATTGCCTCGGACCGTACAAAATATTTACGGACAAAGTTATTTATGTATATAAGATCGTGAAAGTCCGGATATTCTACGTGATAATAGATTTGTAGAAAAACAAGTAGAATCGTTGACTGAATACCACTGTGTCAACAGTATTTTTCGTCCAATTTACAGTACATATTATTAAAGGTGTGTTTTATTAAAAGTAAGAATGTATATACAAATAAAATACTTGTAGTTGTCCAAATATTCTTTTACTAGTTTTTTTTTTTCTCGTCAAAAAGTGATATATCTTAAGTGAATACAAAAACCAATTTCATTTTAATCCTTGCAGTCACAAAAATATTTCATTCTATCATTATTGTAGGTAATAATAAAATTACTCCGTTTTGATCGATTTCGAATTTAATAAAAGAATTTCAAAGCATCGCGTGGAGATTTTGGAATCGTTTAAATCATCCGGCTAATCGAACCTTGACTGAAATCACTAAAATTTAAAGAATACAAGATTGAATCTACCCGTTGTTTATTCAACTGAAAAATATATAGAAAGATAACAGAAATGTCGTGTATAATCAGAGCATCATTCTACAACTTGAAAAAAATAACGAAAACAATGTTTTCCGTGTGTACGATGCTGCTTTAATCATTCGCAAGGAAGAATTTATTTGTTTTGCCTTGCGAATGAAAAAAAACAACATCAAGTGTATTCTGACTCATAGTGCGGTTGTCTCAGTCGCTACGAAGGGGAATTTAACGTTCACTCAGATAATTTGTACGACAACATGTGCAACTTTTATTAAACACTCAAGTACTCATGTACAAATATATGTCGCTATCTTTGAGAACCAACAATATTCCAACTATTTTCAGACATATTTCTGACAGTGTAAGAGAATAAAATACAGGGTAACCTCAAGATATTATCACTTTAATTACTTTGATGGTGACAAGAGCTATTAATCACACCTTTACATATTGTTGTTGTAAACTGAAATAAAGTCGAGGTTGTTCGTTACCAGCACAACGTCTCCGATGCTCGAGAGGTTTGGCACCATCTCTGGTGGCAAGAAGTTTTTATCTCTGATTTCTGTGATAAGGATTAGTCGACCAGTTACTTCCTCCGTGAGACCAGTAGCGTCGAGAATCGTCTCGAACAACAGGAGAATGGCAGAGTCAAAGGAAATTGAAAAGTACTTCGAGGTTGCCAAACAACTCGTGTTAGAAGCTGGCGAGGTAAATAAATTATTTGGATAACAAATAGTGATATTAAAAATTATGGAAACTCTTCGTAAATGGCATTTTTTGAAACTCGTTTAAAATATTGAAATCAAAGAATTTTCTTTTGTTAATTGCATCGTTTATACTTTTGTAATTGTCGAAGGTATTCAAGAAGGCTATAGTATCAGAGAAAACAGTGACGACGAAAGGCAACGACTGGGATTTACTTACGGAGCACGACTTAAACATAGAGAATATTTTGGTATCAGGATTATCAGCCAAGTTCCCCGATCACAAGTACGTACGATGAGATTTTATAATTATTATTTAAGGAAGACTGCCGCAAATTATTTAGTAGATTGTCATTTGAATATTCTAAAACCACTTGTCATTTAGTTTCTGCTCAACATTTCTCATTGCAGATATGTAATCTTATCAACTATGACTTCTGCTATCAATGTGTCCAAATGGGCTTAGACACAAGATTTGTGTGTAGCTCTGTAACTTCATTGATGTACTTTCGTGCAAAATTGTTGTTAAGCCTCTAGAAAGAATAAAAAATAATAATGAACGTATTCGTCAACGCTTAAGTTGAAAGTTGCGAAAAATATATAAAAATTATGTGTACTCCAAGTAAAAACGTATTTTTGCAATCTACTTATTTTTCATAATTCTTTCAGGACTGTTTTGCTACATTTTAAATAATATATTCTACATGAGAGTTTGATACGAACACGCCGATTAAGAACGACCGGTGGGGAGATTACACGAATTTCTTGTCCGTAAACGATTCTGTACTTAGAGATAAACTTTTTTGAAAGGATGCAAAGTTGAACTTTGCACATTTCCTCATTAATTTTCATCTTTCGCAACACCGCCTCTATGAGGAAGTTTCTTTATTTTGTTTTTGGCTTCCTCATAGAGAAAGCTTTGCGAAAGATGAAAATTATTGACGAAGCAATGTGCAAAGTTCAACTTTGCATCCTTATTTTAAATAGAAATTAAAGAAGTGCGAAAACAAAAATTTTCATAAATTCAAAATTCTATAAAATCTAAACCGCTTTATGTATTTCGCTTAAATTCAATACCGATCGTCATTTTTCATTGCTTTATTCGTCAAAAACTGTTTAAGCTCATTATCTAACAAATTGTGGCAGCTGGAGAACAAATTGAGAATTTTTGAAAAATTCAATGTCTTATAAAATCTGAACCACTTTACCAATCTTCACCAAATTCGATATCTACTACAACTGGATGTTAATTTTACCTTGCAAAAGATTTGAGCAGGTTTGGTCGAACTTAACTTGAATGAGAACGAAAACAAAATTTTTTCGAAAATTCAGAATTTTATAAAATCTAAACCGCTTTATGGATTTCGCTCAAATTCAATAGCGACCTTCATTTTTCTTTTCTCTATTTGTCTAGAACTATTTACCTCATTAGGTGAAAAATTGCGGAAGCTAGAGAACATACAGACATTTTTCGAAAAATTTAAAGGCTTATAAAATTTTAATTTCTTTTTCAATTTTTTCGAGAATGTATACATAGGAAGGGGCGTTGCTCCTCTACCAGCGTGCCAAATTTCAGCTTGATTGTTAAAGCCGTTTTCGAGATACAGCGGTTTTAATTTTGCAAGCGTGCCACACACACATACATACATCCGGACATTTTTTCTAAACCACTTTTCTCGACGTTTTGGAGTCAGAGTTGTAAATGCCTAATACTTATAGAAGTAATGATGTTGTTACGATCAGCTCTATAATTATGATTTTATAATAATAACATGTAGCGATTGTAATACGATGATTAAACTTTGGAATGGCTGCAACAATTATTATTTTTCAATAAAAATTCACGGTAATCCTTTTGAAAAAATGGAAAAAAATAAATAATGCATTACTTATTTCTTCCATTTTTTTCAGCTATTCAAATGTTTACACTCTAGTTTATAATCACTACATATTATTATTATGAAATCATTATTACAAAACAAATTGTCCTGTAAACTATATATCATGAATGGGGATTTACACCTCTGTTTGGACCATTCTGAGTGTCCTGATATGAAAAACTCGAAAAAATTTTTTTTACGAAAACAAAGTTTCCTCTATGAAGAAGCAAATAGTGAAATAATTTTACATATCGGTTTTCCCACAGGTTCATAGCTGAGGAAAGCATCGCGGATAGTTCTTCATTGCCCGAATTGACAGACGCACCGACCTGGTTTATAGATCCGATCGACGGTACAACAAACTTCATTCACTCGTTTCCCCAATGTTGCATTTCGGTCGGTCTGACAGTATGCAAACGCCTCGAGCTAGGAATTATTTACAATCCTTCATATGAGGAGATGTACACTGCTCTCAGAGGACAAGGCGCTTTTCTCAATGGAAAGCCTATGAGAACTTCCAATATATCGCGTAAGTAAGAAATTACATAAGAATAATATATAGAATCAATAAAAATCTTTAGTTTCCTCGAACGGTACACTCCAGATTATTGTATCTTTTGTTCACGATTGTTTCCAGAATTAAAGAAATCGCTGGTTTGTGTCGAGCTCACAATGCTTTGCGCTCCTTCCAAGTATCGCGATATTGTGATTGGTCGATTCGAAACACTGGCTCTTGGCTCAGTGGGGTAATTATATTATTTCATTTTTTTTTTAGTTATTAATTGTTTATAAAAATCTTTGTCTATCGTAATGCACATTAATCGGGTTTATAATGATTTCTAAATTTGTGTTAAAATGAATTTTGTATACGGATTTGAAAAAAAAAATCTCGTGTATGAACAAAAAAAAATAATCGCACGGAGAAAAAAAATCGTTAGAACCAACAAAACGTGCGCTTACGGACAGCGAAAAGAATATTCTTTTAATCGAATGATATATGTAATTGATCGAAGCAACAGCTGAACAATATTATATTATTATTATTCCATTTTTTTAAATTATTAATTGTTTATAAAAATCTTTGTCCATCGTAATGCACAAATTAATCGGGTTTATAATGATTTCTAAATTTGGGTTAAAATTAATTTTGTATACGGATTTGAAAAAAAAATCTCGTGTATGAACAAAAAAAATAATCGCACTGAGAAAAGAAATCGTTAGAACCAACAAAACGTGCGCTTGCGAGCAGCGAAAAGAATATTCTTTTAATCGAATGATATATGTAATTGATCGAAGCAACAGCTGACCAATATTATATTATTATTATTCCATTTATTTAAGTTATTAATTGTTTATAAAAATCTTTGTCTATCGTAATGCACAAATTAATCGGGTTTATAATGATTTCTAAATTTGTGTTAAAATGAATTTTGTATACGGATTTGAAAAAAAAATCTCGTGTATGAACAAACAAAAAAATAATCGCACTGAGAAAAGAAATCGTTAGAACCAACAAAACGAATGATATATGTAATTGATCGAAGCAACAGCTGATCAATCCAAATATTATTCGATCACCATTGCCAAATATTTAGACCGATCAACAAAATATTCTTTTCGCTGCCCACAAGCGTACGTTTTGTTGGTTCTGACGATTTTTTTTCTCAGTGCGTGTATGAATATTCCATATCAGTTTACAGAAACTGCTTTTGGATAATAAATTTAATACATACATTGTACATGAGCTTTAATTTCATATGCTTGATTTGCAAACATCATTTAACTGGCTATGTATAGTAAGCATGTTGTAAATTTCACTACATTTTTAACAGTATGAGAAGCCTCGGTTCTGCAGCTTTGACTTTAGCATACATCGCTAGAGGAAGTTTAGATGTCTTCCAACAAGATATATTAGGCCCCTGGGACATCGCAGCAGGGAAGATAATAGTAGAAGAAGCTGGTGGAAGTGTAATCAATACTAAAGGTACAGAAAAATTCTTAATTTTCAACACATATAAGTAAATAACTAAAAAAAAACTCATGAAAATTATTTAATTATTCAATTTAGGAGGCCCCATGGATATAATGAAGCCAAAGATGATTGCAGCAGCTAGCGAGACACTGGCAAATGAAATTTCGAAGATCATCATTGACACTGATCTCCAGACTCAACGAAAACGCTTGAAAAGAGTTCCCAGTTCATCGAATCTTTTATAACCAATCACAGATGTATAGCGTATTATATAACTTTGGCATAGCGTAACATTGTAAACCTTCCACATCTTTTAGTCGAAAAGTTAACCATGACGGAATTATTTGCACCGAGAGAAAAGATTTCATTGACGCCGAAGAAATGGGTGGATTGATTTTTTTTTTCGTTGATTTCTGTGAAATAATGCATTTGAATTTCAAAGAGAACATTTCATTGTAAATAAAGATTTACTTAGTGAGCATATAATAAAGAAACAGTTTCATTGTTTTAAAGATCCGTTTTCATTGGTTCAAAGAAACGTTTTCATTGTGATCTCTCTTTCGCACCTAACCTCACTTTTTTGTTTTCCGGTTCTCCCGAACGATCGGCTTCGAATTTCGAGGAGCCAGAAGCTTAGCTTATTTCTGCCGTACTTCCTTACATACTCACAAAATTTGAGCTTTATCTGCCGCGTATTTCAGGAAAAAATAGGATTTGAAATTTTGAGGTGGTAAGAAGAACTTTTCATTGAATCAGAGACGATATCTTTGAAATCAATGAAAAAGGTTCTTTGGTTTAAAGAAATGTTTCTTCGAATCAATGTTATTCACTGTAAAAAATGTTCGAGTTTTTCCTATACAAACGTGTATGAATTTTGTAAAACTTGGTATAGGAAATCGAAATTAATATGTTTGCATAATAAATTTAATACAGATCAATGAATTTCGATAATCCAGTGATAGAAAATTACAATACATAATTATTAAATCAATAATTACTAAATCAGTACATGAAAATCAACATGGTTTTTAGGAATTTTAGTGCCCGATTTGAAATTTAATACAAATTGTCGCATTACATTTAAGATCAAAGTTATCAAAATTTCAGTTACTAATGTTGAAAAATACCCGTCAAAGTATTTGCAGTTTTGTCCACATAGGTGTACTACTTTTTGCAAAATGTTTGTGTTTTTGCGACACAAACGTGTGAGAAATTTACAAAACTCGGTATAGAAAAAAAACATTAATATAGTTGGACAGTAAATTTAATATGCGTGTATGGATTTTACCAATCCGGTGATATAAAATTATAACACATGGTTACTAAATCAATCATTACTATATTAGTACATGAAAATCAACATGAATTTTTTGGATTTTTAGTGACTGATTTGAAATTTAATACACATTTTCCAATAACTAAAAAAACCCGCACTAGATCGCTAACACTTATTACTTAGCATCGACTTCTGATAAGTTACTCGAGATTTCCAAAATCGATTTTTTTTAAACACTGGAGCATCTCGCGCTGCTATTGCGGCAAATTTATGTTTGATTTATGTTTGTTGCCAGAACTTCACAGGTCTGTGGATATAATTTTTTCGAAAATCCGGATACCTGAGTTTCCTCGTGAGAAAAAGATTCCGTTCGTCCAAAAATTATGTTCATTTGAAAATATTTCCAACCCACTTCGCGCTCTGATTGCAATCAATTGATTATTTTGTTATGTCAATTAAAAGTATGCTTAAGAGAATAATAGTTATACAACTCTTATGCCATTTAGATATCCAAAATTACTAAGTAGTTGATAGCGTGCGTGCGTTGTTAGGTACTTAGGTAGGTAGGTCGTAGGTTCAAACCCCAGTGTAAGCGAAAAATTTTCTGTGGCGAAAGTCAATACCCAACAATTTCTGATGACATAATTTGTTTGAAAAAATAATGTCCGAATAATATTTCGATTTTTAAAAATTGTTTTTATGTCCACTTTAAATTTCCAACACATATGTGCTTGAGTTTTCAGATACCGCTCATATGAAAATTCATCATACATGTTTATGAAATTTAATGCACAGTTTATGCATATGGTCATATTGACATTAAATCTTAATAACGTTGAATTTTAATATTCCCCTAAATGTTATGATTTTTCATATACACATGTATACAAAATTTCATATACGATATCTGCAAAAAAACTTCCAACACTTTTGTATTAATTTTAATACAGATTTTTTTAACAGTTTTACTTTTCATTGAGTTTGAGATCATTCAAAGAAAATATAGTACACTGTTAGACATTTTTCTATGAAAATTAATATAAAGTATTGGAAGCTTTTTTGCGGATACGCGTATATTAAATTTAATACACAAATGTTAATTAACATACAAAAAATTGTTGTAAAATTAATATATACTAAACACTTCATAAATTTTGTGTTTATAATATAATTATTGGAATTTTACAACATATTTGTATATTGAATGAAATTTAATATACTGTATCTGCAAAAGAATTTCCAATGCATATATTAATTTTCAAAATATTTTTAACATTGTATTTAAATTCAAGTATTTCATTTCATTGGCAAAGATTTCCGTGAATCAATGAAACTTTTTCTCTCGGTGTGCTTCGGAAAAATTGCTTCTCTCCCACATACACCTCAAGATAATTTCTAGTGATGCCCTCAAGAAAGTCGAGACAAGTCGAGGCGCATGAAGTCAATAAACCTCGTATTGAACAATTGAACTTCAATCTATCTCGATATGTGTGAATGCAATCACGAAATACGAGATATTCAGATTGCATCGTAAAATGTGTCGAGATCTTGGGTGACATCACGAGAATTTGACAGTATTGATATGATACAAGATTATTTGAGAAATTCGATAATGAAGGGAAACAAGAAACACATAGACGGCACTCAAAAGCGAAAAAAAAGTAAAATTATGATTTTTATTTGAATCAAAACTCGGAAAAAAACTGTTTGCAAAATGTGCTTCGAAGAATCGAATGCTCAAAAAATAATCGAAATGAAGAACAGCAACACGACTGCAGTGAGAGATCATGTGCAAAAAGCACATCCTCAACATTTTGAAGAACTCAGTGCGACAAACGCGAGCAAGACCTTTCAGAAACCTCAATTTCAAATAAAAATAAACTTTGATTCTTTGCAAGCTTGTTTATATATTGTATACATCAGCAATATAATAGACACGCAATACAATCGACTATGAGACGAACCTCGAGTCAATTCTCGAGACGAGGCAAGGCGATTTTAACAAAAGGTAAACGCAATATATACGATTCAAGAAAGTATCTTGATTGAGCTCTGTCAAACGAGGAAGCGAGAATTTTAACCTCGTGCGGTATCACTAATAATTTCCTTCATGTCATCTATCTTTCAGATTATTGAATTTTCTATCGCAAACCACCATTCCACCATGGTTGATTCCTCGAATGAATTACGAGAACTCCAAAAATGATGCCTGCCACCTGAATCGTGGCAGAGAAATTCGGATTACAATTTTTATTACCAATCGAGCTGCAGCTTTATGACATCACCGGAAATCGTCGTGAATATTATAATGAGGGGATTATGGATATTAATGAACAGACATAATGCAGACATGTCAATATACAGAGACCTTATACTTATAGTTAGAGTATGTATTGAACCGGCATCATAAAATGTAATCGTTAAAGAAACGAAGCAAGAATCCGAGCAAAATCATCAAGCACTCGATTTTAGTGCCGTCAATCAAAGCTATAAACTATTCAACGCTTTGCTTATAATGAAAAAAAAACTCGACAATTATTCGGTTAAGAATAGACGTAGACAAGATCCGGTCAACAGATACGATTCTAGCACGATGCTGCGTGTGAGTTGCGGCTAAGATAAGCAGATACTTCAGACTTCGGAGTATATTACAATAATAATAATTTTTAATTACCTTAGAAATATATGAATAATTATACTAAACCAGTATGATATTCTTTTAAACCCATGATACCAACATACATTTATATATTATTATTTCCATTTATTGATGTATTATTTGTTGTTAAGATTAAGTTAAATTTGAGATTTAATATAGAAATATACAATTTTAGGAAAAATCAACTATTTTCATTATCTACATTTTTCGGTGCACAAACTAATTTCCAAAATGATGGACAAACCATTTAACAAAGAAAATAAAAATTGTAGTGAAAATCCAATTAGGGTCATTGAAGATGATAGCCGGTTGACACGATATAAAGCGGATGCAGATGGCTATAAAATTTGATGTAAATTACACCCCAATTTTCCTCCACAAAGTGAACCACGCATATTTGTCGTCTGTTCTCGTTACACATGCACGAATTACTTGGCAAATATCTTCCGTGAAAGCTTGTTAATGCTATCACATCATCATCTTATCAGCGCTTGGTAAGTAAACTCATTTGTGGTGTGTACCAAATGTGGAGGAGAATAAAACCTAAACAGACAGCATCGCAGTGTCCTTGACGAAAACTAAAAGGAATTATACGACAGAGGCGGGGAAAATATTGTCGGGTTGGGAGTATGAATCTGATCGGCCGGAACCTTCGTGGGAGAATGTAAATCGTATAAACACGTGCACTACCGATTCTGCGATTCGATCCAGGTAACGTTTCTCATTCCTCCAACAAAAACCCGTGGAACTCACTCGCGAGTCTCAGTACGACTTTGTCAACTTTGACGTCGACAAGGAAATTGTTTTGTTGCCGAATAACGAAAATTCTACAAAGATGACACAAAAAGAGGAAGATTTCTATTACGAGTTTGCGATGCAAATTGCTCTAGAAGCTGCTCAGGTATTTCTTCCTCTAATATATTCAATCAAACGAAATCTCGTTTCTTTTCTGCATTCGATTTTTTGTCATTTGATTTAAACGTATGCTATTTATGACA
The DNA here is from genome assembly GCA_963970395.1 of Ephialtes manifestator. Taxonomy (NCBI): domain Eukaryota; kingdom Metazoa; phylum Arthropoda; class Insecta; order Hymenoptera; family Ichneumonidae; genus Ephialtes; species Ephialtes manifestator. The sequence continues at coordinate 28,207,636 of OZ019973.1, read as the reverse complement.
TTGCACGGCTTACTCTCATTTTTTATAATTTCTTATTGAAATAATATTTCTTTTTGCTACTCATGAGAATTAAAATTCTGAAATTTGGTGCCCTACAATTCGATCATTGTAATTTTGGACAAAATATGTACAGAAATGTAGATTTCTTGTCATGTTAACATTTTTTTTCAAATTCATTTTTTATCCGTATAATTCAAATAAAGTGAAGATAAATGTATGAACATCGGAACTAATCTTATTTGTAGGTCTTAAGAAGTTCCATCACGACTTTAAAGACCGTTAATCAAAAGCTCGGAGATTGGGATCTCGTGACGCAATACGATCGAAAAATCGAGGATATTATAATCGGAAAATTGAAACAACAATTTCCTAAACACAAGTTCGTGCGTTTGATAAATAATTCATTAATTTACAATTGCGAAGCTGACGGTTATTCAAGTGAATTAAATTATTCGAAATAGATTTATCGGTGAAGAATCGACCGGCAAGAATCTTCCTGAGCTCACAGATGATCCAACATGGATAATTGACCCGATTGACGGCACGACCAATTTTATCCACGGCTTTCCGCATACTTGCGTGGTAATTGGTCTGTCCATTAATAAGGAAATGCGAATAGGCATTGTTCACAATCCGATACTCGATCAACTGTTCACCGCGAGAAAAGGACGAGGTGCCTTTCTCAACGGACGTCCAATCAAAACGTCGAAAATCCAAGGTTATTATTGAATGCTGAGTTTTCAGACACACGCGATTATAGACAAAGTTAACGATATAATTGTTGTCTCTTTCTCACATTTCATTTCTTACGTCAAAAACCGTTCACCAATTTTTTCAAGAATACTAAATGTTTCCAGACAAAAGTAAATTGGATTAAATTAGCTAACGGATCAATTAGAACAAGTATCTAATTTACTTGCATCCGGAAAAACCCGACGACCTTGAAAAAATAGTTGAGCTGTTCTATATACCGACCGTAAAATGTCGTATAGCCTCAAAAAGAAGCAATTGTCGCTTCTTGTCGATAACTTATTGACAACATAATAATTTATCGAAGTACAAGAAAAAAAGCGAAAAATAATGAGGAAGCAATGTGGAAGGTTCTACCTTGCATCCTTTTTTAAATTAGATAAATAAACATGTTGTGAATTCGCCTTTTCTATTTCGTTATTCCGTTATTTCGTTATTATTAGAGCGTACTCGAAAGTAAATGTGATAACGTATATTATTAAAAATAATTCAACATTTCTTAAAATTATACATATATAATGGCTGAATATTGTTTCATTTATATACAAAACTTGAGCTCGCTATTTAAAATTTTGCAAAAGTTACAATAGAGCGATAATGTCAATTTTTTAAAAAATTCAAAATTCCATAAAATCTGAACCACTTTACCGATTCCAACCAAATTCAATACCAAACAGCATTGAGTGCACCTACTCTTATAACCAACTATTTAGCAAAATAGACTAAATTTTACGAAAGTTAGAGCGACCACGTCCTTTTTTCAAAAAATTCAAAACGGTATGAAATCGAAATTTTCACACAGTTTTTGTCGAAAATTGGTACAGTTGAAGAGGGTCTGCTGCTACACCAGTGTGCCAAATTTGAGCGCGATATACAAAACCGTTCTTGAGTTATCGGCGTTCGAATTTTCGGAGTTGTATACATACACACACACACACACACATACATACTGACATTTTTTCTAGATCACTTTTCTGGACGTTTTGGACAATTCTAAGTGTCCTGACACAAAAATCTTGAAATTTTTTTTATGAAAACAAAGCTTCCTCTATGAGGAAGCAAAATGACTGAATTTTTTGTAAAATAAGTTTTTGACAACGGGTTTTTTTGTTGCTTTTCGCGTTATATAATGTGTCTTCATTGAACATACATTAATTAGAAATATTTGACAGATATATCGAAAGCCCTTATTTGCCTCGAGCCCAGTTTCATAAAAGTCGACAGTCTGAGGGATAAAATGATTGAAAGGATTCGCACGATTGCAAAAGAATCTCAGGGGTATGTTTTTATTTACATCTTATGAGATTATTTGTTGATTTTTGTAACGAAGTGTCTCTTCGTTTAGGATTCGAACACTCGGTGTAGCGGCTATAACACTCTGCTACATAGCACTGGGAGTTGTTGAAGGCTATCATATCGAAGGACCGGGAATCTCGACTTGGGATATTGCGGCAGCGTCCTTGATTATTTCTGAAGCTGGAGGCGTGACAGTCGACCGTGTAACAGGTACCGAACTACGAACTTGTCATAATTCTAACTATTATCGACAAAATTACGAATGTTTTATCTTACACTGAAAAAAGAATTTTGCAAATTGCTTCCTCATTATTATTGGATTTTTACAAATCTACCTCTATGAGGAAGCATGCTAATCTATTTTGGCTTCCTCATAAAGGAAGTTTTGTAAAAATCCAATAATAATGAGGAAACAATTTGCAAAGTTCTACTTTGCAGCCTTGTTTTAAACATTTTTAAATGGCATTAGTTTTGAACCCCTTGATAGATTCTCGCCAGATTCGAACTGATGCTTAGTTTACCCACACTCTATTTGTGGACCAAATTTGAGCCCGATATCTTAAAAATTGCGGATGTTAGAACACAAACAAAAAATTCAAAATGCCATAAATTTTAAACCCCTTAACGGATTGACGTCTAATTCACTCCCAAACTTTATTAAATAACAGTCCACTTGTGAACCAAATTTGAGCACGATATCTTAAAAATTGCGAAAGTTAGAGCACGAACAAAAAATGTCAAAAAATTTAACAATGCCATAAATTGTGAACCCCTTAACAGATTGACACCAAATTTAATCCCAAACACTATTTGATAACAGTCCACTTCTGGTCCAAGTTTGAGTCCAGTATCATAAAAATTCCGGGATTTAGAGCCCGAGCTGACATTCCCCAAAAAATTCGAAATGCCATAAATTTTGAACACCTTGATGGATTAACTCCAAATTCAATCCCATACCTTGTTTAACGACATTTTACGCGTGGTTCAAATCTGAGCCCGATATCTTAAAAATTGCGACAACTATCGTGCTAACAAAAAAATTGTGCACATACGCCCACATACATACAGACATTTGTTCTAAACCACTTTTTCGACATTTGAGACCATTCTGAGTATACTAATATGAAAATCTCGAAAATTTTTTTTTTTCCACGAAAACAAAGCTTTCTCTATGAGGAAGCAAAAATGTCATTGATTCAATAAATCCATCGTTTGCGGGCTTCCAAAAGAAGTATTTTTTAATTAACTCTAGTTCTTATTCGTTCAATCCCATTTAACATTGAAATAATAAAATATTATTTTGCTTATTTTAGAGTTATTGTTTCGATCTCGTATAAAATTGGAGGAATTAGAATTCAAATTAAGTTGATAACGCTTGTTTTTAGCAGCCCGCAAACGATGAATTTATTGAATCACTGAAAATTTTTTTTCAGTGTATCATTTTATTTTTTGTTATTTATATATCTATATTATTTTTCATTAATCATTATACGGCGGTCTATTTGATTGTCCGTATATTAGATGAATAAATAAAATAAAAATCCGTGTATGGGTTAATTGGTTTTTCTTATTTTTTGTTACTTTCAGGTAAAACAGTGGATCTGATGAATCCGAGAGCTATAGGCGCCTGCAATGAGAAAATAGCCAGTGATCTGGTAAAATTAATCGGCGAAGCTGATCGAAGAGCCGAGTTGCAAGGCAATTAATCTTTTCAAAGACCTATGATTTTATTGTCAAATAAAAATATCGTTAATTTTATTGTTTTTATAGTTTTAGTTATTGGTGTACTGTCTCTGTTGTACTAAGAAAAAATAAGAAATAAATCGAATTAATTTCAAATCATATCTTTGGCAAATGTGTTTTTTTTTCTATTGAACATTCGATTTCTGTTCTCTCGTGTTATTGTCATGCTAAACGGAAATATATTTTTTTCACTAACAATTGTTGTTAAGTGATAAATTATTAAGTCTATCTTAATCGTTTAAGAAAGCTCGAGGTATACAATTCACACAACGAGCTACCGAAAGTTATGTTGAGATAGGGCAAGATTTCAAGGAGGAAACAAAAACGCATTACTCAAAGATGATGACGAACATATAGCATCATTATTCATTATCTTCGTTTAAATAAATTTTAATAAAAAGTACCGGCGGCAAAATTGAAAAATGTACGTTTTTAAACAGAAAAAAAATTTATACGGCGTAATTAATATCCTGATTGGCGCACGTCTGGAAAAATAAAGCGCGCGATACTTATTTAAGCCAACTAACTACTGAAGATGATGTCAAGAGAGAACAGATCAAATAAGACGCAAATAAATTACGATAAGATGGAATCCCACGATAGTGACTTATTATTTTATCCCTCTCAGCATATTTGCAATTGCATCGCGGCTATGTTGTTGTCTCGGTGTAATTATCATTAAATACGTGGACAAATTTTCGCGTGATGAGTGCAGCGAGCGAGATACGAATCATTTTTCTGTATAATTGAAGATTATTATTATTATTATTAATTATGGAAGTAAAAAAGGTATTTCCCGATAAAAACGTCAAACAAAAGCAACCTGCGTATAACCGACGACTTGTCACAACTGAAAAAGTAACCAAAGATGATAAATGAGGCTTTTAGTTTTCCTTAAACGTTAATTGAATTCTTAGTATGATACTTAAACGTAAAGCCACGTACGTGTGTGACGAATCTTTTTAAAGATCGCAGACGATTTCCCGGGAAATAAGAACCTGGTTTTACCGTTACTAACAACTAAACCCAACGGGAAATCCCTTCTCAATGGACTCAAGATTTTTATCTCATTAAAGTCGAGGACAAATTGAGTAAAAATAAGGTTAACGTTTCGGGCAAAAGTAACATTTGAGGGCTTCATTCATGAGTTGAGTCATCTAAATCATTTCGAATTCTTGAAAGATTAAAAATATGAAATTATAAAAACTATACAGCTAAATTAGGCCGAAAAAGGAATGCTTCATAAATTTGTACATATTCGCAACGAAAAAAATTCTATTTTGCATTTTATTGAGTTAGTGAAAATAAATACATTTTTATAAATTGTTATCTATATTTTGATAATATTTCGTGTCACTTAAAAATATTATAAAATATATCCAGAGTTGCAAATTCCCATTAATTCACGAAATATAGTTTAGAATACAATTTGTTTTGTAATTATGATTTCGTAATAATAATATGTAGTGATTATAAAATAGAGTGTAAATATTTAAGTAGCTGCAAAAAATACTAATTTTCGCTTAAATATTGGAAGAAATAGTGAAAAAAATGGAGATAATTAATGCATTACTTTCTTAATGCATTAATTATGTTTCTTCATTTTTTCAAAAAGATTACCATAAAATTTTATTTAAAGAAGGATGCAAAGTAGAACCTTGCACATTGCTTCCTCATTATTTTTCGCGTTTTACAAAGCTACCTCTATGAGGAAGTATGTTATTCAATTTTTGGCTTCCTCATAGAAGAAGCTTTGTAAAACGCGAAAAATAATGAGGAAGCAATGTGCGAAGTTCTACTTTGCATCCTTGTTTTAATTAGATAAATATACATGTTGTGGAGTCGCTTTTGCTATTTCGTTATTACGTTATTTCGTGATTATTAGAGCGTTTCCGAAAGTGAGTGTGATAATGTATATTTTTAAAAACAATTCAACATTCCATAAAATCAAAAATTTCATACCGTCCGTCACTAAATTATACATATATAATGGCTGAATATTGTTTCATTTATATACAAAATTTGCGCTCGCTATCTTAAATTTTGCAAAAGTTACAATAGAGCGATAATGTGAATTTTTTGAAAAATTCAAAACATCATAAAATTTTTACGGTTCGACCGATCTTAACCAAATTCAATAGCGATCACCGGTGTATGAAAGCTCACATTCATACCAATTTTAAGATCAATATCTCGAAAATTGAAAGAATTATCGCGTAAACAGACATTTTTCAAAAAATTAAAAAACGCGTAATAATTTAACGATGAAGTGGATTTTAACAAAAATCTTTATGAACGATGAGGCTTGATCCCTCTATCTATGGTCCAAATTTCAGCTTGATATCTCAAGGCATTCCCAAGTTATAAAGGTTTACATTTTTCGATCGTGTAACATACACACACACACATACAGACATTTTTTCTAAATCACTTTTCTCGACGTTTTGGCCCATTCTGAGTGTACTGACATGAAAATCTCGAAAAAAAAATTTTCACGAAAACAAAGCTTCCTCTATGAGGAAGCAAAAACAATAATTCTTGCAGCTATTCAAAAATGTATTCATCGTATTATAATCACCACGTGTTATTATTATGAAATCATAATTATAGAGTTCATTGTATCATCAACTTTATTTCTATAAGTATTAGGCATTTACAACTCTGAATATATCTATCGACACTTATGATTTTGTATTAGATTATTCACCAAAGATCTCAATACTACCCCCGCGTAACGAACTCCCACTCCGAGCACTCTGAGATACGTTCTTTACAATTCTTTAAAAGTCGTAGTCGGTTGACGTGTGCGGTTGAACGGTGAGCTACGCTCATACGTAGCTCGTACGTGTGTAGGATAAGATCCCTTTACACCTATCTACTATCTCGTCTAAACTCATTTCGAATTTTCGACCGATAACTATCAGAAACTGAAGTATTATTATTCTTAATCAGAAAAGAAAAAAAACGATGACGGGCAATCAAAAGAATTTGGATCTGTGCTACGCTGAAGTAGAACGCCTTGTACTCGAAGCCGGCAAAGTAAGTAATGATTGAGAGTGAAGTGAACGTGTTCGAATTGTATTCCTATCCCCAAGGCCAAGTTGTTGGGCAAGGAGAACAAAAAAAAAAAAAAACCACTCGAGTGAATTGGTGCGAAAAGTTAAATGGCCACGAAGTATCTAACGTCACGATATTACGAATGAATGATGACGGGGAATAAAAGTTAGGCGAATGAATTACGATCAATCGTAAAATCAGCGGGTTGTGACTGCCCATTCGTTTGTGGTTAATCGATCTGTCTGCATGCGGAGACAAACTGCTTAGACATGATAAATTCACATCTCAGCTTGAGCTAAATATCTTAAATTATGAATATGCTATTTCAATACAGCCAATAACCCTCTGCGTAAAATATTTGCTACATTGATGGAATAATTGTTTTTTAAAACATCTTTTTAAATATGAGTTCAGAAATTCTGGCAAAATATGAAAAATTGTCACGTTTTATTAGTAATGCAAACTGCAGGTTTTTTTTATAAAAGCAAAATGGATTTGAACGTGAACGTTAGAGAAATTAATTGTTAAAAAGTACAATTTTATCACTACTTTGGAGCAAAAAGTGTTTAACGTTAAAGATAAAGAAAAACAAATTAACGGATTCTAGTTTGTTATTCAATATAAAGAACGTCAAACATTCTTCTCAAATAGCATGAAATTAATGCCGCAGTACGTATTTTCTGCTCCGAAAAAAATGTCGTAAGATTTTTCATGGCGGAAAAATATAATTAAATATAGCAAAGCATAACGAAGATTTTTTTGACAACACGTTTTTCTCCCAAGATTATAGCAGAAGCGATTGATAAGGAAAAAGTGACAGAGTCAAAGAGCGTCGATTACGATCTGGTGACAGAGTACGATCGCAGGGTCGAGGATATTGTGGTGAAAAGATTGTCGAAAAAATTTCCGACTCACAAGTAAGTAGCCAGGAAAAACCTTTAAAGATTCCCAGATTCGACGAAGATATAACGATATTTTTGTTGTTTTTGCTTTAGATTTATAGGAGAGGAAGGAGCTGCATCGGACGGTTGCATCCCTGAATTAACAGACGATCCCACATGGATAATAGATCCAATAGACGGGACTGCAAACTTTGTTCATCGTTTTCCCCAAGTATGCGTCTCGATTGCTCTGCTAATCAACAAGACAGCGGAAATCGGAATCGTTTACAATCCCATAATGAATCAGTTTTTCACAGCGCGAAGGGGGCGCGGCGCTTTTCTCAATGGGAAACCAATAAAGACTTCCAAAGTACAGGGTAAACTAATACATTATAAATCGAAGGATAACTTTACTTTCGATAATAAATTAATATTCAATAATCTGTAGAAAAATGATCAACAAGTCATTATGCTAATGGTTCGACTTTTAATGCAGATTTGTCACTGTCGCTCGTAGCTATGGAGCCATGGATCGCCAAGGAAAAACCCTATCTCGCAACTATCTACAGACGAATGGACGCTCTTATTCACGGAACACATGGGTATTCTAATTAACTTAATTAATAATTAATAAAATGTTGGAAGAATTAAAACTACTGTTTATATACACGTATACATGTTGTACAACATGTACTTGACATGCTGAATATGAGGCATTCCACATGACTTCAACCACAAAAAAAAAAAAATTCCCAAAAAGCGTCCAAAAATCAGGTTCAGTGGTTATAACACCAAATTTTACTTTTTTTGAAATTTTTTCTGGCGAAATATGCCATGTTTTTCATTTTTCATTCAACCTATGATATCTCGGTAACGATTAATTTTAGCTTATTTCACAACTTTTTGCAGCTATACATAGTTTATGGCTCAAGTTTTTGACACACTGTGTTTTTGGGGGGTATTAAATAGCACTCACGTAAATGTACTTGTCTCAATTTTTTTTATACGTAAGGGTTTTTTTGGGGGATTAATAATTAATAAAATGTTGGAAGTTTATATACACGTATGTTGTACAACATGTACTTGACATGCTGAATATATTTTTAGTTTATTTCACAACTTTTTGTACCTATACATTAGGGCTGTTAAAAAAAACATAATTTCTTTATAATCGGTTGCTCCTGAGATGCTGTATTGATTATCACAAAAAAAAAATGATTTCGCGAAAGCGGGGAGTTGTGCGATGATATTAAGTACTGCCGCATCAACGCCAAAATTCATTAAAAACGGCGATTTTTAGAAATTTTTTTTTTACTTGGTGAAGCGCTCATGGAGATTGTGCTTGCTTTCGACAGACTATGAAATTGTGTAAAGGCAGAAACATGTTCGATAATGTTTAGTACTGCCGCATCGATATTGAAGTTAACAAAATAAAAAATAAAATCCTTTAAAACATTGAAATATTCATCTGCTCATCGACTATTTTGCGCGTTTTCAAATGCCTCATGAAACGGGAGTCTTGTATGATCAAATTTAGTACTGCCGCATCGATATCGCAGTTTCCCAAAATTCGAAAATCACTTATCATCATGATTATGATCATACATGAGTCCCGTTTCAAGAGCCATTTTTTCATTGCAAATCGCACGAAATAGTCGATGAGCAGACGAATATTTCAATGTTTTAAAGAATTTAATTTTTTTATTTTGGTAACTTCAATGTCGATGCGGCAGTACTAAACATTATCGAACATATTTCTACCTTTACACAATTTCATAGTCTATCAAAAGCAACCACAATCTCCATGAGCGCTTCACCACGTAAAAAAAAAATTATAAAAATCGCCGGTTTTCATGAATTTTGGCCTTAATGCGGCAGTACTTAATATCATCGAACAACTGCCAGCTTTCGCGAAAACATTTTTTTTGTGATAATCAATACATCATTTCAGGAGCAACCGATTATAAGAAAATTAGGTTTTTTTTAACAGCCCTACTATACATAGCTTATGGCCCAAGTTTTTGACACACTGTGTTTTTGGGGGGTACTAACCACTTACGTAAATGTTCTTGTCTCAATTTTTTTACCCGTGAAGGTTTTTTTGGGTTTTTAATAATTAATAAAATGGAAGAACACTGATATTATTTTATCGAAGTCGGGGAAACAGTAAGTTCTTCGTTGCCAAACAGAGAGACTTCTATACTTTAGTTATTGCTATATTAATTTGCAGGATAAGATCGCTCGGAACGGCTGCGTTAACACTATGTTACGTTGCAATGGGAGCCGTTGAGGCTTATCACGTGGAAAGCATAGAATTGTGGGATGTAGCAGCGGCTAAATTAATAATCAACGAAGCTGGAGGTGTCGTTATAGACACTGCAGGTAAATACACTTATCTCTCTACTGTTCACCTTATTAGTTTATGATGTTAATTGTTGATTTTTTTATAGGTGGAGATTTGAATCTGATGAAACCGCAAGTAATTGCCGCGTGCAATCTTAGTATAGCCAAACAAATAGTTCAACTGTTTAAGGAAGCTGACGACAAACCTCTAAATATAAATTTAACCGGAAATTGTTGATTTCCTTTGTATTCTACTCAATAAAGTATTGGTGCTAAGTAATTTTTAACGTAATTTTCCATTCTAATTCACTATCGTGCGATGTCTTAATAATTTTACTCCAAAACTCCACATATAGATCCAAGAAGTGCGAAGAGAATAACTCACTATAACTTGTGCTTATAAAATTTTAATTCGTTTTGTTTGATCGCATTTTCAGTCGTAAGCTCGAAGATTTAGCTTAAGCTAGAATTGAGATGATAACTTTGACACACGGAGTTAGCATGCGCGTGTACAGACAATCCGAAGGACTAAACGAAGGATCGTAAGAATCTGAGTAATTGTACTTTACATACAATAGGAATAAGCATATAGATTTGAGTGCTTAATTTGGAATTTCTTCTCCTAATAAACATCTCAAGAAAATTACTCCGAACCTATTATTAAATATAAATATAATTAAAAATATATGAATATTTAAATAGTGAAACATTTTTTATGTATTTTTGGCACATCAATATTTGAAGATTTTTAATAAATTTGGTATAATATTGAATCTATTGATTCAACAAGTCCTAAAAAAAAACAGAGAACTCCGAGCATATGTTATTCAAAAACTAAATAAGCTTGGTCAAATTGTACTTAGATTGGTCTCTTGGAACATATTCTCAAAAAGATGTCTCTAAAACTATGAATCTAATTTAATAAAAATGTCTCTAAATCAGAGTTGTAAATCCCTAACTTATAAAAATAATGATGATGATACGATCAGCTCGATAATTATGATTTTATAATAATAACATGTAGCGATTGTAATACAATGATTAAATTTTCGAATGACTGCAAACATTATTATTTTTCAATAAAAATTCATGGTAATTCTATTGAATAAATGGAAAAAAATAAGTAATGCATTAAGAAAGCAATGCATTACTTATTTCTTCCATTTTTTCCACCATTTCTTGCAATATTAAATCGAAAATTAATATTTTTTTCAGCTATTCAAATGTTTACACTCTATTTTATAATCACTACATATTATTATTATGAAATCATAATTACAAAACAAATTGTACTGTTAACTGTATCTCATGAATTAATGAGGATTTACAACTCTGCTCTAAATCTATCTGACAAAAATGCTTCAAAATATCGATAGAAGTCTATTTTTTTTTTAATTACTTTTTGTAGACGAATATGTAATGAAAGTAAGGTTTAATATGAGTATTTGAATTATTAATTGAGTACCGAACAAAATTTACTGCCATTATTTGTTATTGAGAAATTAAATTAGAAACTAACTTGCTCTTTTGGACAAATCTTTGGCATAGATTTTTGATAAAATTAAATAAAAATGGTAAACCATAGTTGAACCTCACCTGTGGTCCCATGTTAGGTGGCATTTGCTGCGAATGTGGAGGGTAACCAGACTGCTGAGGAGGTGGAGGCTGTTGCTGCGGTGGCGGTTGTACCATGGGTGGTCCAACAGAAGGCGGAGGTCCACCTTGATAACCCTGGGTAGGACTGTGCGGATGGTGCTGCGGAGGTCCCATCGGACTTCCCTGTGGATTAGAAGGCGACGGAGATTGCTGAGGCGGACCCATCGGACTCGGAGCTTGTGGCGGGGGCATAGGAGACGACTGTGGCGAAGGGCTCGCCATGTTGCTCCTATCGGGATCCAGTTTATCCCCCTAACGCCTCCTTAGTAGCAAACAATAAATTAAATTGACTTCAAGCCCTGATCGAAAATTAAATCTCCAGAAAAAGAAACGGCACAATGGGCGTCTACTGTTCTTCCGGCCGTAAATCCCGATAAATAAGCCCCTTAAAATCCTCATCTATACTCGTACCCCAGCGAAAAACAAAATATCCCCTTAACAAAGCCCCTTTGATATTTGCTAATTCAGTTGAAAATAAAAAAGCAAAATGCTAATCGACGTTACCAGAATCGTCTCCAACAATGGCTCGCGACGACTGACAAACCTTACGGGAGTTACTCCAAACGGAATTACGAGTGCTTAAGAATCTGACTTACCGTTTTGATATCCTCAATGACAACCCCACAAACTGTTAAAACTTATTCACTCAACTGCGCAAATATTCTTCACCGAAAACCACGATAAATAACACACTGCTAACGACTCCGAAGACACACGCCACCGGCCATTTTACTCGTAGCCTCAATATATTGGAGCTAACGCTGCGTTGCCAGTTTGTCAATGGATATTACACAAAATTATTATTATACATTCCTAATATTTAGGAGAATTTTTCTGCATCACGATCGACAATTATTCCGCCAAGATCCGTAATTCTGAGTTATCGAAGATACGATACTTAATAAACGTAGCTTACAAACTCCGAAATGCGTTCTGTAACGCACGACCCCGAGTGAAAAAGCGGCGATGACGCGCGCCAATTCTCAAACGTTGCTTGGGGCCTCAATTATTATTTTCCACGAAACTTCATAAGGACTTTGAGAATTTTGCAAAAAAATATTCGTGGCCATTTTGAAACATCTTTTTGCATTCCCTGTTACACATTCGGTTCATAGTCATTATTTAATTCCCCTCTTATTAAGAAAATACTTAATCGTGAGCCATAAGTATTTATCGATCGACGTTTCGGCGGCAGCTGTCGCTCGGAGAAGTATCTTGCGGCGGCAGCCAGCAAAAATGGCGTCGCTGGTAAAACTTGGTCGAATTATCAATCCTCTAACGTCAAAGAATACAGGATGTTTTTACAACGTTATTAGACCGAGTAAGCAACACTTAATTATTATACAATTGTTATAAAATATTGATCGAATGGAAGGCGAAGATAAAAAACATAAATCATTTCTATGTAGTTTCGTTTATAGGTTAGTTATGTAAGTATATTGTGATTTTCTGATTCATTTCATTTAAATGGCGATGAATTTTTTTTTTTAATTTAGAGGTTTATACAAATGCCGATTGGATGCCCGGTCCTTATCCGAAAACGGAAGCGGAACGAAAGAAAGCTGCCAAGAAATATGGCTTGTCTCCGGAAGAGTACGAACCCTATCCCGATGATGGAAGCGGTCTGGGCGACTATCCCAAACTCCCTTTAATAGGACGAGCTGCCCGAGATCCTTATTATCCTTGGGACGATACAGCGCATAGAAGAAATCTTGGGGACACTGTAAGCATCTTTATTCATTTCTTAATTAACTAATAATTAAAAACCCAATTACAAAGCGATTGTGCATCATCGATCTTACGGAGAAGGTGATTTTCTCCTACAATTATATATACCAATGAGCTGTAGTAGGAAAAATAGAGACTTGTGCACAAAAATTAGAAGGGTTTGATATATCTTTTATGCTTGTTTATTTATTTTATTTTATAGTGGATAGAACATGTCCTTGAAAATGATATATTATCAGAACCAGAATATAGCTATTTCAATTAATTAATGCTTATTATTATCATTATACACATATTGGTAATAAAAAAAAAACATTAACATACGGAGGTAAGAAAAGCAGTTATAATGATAATAATAATGTAATGATAATATAAAAAATTATTATAAATGCATTGTGGCATTTGCTCAAGGCTATTGCGTACCTTTCGTGAACTCCTGAAATTTGTGAGGGAAGATGATTTATATACTCTTCATCTTTATCACAACTTTTTCACTTTTTATGATATTTATTTATTTTATTTTTATATTTTTTGCTCATGTCGCTGTGCTCATAGAGGCACATCTGTACCTCTATGGAGTGAAACAATGCTGACTTTAATTTTTTTAATTCTTTTCATAAATAGGCACCGACCGTCTCTGTGGATCCTCTCTACAGATCTTCAAATTGAGCATCAGCGAAATGTCTACTTAGATATATCTAGTCAAGATCAAATGCAAATATGATACACTATACTGAAATTAAAAGTTATATTAGATTCTCTATTTTTGTACATGTTATATTATATATCTAAACATCAGGGTCCGGAACGTTACTTATTAAAAGTAATTCGTTACCGTTACCGTTACTTCTTGTGAAAAAGTAACGCGTTACAGTTACCGTTACACCTGATGAAAAAATAACGCGTTACCGTTATCTTTACTGAAAATGTAACGCTTCCGTTACTTTTCGTTACTTTAAAACATATTAATCATATAACAAATTTAAACGTATACAATTATTAACGTGTAGAACGAAGGACAATAACGAAAAAACGAATAATTCAGAGAAAGCGTTTATTAACGTTGAGCAAGTAGCTTTCGTTTATTTTCGTTGGTATCTATCTCGCCTCTTAGAGGGAATTCGAACAGCTACTTGTTAACAAACATTTTGTATCTCAAAAAGTAACGATAAAGTAACGGCAATTTCGTAACATGTTACACAAAATTTGTAACGAGCGTTGTCTTAGAATTACACGAATAAAAATATAACAACGTTACCGATCGTTACCACCAAAAACTAACGAATTCACTAACGACGTTACTAGTATCGCGTTACTTCCGAACCCTGCTAAACATACACTAGAAAGCCAATATATGTAAAAAGGGCAAGTCCCGTGAATAAATAAATAAATAAATAAATAAAACTTTTACAGATGCACAAGCACGACAATATCATAGGTGAGGACCGATGGGATGCTGGTATAAAACCTCCGGTGACCGCGAAGTTCGCCTATTCGATGTTCTTTGGTGTTGTCGGGTCCATCATTTTTGTTGCCTGGCTGTTTGAGGGTGTCAGACATTTTCCTGCAGTGGTTAGTATTGTTTTGTCCAATTGTATCTTGACAAATTAATTTACTTTTCTTACACGCTAATTATCTTGGTCGATATTTTTAGCCTGTTTTGAACCGTCCATTCATTTGAATTAATCATTTTAATTAATATGCTGCTTGTCAAAATTAAATCATTAGATTATCTTAACGTTTTATGGTAATATAACAATTCATTAGTAAATACTGCAGATTTGATGAAGCTTTTATTTTTACAGACGGAGAAACAACTCGCAAAGCCAGGTGTGGTGCACTACACCTTTGAACCAGCTCGTTAGAATGTTAAACATGTTATATTGTAGAAAGGAAGGTAATTGAAGTAATGAAATACAGACTTTTATTTAATAGAGTTTCTTACTTTGCCCTTTCTCATTGTTATTATCCTATAATTAATACATGTAAATAATAATTAAAAAACTATGTACCATCTCGTGAATTCCATGAAATTACGACTATACAAATGAAAATGTATTTGAATATTTTTTTTACTAAATAATTATGGGTTTTCCATAATACTAAATATCATTTATTGGTAATGAATAATTCAGTTACTCATAATGAACGCAAAAGTATGAAAAACGTTCGTGATACATAATTATTAGTCACAATTATTCATTGAAATAGATATTCCTTAAATTTTTATCATTTAAATGGAATCTCCCTGTAAATTGAAAATTTAAGTTGAATGGAAAAACGGAAAAAAGTCACTTTTTTTTAAACCACGATAAAAAGGCTTGTAACCCGTACTTTCCACGGTACAATATGCGACTTGAGAACGATAGTGAGACCAAAATTCGATATCTTGAAGAAAAAAAATTTAGGTTGAATTTTTTATTTTAAGGGGAGGGAGTCAGGTGAAAAAAATTGATTTTGGGAATTCAATATCATCCAAATGCTATTGCATATAAAAATGCCGAACGCACTATATTGTTGGTGCTCGATGAAAGGATTTTTTACTGTCGTCTGACTTGCATATGCTTTTCAATATTATCTTAAGCAAAGTTCTTAGGTTTTCCATTCTGCGCATGATTCAGATCAAACTACTAGGCAGATTGGAATGGTTGACATCTCATTTTCTTCTTCATGAAAAGATACACCGGCTAAATGGAGCAAACTATTTTTTTTTCATTCTGAAAGCAAAGTTAATCACTGATTTAGAAAATAGCATAAAATTTATTTATTAATAATTATGTCACTTAAAAAATATTACATTTTATTAACATTTGCTCCATTTAGCCGGTGAATCTTTTCATGAAGAAGAAAATGAGACGTCAACCATTCTAATCTGCCGAGTAGTTTGATCTGAATCATGCGCAGAATGGAAAATCTAAGAACTTTGCTTAAGATAATATTGAAAAGCATATGCAAGTCAGACGACAGTAAAAAATCCTGTCATCGAGTACCAACAATATAGTGCGTTGGGCATTTTTATATGCAATAGGATTTGGATAATATTGAATTTCCAAAATCAATTTTTTTGACCTGACTTCCTCCCCTTAAGATAAGGTATATTTTTATATTTTTCAAAATGTAATATGTTTATCGCATTCCACAACTATTACTTTAAACCTTTAACGGACTAACCATTAATGGCTGATGAAATAGTTTTTCTTAAAATAATTTCTTAAAATTCAACCTAAATTTTTTTTCTTAAAATAAAAAATTCAACCTAAATTCTTTATCTTAAAATAAAAAATTCAACCTACATTTTTTTTCTTAAAATAAAAAATTCAACCTAAATTTTTTTTCTTAAAATAAAAAATTCAACCTAAATTTTTTTTCTTAAAATAACAAATTCAACCTAAATTTTTTTTCTTAAAATATAAATTCAACCTAAATTTTTTTTCTTAAAATAAAAAATTCAACCTAAATTTTTTTTCTTAAAATAAAAAATTGAACCTAAATTTTTTTTCTTAAAATAACAAATTCAACCTAAATTTTTTTTCTTACAATAAAAAATTCAACCTAAATTTTTTTTCTTAAAATAAAAAATTCAACCTAAATTTTTTTTCTTAAAATAAAAAAATTCAATCTAAATTTTTTTTCTTAAAATAAAAAATTCAACCTAAATTTTTTTTCTTAAACTAAAAAATCCAACCTAAATTTTTTTTCTTAAAATAAAAAATTTAACCTAAATTTTTTTTCTTAAAATAAAAAATTCAACATAAATTTTTTTTCTTAAAATAAAAAATTCAACCTACATTTTTTTTCTTCAAATAAAAAATTCAACCTAAATTTTTTTCTTCAAATAAAAAATTCAACCTAAATTTTTTTCTTCAAATAAAAAATTCAACCTAAATTTTTTTCTTCAAATAAAAAATTCAACCTAAATTTTTTTTCTTACGAAAAACTATTTCATCAGCCAATAAAGGCTTGCCCGTTAAAGTTTTAAAGTAATAGTTGTGGAATGCGATAAACACATTACATTTTCAAAAATCTAAAAATATACCTCGATAAACATAATAATAAAATTGTTACACCGCTTATATATTACCCTGCAAATAACGCGTTGTTTTATGCGTCTATTATTATTGTTTATATTATCATTATTATGTCAGATAGCGAAGCGCGCGCAATCGAAAATTCGCTAGATGCGAGCCACGCGCTATTGACAGTTTAGTTTCGTAACCGACGAAACATAAAATATATTCGCAACATGACAAGATCACGAGATCGAAAAATTTCGTAGTATTTAAACGTCAAAGCCCAGAAATGAAGTCGAAAAGTTCTCTTGAGTTGACACTCGCGATCCTTAAGCCTCACGCCGTGAAATCCCCGTTCGTTCTCCAGGTAAATGCATAACCTGAAAGCCAAGTAGTATAAAACATTTTTCGCTGAATTTGTTGAATATTTCAATATTTTCCATTACTCAAACTCTCAAAGCTATTGAAATATCTTTGTGAGATATTAAATGAGTGTATGATTTATTGTTATTGCAAATTTCTGTGATAATATGGACTTTGGAATACCTACCTTTGACACCTTCGCTCTAAACCTATCCGCAGTGATGTTCTTTCAGAGAATTCGCGATTTGATAATTGCGAATGATTTCAAAATAGTCAGATCACGAAGAACTGTAATAACGCGTGAGGATGCCGACCTCTTCTATTCGGATCACAGAGACAAATTTTTCTTCAATCGTCTCATCACTTTCATGTGCAGCGGACCTTCCGACATTCATATTCTTGCCAGACACAATGCCATTTTGAGATGGAGAGAATTAATGGGCCCTACCAAAGTTTATCAAGCTCAGTTCACCGCCCCGGATACTATCAGGGGAATGTACGGTCTGTCGGATACCAGAAATGCCACTCACGGCTCAGGTACTTTTTCATCTTTCAATACTGACTACCTTAGCAGTCCCATCTTCAAAAAACACAAAAACGCATGATATCTCTTACGAGGATATAAGATATTCGTCCAATATTCATTTCTTTAATATGAAAAAAGAGATTCTTTTTTTTTTCTCAAAGTAAAACATGGAATTTTTAATTTTTCAAAATTAATTTGATTTTTAAAAAAAAGTTAATTTGATTGAAAACCACAAATATATTTGTCTTTTTCACTTTGTGATAGTTGAAACTTTACAATAATTGAGACACCAGGATATTTAAAAAAAAAAAGACGAATTTTTGTACTATTATAGAAAATTGTTAATGGATTTTTTGTTGCTTTTCCTGCAGATTCTCCAGAATCGACAGATCGAGAAATCAAAATATTTTTCAACGACTTCGATGCCAAAAAGTGGTTTGAAAATGACGAGGTGTTCTACAATTTAGGTAGAATACAATTTGATCCAACCGCGTTTGTACATAAGATTGACCAAAGTTCACGACTCGGTGAAGTCACCGAAAATTTACGTCCCGAATGATTTGCAATCATGACTATGAGATGAAAATTAAATGTAATTAATAGTATAACTAAATTATTTATAATTGTACAGTACAGCTATAAATATCGTCGAACGATTATCAGTGAGAAAAATAATCCGTTTTATTTTTCCTTTGTACTTTTAATCTTGACATCTAGTTTTGTACCCAACCAGGTACGTTTATGGACTAGACGAACAATTATTTACAGATCGTCGCGAATTTGCGACAACGGTTCTTGCGAAAACAAACGAAAAATGACGAAAATGGTGCAAGGCACTTGACCATCAAGACAACACACGTTTTTATCTACAATCGTGTGATCGAGACTCAAAATTTCGACAACATGGAATGTCACGCATTCACTTTTACGTAAACTTTAGGCCGCGAAAACACCTTAATTCCTTCCTCCAATTTGTTAAGCTGTTTCTCAATTTCCATCTTCCGCCTCTGGGATCTCAATGTGTCTGTTCTTATGGGCATCATATTTAATTCCTTTACGTACTCTTGATAATCTGAAACGGAAATTTAAGTTTAACTATTAAACGACTACTGAAATATAATCTGTTTTCAGCTCATAAGAAAACTCGATAGAAAGAGAAAAATGACCAAGCACTTTTTTCTCAATTGCAGTGCATTTTATTCCAAATTTATTCAGTCTCCACCCTAGCGGATATGAAGAACCGCAAAATAACCGAAAATTGACCGGTCGTTATGGAACAAAAAATCACTCCAGTATAACCCAGAAGGCACCTAGTGACTGGCGGGTAACCGTAAAGTAACCCGTAATGAACTCAATGTTCCGTTTCGGGTTACTATTCGGTTATATGAAGAACTTTCAAATAACCGTAAACCAACTTTTAACAAACTCTCGGTTACTTCTGTGTTACTTTAAAGTTTGTTTTTGGTTAAAACATTGGTCGCTTTGTAGTTGCAATCGGGTTCTTTTTTGTTCCAAAATAACGGTCGCTTTGTCGGTTACATTACAGTTGTTTTACGGTAAAACAACTGGAAATGAACCTCATAATGACGGTTACTTGTATGTGACCGTAAAGCAACCAGAAAATGACGGTTGCTCGGATCCGCTAGGGCATTCACCGAATTTATTAGATATCAAAAAATGTACATACGTTTTTTTAGCATCCGTAACGTCTCTTTGCGCTCTTCGTCTGGCAGAGGGACGTGTCCCTCCGGACAGTCAAGATTGGATGCCGCTGCTTTGATTTTTTCATCCCTCTGTTGCTGGGCTTCTTTTCTATCGCGAATGTATCTGTTGCAAGATAATTAAACAATATTTTACATGTTTCGTATGAGATATTTTGTCAACTTAAAAATTTGTTAAAAAATACAACGTTGTTTATTCATCGATTTATCAAAATTCAACAAAAAATATCGTTAAAAAAATATAGCTCTGGGCGCTACACGTTCTTTCCTACGCTGTTATTTATTTACAAAATTATTGTTGTAATGCAAAGGCTGGAATAGAAGACGTATGATTAATTGCTATTTTTGTTTGACTCGATGTCGAGCACCAGTTCAGTTTATCAACTACTACATTCCATTATTTACTAAAAAATGATTTAACTAATTCATTAACAGGTTTTTCCATGAAATTATGAATATCGAATTCTGTTTATACTCCAGCTTTTGGAATTTGGGCAATTATACGTAGAATATTGAAAAGTGTGATAAGTTACTTTTAATGTCATACTTGGGGACAACACCCTTGCGGTAATTTGCTGGCGGGACGCCGTTATTTAGTTGTGAAGCCATTTTACTAGCAACCGTCGCTTTCTCTTTGCTCTGCTTTGTATGATCCACGACGTCGCGCGGACCCGAAGGTGAGTCTCTTTCTGAGAAGAGACTCAATCTACGTGGGCTCGTAGCCGAAATATCGCCTCGATCCGAAGGTAGACACTCTCGTCTGGGTGATCCATCCGCATTGTCAATTGGCGAAGTGTCGTTCTTCGAACCCCTGCTCGACGGGTACCTGTTAAATGCAATTCAAATTCATTCGAGTAATGTCGATTATCTTTCCAGTGTGAAAAAAATCGGTTTTTTTTCGTCTTATCCATTAGTATATACGGTCAAAAACATCCCCTCAAATTTTTAAAGCGAAATTCGAAATACTTCGCTGGCATACTTTACGACATCGCCGATTAGTCGTAAGTACACAATTTAGGTATATGAAATTTCTACACTCGAAACTTTAAACGCGTTTTTCTCGAAACGACATTTTTCAAAACGGTAGACATTCTCCAGGGAAGAATTTTCAAGCGATCGTTTTCAAATTTTAGGAGAACATTCTTCACGCTACTCTCTATCGTGCTATGGAATCTTTTTTTTTAATCCTCCCATTTTTTTAAAAGAAAAACTGTCAAAAAAACGGTTAAAATCAGTACTTTTTGTTCAAAACGCCGCCATTTTGTCAATTTTGACTTTAAAAAAAGCCTCCATAGCACGATAGCCAATCGCATACTAATTAATAATCCTTTGGGTTTTTTTTTAGATCAAATTTGCGACCCCTAGGATGTCCACCATGAGACTATCTTTTTTATCAACATTATTTTCAACAATTAGAAAAAAATATTTAAACAATAAAAATCGTCTTGTAAAAAATCATTTTCTGTCATTCATGATTACCTTAATATGTCATAAAAATTTCAGATTGATCGGCGTACAGTAACCGTCCGAAACAAAATCGTGAAAATAGGCTATTTTTCGGGCCGTCACACTGAAAAGATCCCTTAAGGTAGTTCTGTCGGTACGCCGGAGTCATAAATCTCAGAGTCTATATGACATTAAAAAATAATCATACGCATCGTTTTGACTGCCTCAATAATAATATAAAAAATAATCAAGAATCCTTCGAAATTGTCGTAATCAAATTAAAACGATTATTTGTAAATAGTTGATATGTTTAGTGCGAATTTGACTTCATTTTTACGATAATTAGGTTAGGAAACGTCATTTGGCCCGGTATCGTGCACTTTGACCTTGGTTCAATTACACATTATTCCGGAGACTTCACCTTTTTTCATGGTGCATCAATTCCTGAATGATTTGCGAATCCGTAGTACTTTTTATCTTTTCTCTATCTTTGATCTAAGTATGTTAATATTCGATTTAAAGATCAATTTTTCCAGCCCTCCCGTGAGTGCCGTGTAAAAAGATCGATTTTCAAGTTTTAATTGTTCATTCAAATACTCGGTAAAAGCCTTCAAGATTTTGTGCAAGTAAAATTGAATACCTAAATTACAACATGTCAAAAATTCATGCATATGAGTTTGGATTGCATTCACGACAGAACTACCTTAATTACACTACCTACTTGGAGAGCAGTATGGAATTTCTGTGGTGCATCACAGAGGCAAGCATTAATGAAAGTGAATTTTTTTTTTACAGATATCAAAGAGTTTAAACATGTTTTTATAAGGACTTCAGGATATTATTATACAATAATAATTATTAAAATCATTTTATCATAAATTCATTTTAAAAATTAATACGTTAATCTTTTGTAGATTCCCCGATATAAATATTTCTCTAAATTTTTATCACACACATGCTGCGATAGAAATAATACTTCGGTGCTGGACATTTTTTTGTTTTTGTTTTTTTAAAGATCTTTGTAATAATTATAGAATCTCGATTTATAGTAATTCAGCGATACCTGATAACTCCTTCTCTGTACAGTATCCCCATATCGTCAGTCCCCAAAGTCTGAATCCCTTGATTCCTGTACTTGATAGAATTATTCTCATTGCCATCAACAGCTTCAGAGTCTTCTTGAAAAAGATTAGGAATGGAACAAGCTTTTGTCACTCGATTCTCTCTAGTTTTACTCGACTGTATCCTTTCCTCATTTTGTGATTTTGCAACAGAATTAATTTTTGTAGAACCCCTGTGAATCTTTTTGTTAGTCACCACATTTTTCCCTGGTACAGGATCACTGGTTTTTCTCTGGAGATTACTATCATCTCCCAAATTTGTGTCAGAGTGTCTGAAGCCTGTTTTTCTGAGAGGTTCAAGACTCTTGCCGCTCTTCACACTAGAATTTATCCTCGATGCAACATTTTGATACTTGTCGACTGATTTTTTCTGCAATTGAAGCTTCTGCAAATCTTCAACTTCTTTGGAGTGAAAAAACTGTTCCATGCGTCGTAAATTCTTCACATTTTCCTGAATAAAATTTTTTCTACGTGTTGGCTCTGAAATTGTTGATACATTTTAGCTATTTGAATTAATTAAGGAAATAAGTTTTTCCTGGTCTAGGAATAACGTAAAGTTTTAAACTTACTGGGATTCGGAAATATGCCTTTTAGAGTCGCCATCGACGTTGAAGTAGGTGCAGACGATTTAGGTACTTCGATTACTTTATCAATACCCGGAGTATATACACACCGGCATCAATAATTCAGGCCTGTGGCGTTACGTGGGCAACTCCAAGGACAGACGCGGCTTCAACACCTCGTCAAGCCCATCATCACAAGCATTCTCGATCTTCGCGGTTGTATTCGACCCGAAATAATAAATCCACTTATCTTCGGCACATTACTCCAATTTAACGTGATTCTTCCGTTGCCAAAACAGTTTTGTTTACTAGCGAGAAGCATGGCCGCCCAAGTGCAAGGAACCCTCAAAACAAACGCACAACCATCTGATAGGTGCTGCGGCCGAGCGAGGCGCCTTCAATTATACATCGTTCAAATGAATACGGGGCATTATCAGAGTTGGGCAAAATTGTAATGGAAAATTACAAAATACAAATTACTGGAAGTAATTGTATTTAATTTGAAATCCAATACAATTACAAAATGTAATTGTATTTAATTTGAAATCCAATACAATTACAAAATGTAATTGTATTTATTTTGAAATCCAACACAATTACAAAATGTAATTGTATTTAATTTGGAATCCAATACAATTACAAAATGTAATTGTATTTAATTTGAAATCCAATACAATTGCAAAATGTAATTGTATTTAATTTGGAATCCAATACAATTACAAAATGTAATTGTATTTAATTTGAAATCCAATACAATTACAAAATGTAATTGTATTTAATTTGAAATCCAATACAATTACAAAATGTAATTGTATTTTGTAAATACAAAATACAATACATTTTGTAAATATGTAATGTAAATACAATACTTGCAGTAAATACAATTACTTTCAGTAATTGTATTTAATTTGAAATCCAATACAATTACAGAAAGTAATTGTATTTAATTTGAAATCCAATACAATGACTGAAAGTAATTGTATTTAATTTGAAATCCAATACAATTACTGAAAGTAATTGTATTTAATTTGAAATCCAATACAATTACTGAAAGTAATTGTATTTAATTTGAAATCCAATACAATTACGGAAAGTAATTGTATTTAATTTGAAATCCAATACAATTACTGAAAGTAATTTATTTAATTTGAAATCCAATACAATTACTGAAAGTAATTGTATTTAATTTGAAATCCAATACAATTACTGAAAGTAATTGTATTTAATTTGAAATCCAATACAAGTACTGAAAGTAATTGTATTTAATTTGAAATCCGATACAATTAATGAAGGTAATTGTAATTAAAGCAGTAATTTCTGAACTAAGTAATTTTTGCTGCCCAACTCTGGGCATTATACACCGATCGGACCACCTTTTACACTGTTACAAAAGATTGGAAGTTTTTATCCATAAACTCATCATTGAAATTTAATATACAATTGTGGTATAAAATTCATGTACTTTTCCAGTAAAATTAAAACTAATTATTAAAATTAAAGTACTTTTACTGTAAAATTAAAGTAAATTATTGAATGTGATGTACCATACATTAATTTTACATTACACTTGTATACTAAATTTAATATACTAGTTTATGAATGAAAATTTCCAGTAAAAGTACACTAAATTTCAACTAGATTTTTTTTACAGTGTACCATGACTGTCGTCGATATAGTTGTTTATTTTATTTTATTTTACACACTTGTGAATTTATGAAAATAGCTCGAATAATTGCGTTTAAATGATTTTTTGTTTATTATTTCGGGACGAATAAAGCAGGCTTGAATTTCAGTTTTTTCTTCAATTAATTTAAAACAAAATGTTGCCCGACACCGAATATTCAAATATTTCCGAAAACCATTGATGGAGAAATCTGTGTCTTTATATCCGAATCAACCTTTTAACAATTTTCGCCAAACTCAATTCGAAACT
This sequence comes from Ephialtes manifestator, assembly GCA_963970395.1. Taxonomy (NCBI): domain Eukaryota; kingdom Metazoa; phylum Arthropoda; class Insecta; order Hymenoptera; family Ichneumonidae; genus Ephialtes; species Ephialtes manifestator. The sequence goes on along the minus strand of OZ019973.1, from coordinate 28,182,499 downwards.
TGTTTGATAGTTGATTCACTTCTGTATAAAGTATTAACCACGTAGATCAACATATTTGAACAAGCAATCGTAGACATTTTTCGAATAATTTCCAGATTATAATCAGATTATAATCCGCGCGCAATTCTCTAAGTAAATAAAATCGTCAATGCGCGCTGTCTATTCCAGATTTCCGGAAGCTTTAAAACTGTGACAAAAAACATCAGGGCTGCGTTCCGAATGACGAGGTGTTTTGTTGTACGATGCGCATGCGCAATGGTTTTTGCCGAGATTTACGGTGAACTTTAAGAAGTATAATAAAAGTGAAAACATAAAAAAACAATTGTTTTATTTATACTGGTACTGAAGTATGAATAATTAGATTTCTCATGGATTTGCCTATTTGTAAAGAATTCAAATATTATCCTCGTCTCCTGATCGGACGACAACTATTCACCCTACTCGCGAGGTACGGCAAAAAGTTGTTGTCCGATCGTGAGGTGGGGATAAAAAATGTTAATACTTTATAAATGGCTAATCCGTGAGAAATCGAAATTCCGATACTTTGGAATTAATAGAAACGAACAAACTGTTTCCCCTATCTTCAACTTTTACTATAATTCTTAAACTTCGCCGTAAATCTTGACGGAGATTATTGCGCATGCGCATCGATCAACGAAACACTCATCATTCGGAACGCACCCCAGGGGCTCAATTCTCGATTTCGCTCGAGCTCGGTTTCATTCGAGATTCCCTAAATTCTCGAACAAAAAGGCCGGTCCGCCATTCTCGAAATCTCATCGGGATCTCACGATCGAGATTTTTCGAACGTAAAGCACGAGTGGTCTTTAGTAGTCGTTTCGCACTCGAGATTCGAATTTCGTATGCGAGATCATAGTGAAAATTGAAAATTTCTCAGTTTGAGGTTATGTTTGTGTTGTTATGTAGAGGAGATTAATAGACTTGGCGCCGACACGCTGCCGCGTTTCTTGATGTATTACACCTCGTGGAAATTTCTTTTTGTATTCCACGATACATTCACCACGAAAAAAAAAAATTCTCCAATTTTTTCTCAAAATCGTGTTTAGTGGTATCTATAGATGCCTCAAATTAAAAAATAAAATAATAAATTTTGGCCGCAATATGCAAATTTTTTCATTTTCCATTTAATCTGTAATATGTCACAAACGATTAATCGTATCGAAATTATTCGAAAAAAGCAAATGTGCGTTTTTTCATGGCCAAAAAAAAATGTACTCAGAATTAATTGTGTAATTTCAAGCCACATTTTATGGAAAAAACAACAAAAATACTCAACATTCGGCGAACACTTAAAAATCACGAGGCAATTTTTCCGATAAAAAAATCCGAAGTCCTACTATATTTTTAAAAAATGTTGTTTTTTTCCATAAAATGCGGGCTGAAATTACACAATTAATTCTGAATACATTTTTTTCTTATTGGTCATGAAAACGTCCATTTTCGTTTTTTAATCATTTCGATACGATTTAATCATTTCCGAGATATTATAGATTGTTGTGCCCGAAACTCGACGAGTGATCAGGTCGCCGTGATCGGTTCTCTAGGATCTTTTATTGTAGGGATCGTTTACCGCACAAGGCGTGAAAACTCCCGCGTACCAATAACAACAATTAGATTTATTCAAACAAGTTAATTACACAAGGGTATACGATAATGTACATGAGTCTTTTCCCCGAGCTCAACCGTTTGCTTCGACTCTTCTTCAAAGACTGTCGGTGAATTGCAGTTGTTAGCTGCAATTCGCCGAAAATTGCTGCGTTTGCAATTTCACAATATCGAACGATTGATCGGTCAATATTGCGTCGCCTCTCGTCAACATGATGTCGACTACGCGTGTGGAAATAACTACTGGAGTTATTTCCACCGAATTTCGAAATACACTAATTAAATTCGGGGCGCAACAAGATTAAATGGAAAATAAAAAAATTGCATATTCCGGCTAACATTTTTTTGTTTATTTTGCAATTTGTTACATCTCTAGATACCACTGACCCCGATTTTTAAAAAACTTCGGTGAATTTTCTTTTTGTGTGGCAAAAGGACCGTGCAATGCCTCTTATATAGAATAATAAAGGCTTTATACGTTATGCATGAAATAGTAAATAAAAAAATGGACTCTGTCCAATTAATTTATGGATTAAATGAAAAATCGTAAATAACATACAATTATAGTATACAATTTTTTTTAAATATCATACATAAAAAAAGTATTCGACTTTGAAGGCAGAAACGTGAATAATACCGGAAGCGCCTTATCTCAAAATCAATAATTAATATAACTCAAACGATTCCCATATTTTTAAAACTCCGCGTTTTTCAAAACTGCTATCGTTCTATTGGGCTAGGCTGTTCGTTGGCTTACAAGTGGACAGAGCGACTTGGCAATACCGCGTGCAAGTTTTATACGAGATGCCGCTCGAAAGCCATGTCGATCGATCTCAAGAATACCATTTTTTTCGTTTCCTTCGAGTCGATCATTCGAATATCTCGAGCGCTCGACCGAATTTCGAGCGAACTCGAGAATTGAGCCCCAGGTTGAAGAAATTGAAAATTCTCCACCAAATGTTTTAATATTTCATTACTTTTACAACAGAGCATCATATTTTTCGTACAAAAAATGTATATATAGCTTGCTCGACGGCGTTTTCGATGATAAACCTGGCGTATCACTTTGAAAAACCAGTTGAACTCGCAATAACAATAATAAATACCTGCAAAACTCTTTTAATGTAAATGTGTTTAAAAAATGTGTAGTCTCTTTCTCCTTCCCTCAACCCTTCCACATTGCCCAAGCTTTTTTTTTTGCTTGTTAATACCACACTCTGTGTAGCCCGTCGGTATTAGAAAGGCTTTACGTGTTACTCGGAATGAGGTCAAGCCGACTGTGCATTATACAAAGAGTTATCAATGAGACGCTGTGTATCATAAACAGACTGGTCCAATCGCACTGATATAATTTGGCAGTATCACTTACAACAACGTTGGACATAGTTCGAGTCGCTTCTCCAGTTATTGCATAGACCGTATTAAGATGTCGATCGATCCGGTGGGTATCGCTATTGCTTCTCATTTCGATGTTTCTTCATTTTTATAACATTGATTATAACGCAGGAACATGAAAAAGCGTACTCACCAAGCGCCTGGAGCAAAAGGTTTTCGAGTACAGAAATAATGGTACATTTTGTTCAACTAGCGCAAAAAGGTACGAAAAGCTTTTACCGTTATGCTACTAAAGGAGATTTGAGTTAAAAAAAAACAGTTTATCCAAAAGGATCTGCTTTAAATGTATTTATTATTATTCATTTTATTAGGCGCGTGCGAGTTTTTAAACAAGAAACTCGAATTTTTTAATATCTATTTTATTTTTATTTCATGTCAAAATAATTTTTAATATTTGACATGAAATATTTCAATACACGTGAAAAAAATGGTTAATAAGCAGTCGTTTATATTTAATGATTGCAGAATATCTAATACATAATTCGCACTTTATTGTTGGATACAAAAAGTTGGAAAGTAAAGCAACAAAATCAGTGGACAGTCTTTACATTTTTCGTAAATGTTAGCTTTGTTGTTAAAAATATGTTTGTCAGAAAATGTATGTTATAAGAGCCCTGGAAAATCGTTAGAAATTTAAAAAACCACCGTAAAAAACGGCCGTAGTTTAAAAAATTTAAAAAAACTGGAATTTTTGTGTAAACGTTTTTTTTTGTGACGAGTAACAACAATCTCAATGAGCGACACAATTAAAAAATAAAGCATTTTCTAAACTGTGCTAATGTTTTATTCTCCGTAATTGTATCCAAAGGATAGATAATATATTTATTTTTTTTCCATAAGTTACGAACAAAGCGCGGTCAACTGTAAGCTGCGAATTGGACATACCTTACGGAGTTGGAGATAGAGCGAAATACGATATTTATGGAACTAATTTACCTAATGGTAAACACACTTACATATACAAGCAATTCATTTTTCATCATAATGAGAACGAAATTCACTTGGTACACAATAATAACTTATTTATTAATAAATAACAAATGCTTCCAGATGCTCCAATTTTCTTATTCATACATGGTGGATACTGGCAGGAACTGAGCAAAGAGCTTGCTGGCTTTCCTGTCGAAGTTCTAGTTTCCAAAGGAATCAAAGTAATCACAGTTGGTTACACTCTTTGTCCAGCTGGTGAACAATTTTTTTTTTTTTCATTGGCCTCAATAATTTTTAATGGCTCTATTATCTGAATATTCGAAATTCTGCTTTTAGTTACCGTGAGCGATATAGTGGCTCAGGTCAAGAGTGCAACGGATAAAATCCTCAAGCATGCTCGAGTTATTGGTTCAAAGTGAGCGTAGCATTCTTTTGCTGTCATATAAATTTTTCACTTTACCGCAAATGATTCAACTAAGTGATTTCTGTGCATTAGGCGAATATGGATAGCCGGTCATAGCGTCGGCGCTCATTTAGCCGCAAGTTTACTTCACGACGACGAATGGCTCACTTTGATGAAACAAAACAAATGTTTACAATTGATAAAAGGTTTTGTCCTGATCGGTGGAATTTATAATTTGGAGCCTCTACTCAGGACAAGCTACAACGACGCCTTATGGCTGAGCACGTGAGTCTGTTTTTTACCAGCCGCAAAGCAAAACGACTACGACACTGCAGGAAACCAATTTTTTCCTTATTTTTTTTGTCCATTTCAGAGACGAAGTAAAAAACCTTAGTTTTGGATCTGTTGACACAAGTCAAAAGCAACAAATCAACGACATCAAAATTATAGTGACTGTGGGCGAATGCGATACACCGATATTCGTACAAGAATCGAAACTCTATGCTCAGGTATCAAAAATATCAATTTAATCGAATCATCTCTAAGCTCTTAATTGCTTTACCTCCAAGTGCTTTTGAATTCGTATGTTTCAGAAACTCATTGATTTCGTTGACAACGTTGAATTCGTGTTGCTTCGCAACAACATCGATCACTTCGACATTCTCGAAAATCTTACAGATCCCAATTTTGAACTCACCAAAGTGATCGTCAATCATGTTAACGCATAGCGAGGTTCAAGTTCAATGTCATTTCTTTTTTAGACTATGAAGTGGTTACGAAGATTCCACTCTTGTGTAACGTTTTTTTTTTTGTTCACAACACTATACAGGTTCTCAATAAACCATTTTTTATTTTAAATATTTGATTTTCTTATTTTTGAGACGATAAAATAAATCGGCTTTTCCTATCGATAACATACACGACTCGCAGAGTTTCGAAATTGGTAATAAATCTCGCGTTTGTCATTCAAGCTAACTTTTTTCAGATATTTTAGACGAGCTGATCACCTATATTCAACACTATTCAACACTATTCACTCACAAATCATTATGAAGTGGGTTTTTTTTAACAAGGTTTTTATTTGAATCCGCAAATGCAATTTTATATTCTAATAATCAATATTTTTCCGTAATAACAAAATTGTCAAAAATAAAACTGAGTGTGACAAAGAAGGTGTTATGAAATGTATACAGCCAGTAATTTCTGAGTTATGAATTAATAAATTTCGTTGGGTAAAAAAATGTTTAAATGTAAGCATTTAACGCGAATTGCCACATACGAGGGGGCATATTTATAGCCACATCCGTTATTGCTGTCAATTGTAGTTGCAATATTGTTTAAAAAATTACGAAAATCGCGGATTCATGTCCAATTTCAAAAGCTTGATATCTCGGGTTTAGTAGACGAGTACATGCTACAAGTTTTCGTTTTTTCGCTTTGGTCCGCCCTCGGAAGTCTGCCTATTTTGATCTCCCGGTCGTGGTGCTCTCGGCACGTTAGTTTTCTGCTGTTGAACGATCTGGACGTTGTCGTTGATTCGCGGCTTTAAAACTGGTAGCGGCGTCGAAGTTACGATAGTCCCGGCTTTGACTGGAGCCGTGACATTGCTTAGTTTTTGCTGTTGCTGAGAAGCATTTTGGTCGGCTTGCTGGAGAATTTGTAAGTTCTCCGTAGACGAAGTAGTACACTTGCCATTGTTCACACGAAGTACCTGCAACTGCGAGGATTGTGCGCCCGACAAATTGGCCGGAATATTTCCTTTGTTTTGCGAATGGTAGTTCGACCGTTGTTGAATAGGCGTCGAAGTAAGCGTAACACCTTTGCCGAACGGAGAACAATTCCGTGGCACAATTTGCGGACGAATTTGCCCCAAATTCGACCCTTGCAGAATTTGTCCCGGACGAACTTGCGTTAAAGTTAACCCTGGCGGTATTTGCACCGGACGCCCTATCGCTGAAGTATTTCCTGGCAGCGTTTGTGGCGGATTAATTGACGTTGAATTGGCGGCTACCGTAACATATCGACTTATCGGCAATTGCACGCGTTGGGTAGGCGTCGATGTTGCAGCTGCGACCGCAAGTCTTACTTGTTTGGCATTAATCGCTGGCATTTGAGGTGGACGCGATACACCTACTATGTTAGTAGTTTGAATGTTATTTTGGAACCGCGTTGATGGTAATTTAACTAGACGCGTTCCGCCCGGCGCTATTGCTATAAATCTTTGATTCTGGCCACTAGACGTGTTAGTAGAGGTACTCGGGACAATAACCGACTGAGTATTCGGCAATTTACTTTTCGTCGTTGGACTCGCAGTGATATTTTTCGTAATGGTATTCAAAGAACCGCCAACAACGATTTTATTATTGTTGGTTAAATTGTGCCCAATTTTTTCTCGTCCTGGAACAACGCTCACCACTGATATTTCCTCCTCCGTGTCTTCCAGTGTTTCTGCTTTCGTTGTACCATCCGCATTCTTTACCACGTTGTCTTCTTGGCTGCACTGCCAGGAATCCGGTGGCTTGGCGAAAGATCGTATGCGCAAAGGCTGCACAAGTTTTTCTTCTTCCCGCGGCTCGGTCTCACCATCCTCGGTTTCAACATCGTCAAGAATTACTACAAAATATGCAACACATACATCATCCCAAAATCCGATCGCCACTTATCCTCTTCCTACTTTTCACGCTTTCTTTTATTTTATTTTTTCACCGTCCGCCAATAAGTTTAGAACACAAACCTTCTATCATCATGGGTTCTTCCTTTTCTCCAAAATCTTTCGACGAGGGAGCTGCAGTTTCGGTTTCCTTATCGGCCGTTGATTCACTAGGTTCCAGGTTGTTATTCTTCGAGATATGTTCCGTGTCGTCTTCCACTGTGAATTCTTCATCCTTTTTACCAGGAGCTTCCGATATCGTTTCAATGGCTTGTAAAGTATCTTCGTTATCCTCCTTCGCGCTCTCATGGTCGGTGTCGTCGATAATCGACATTTCCTCATCACTCTCGACGATGCAATTTCTTTTTTTACCATTATCTTCTTCTTCTTCTTCTTCTTCTTGTTCTTCATCCTCTACGTCGTCTTCATCTTCTCCCTCGCTAGAACTAGCATCCTTATCTCCTGTCTTACCCTCTTCTTGTCTTCTCACGAACTCTTCGAATACTTTTTTCTCATTCTCCTCTGCTATTTTTTTGTTATGCGAGAGCTTTTCCAGCAAATCGGAATCTGACGCTGCGGGATCGACGTTATTGTCTAAGTGCAGCGAGAATGTATCCCAATAATCGTTCTGCCTTGCTTCCTGAAGGTGTTTGCCCATTTGAGTAAAAGCTTTTTCAGCTGAAATTGGATTGAAAAAAATATAGAAATTAAATAACATAAAAAAAACTTTGCAAATTGCTTCCTCATTATTGTTGGATTTTTACAAATCTACCTCTATGAGAAAGCATGTTAATCTGTTTTGGCTTTCTCATAGAGGAAGCTTTGTAAAAATCCAACAATAATGAGGAAGCAATTTGCAAAGTTCTACTTTGCAGCCTTGTTTTAAAAAAAATTTTAAATGGCATTAGTTTTGAGCCCCTTGACAGATTCTCGCCAAATTCGAATTGATGCTCAGTTTAACCACGCTCTACTTGTAGACCAAATTTGAGCCCGATATCTTAAAAATTGCGAAAGTTAGAGCACGATCAAAAAATGTAAGAAATGAAAGAAAAAAAAAGTAGAACTTTGCAAATTGCTTCCTCATTATTGTTGGATTTTTGCAAATCTACCTCTATGAGGAAGCATGTTAATCTGTTTTGGCTTTCTCATAGAGGAAGCTTTGTAAAAATCCAACAATAATGAGGAAGCAATTTGCAAAGTTCTACTTTGCAGCCTTGTTTAAAAAAAATTTAAATGGCATTAGTTTTGAACCCCTTGACAGATTCTCGCCAGATTCGAACTGATGCTTAGTTTATCCACACTCTACTTGTGGACCAAATTTAAGCTCGATATCTTAAAAATTGCGGAAGTTAGAGTACGAACAAAAAATTCAAAATGCCATAAATTTCAAACCCCTTAACGGATTGACGTCAAATTCATTCCCAAACTTTATTTAATAACAGCCTACTTGTGGACCAAATTTGAGCCCGATATCTTAAAAATTGCGAAAGTTAGAGCACGAACAAAAAATGTTACAAAATTTAAAAATGCCATAAATTGTGAACCCTTTAACGGATTGACACCAAATTTAATCCCAAACACTATTTGATAACAGTCCACTTCTGGTCCAAGTTTGAGCCGGATATCATAAAAATTGCGGGGTTTAGAGCCCGAGCTGACATTCTCCAAAAAATTCAAAATGCCATAAATTTTGAACACCTTGATGGATTAACTCCAAATTCAATCCTATACCTTGTTTAACGACAGTTTACTCCTTCAAATTTGAGCCCGATATCTTAAAAATTGCGATGGCTATCGTGCTAACAAAAAATCGTGCTCATACGCACACACACACACACACATACAGACATTTTTTCTAAACCACTTTTCTCGACGTTTCAGACCATTCTGAGTGTCCTGACATAAAAATCTCGAAAAAAAAATCTTCACGAAAAAAAGCTTCCTCTATGAGGAAGCAAAAAAAGAGGTAAACTAGACAGAAAGAAGATTTGAAAAATACAAAAATGAATGCAGAATTTTCTCATCGTTTTCCAAATAGTTTTGATCAGGACTTGAAACGAAACATGTGGTTCCGGTATTTTTTTTTCCTCAAACAAATGCAATCGTGCTGTCTTCATATCGGTTTCGATCAAGACCGACCATATCAACTCTTTTCAGCGTTTCGGTCGCGAAGCGATTAGAAAACGAATAAACAAATGAAAAGGTTGAAGCTATTGCGGAAAGTTTCGGGATTTTGTGTAACCTCACGGGTAATCACAGCCCATTAGACACGGATCATAGTGACAATCTAATATGTATAGATTAGATATATTTATTTTTTTGAAGAACGATTTAAAAACAAAATTATATTAAAGAATCACAGATAAAAAAAAAGTTTCTAAAAAAAATCGAATAGAAAGTTAAGTGCTTTACAAAGTTGAAATGATAACATTAAAAATGGTGGACCAGATCTGAGAGGTCGTCACTCAAGGATTAACTCAAATATTTTACATAGCATACCAATTATTCTACGTCGTAGGAAAAAAATCGCTGCATAAAAAATGCTGCACAAAAATTTGCATTTGTACTTCCTCATCAATTCTTCTTCGTCAATTAGGCACTTGACATTTTTTGTCACTGAATCTTTCTCGAAATATTCGTGCGAAGGATTCTTCTTCACTGGTGGCATTTTGTATGTCAATCTGATAATGATATGAACCAAAAAACAAAACCATATGGAAACTGTCTCCTATCGCTCGCAACCGCGACCCGGACCGCATAAATCAAAGATGATTTGTTCCAAATTCAGTTTGAAGAATTATAAATATCATGATTTCATTCATTTGTCTTTGAAACCGGTCGATCATTTCTGTCAAGCCGGGCCCATATTCAACCGAATATTTCATCGGTTTTCGGTTTCGTTTCAAGCCCTGGTTTTGATTGTTACAACTTTACAATTTTTTAATAACAATATTTTAACTCACCCATATTTTGCATAAATCGTTTACTCAGGTTCATTTTTTCTTCCTTGTTGACCTTTTCCACGCATTCCAGAATATCCACGTAATCCGGAAATATCAGTCCATCGATGAATGACTTACCCTTTGTAACTTTATTCTTGTTTACCGTGAGTTTCGAATTAATGAAACTATTTATCGCCTGATTGACTGAAGGAATCTGCGTGACACGAAGATGTTTGGGACGAAGATAAGCCCGACCGGCGTCAGGATGTTCATGAGTGTATTTACACATCTGGGTGTAAAGTTCTACCATTCTCTCTTTAAATCGATCCAATTTTATGTAGTGGCTGTTGTTTTCGTCATCGAAATCAATCTCCGCTTCTTCGTATTTTTTAATCATCTTCTGGCATTCCTTCATTGCTTTTTCTATCCTCTTTATCTTTTTTCTCACCCTTCGAGCCTCTTCGCTATCCTCTTCTACTTCGTTCACGTCTGCAATTTCATTTTCTCCATTTGCAGCAGCAGCTTCGCTTTCTCTACCCATGGCGAATGCTACGCCCATTTTCTTTTTAGCTTTCATATCTTCCTTCAGCATCTGAACATAGTGATAGACAACCTTTTTGCCTTTACGCATGATTAAATCGCGTTTCTCGTTTAAAGTATCACGGAACGCTTGAGATGCCGCATACGCCGGGTTCAGTTCTTCGTAATAGCGTTTCAGTTTGGCCACAACTTTTTCCATATCCGAGGTTCGATCGGTCTGCAAACAGAGACTCAAAAACATCGAGAACGTATCCTCTGTTTCATGTGAAACAGGCTTTTTATCAAATACGACCAAGCGGGGCTTTGCGTTTGTTACAACATCCGGTGATTTGGAACATCCCGGCTGCGGCTCGAATTCTTCAAATATAGACGCATCCTCGCTCTTTTTTGTAGCTTTTTCCACGGTTTTCGGACTCGTAGATTTTTGCTTTAAGGAAGACGATTTTTTTTCGTCCGACGCTTTCGAGCAGCTGGTTTTTGGCACTAAGTTGTTGGATGAGCATTCATTTTTCGTCTTGGAATGTTGTTTATCATTCGACATTGATTTTTCATGTCCGTTTGCGATATCCGAGTCCGGTTCCTTCGAATTACGTGATTCGGCATTTTTCACAGATTTCGATGTCTTCTCCGTGTCGGAGTTTGATTCATCAGATTTACTCATTGTTTCTGGCACTCTTTGTGGTGTTATTCTTCTTATCGCTGATCCGTCGTTCTTAGTTCGTATCTTAATACCACTGGCATCAAATTTCGACGATGGCTCCGTCGTGTCACCCCCTTCGGATGTAGATACCGACGGACTATCTTTCGTCTCTTTAATACTTTTAATCGAATCAGTCGGTTTGCTCAAAACATCCTCTTGCTCGTCATTTAAAATTTGGCAATTCTCGAGGCACGGATTTTGAGACGTATTAGTGGATTGTGCCGAATCGTTAGTCGAAATCTCAGTATTTGGCGAAGTATTTCCTTCTGAAATCGGAGTGCTGTTACTGGATTTCGAGAAAAGCGCTTTAACTGCAATTTTATCGGACGCGGTCTTCGAAGCCTTTGGCGTGTCCACTTCGGGGAGAATCAGCAATTCAGGCGAATTCGAAGCCGCGCGTATCGTTAGAGAAGCCCCAGATTCTTCCGAAGGAGTCATTTTTCCATCGCGATCCTGCTCAATTTTATTAGCCGAAGAGCCAGCATTTGGATTCTCAATTGTGTCCACGATATTTTCGAGTTTTGTAGAACTCGTAAGTCTTTCGTCCTCCGACTTTGAGCTCACCGAGGCAGTGTTTGGTACATCAATTTGCGATTTCGCAAGAGCCATAGTTTCATCCGCACCCGTGGCATTCTTATCACTCGTACCATCAACAAACCGATGTTCAGTTTGCAACATTGTAGAAGAACTTTTAGACACTGCCTCATTCTTTAATTTTGCAAGAGGATTTACAACAATGTTAACCGCCTTTTCAGAAAAGCTTTTAGAAATACTCAATTTTGAAGGGATTGTGTTTTTGCCATTGGATTCTCCGGAATTGCTCTTTGTCGGCTGTTTTTGTAAATAATTTCTAACAGGTGCAATTGTGGTTTTTGAGTGACCTGATTTTGGCTGATTAGCTGGTTTTGAAATCTCTGTTGGTTTCTTAGTGGTGACTTTGTTGATTGAAATTGTTCCATTTTCTACCTTGTCCCTTAGGACCTCAACGCTGAGGTCATTGATAGTCATACTAGGTTTAGTTACTTCATTCTTACCCGGTGATTCAATGATTATTTCCTCAACCGTGGATTTCTCAGTTTTTAGTTTTTTTATCGCATTGCTGGTAGATATTTCAGTACCATCATCATTTTTTCTCTTGAGCGAACAAAGGATTGTGTCTTTTGATTTATCCTTTGGCTCCAGTTTTGCAGTGAGAGGTGCATAATTGATCTTAGCTTTCTAAAAAAAAAAAAACATCAATAACCTGGAAGTCATGGAGCAAAGTGTCAATTTGATTATTTTTTTTTTTTTCAATAAGTGAAAAATATTTTTTCCCGCCGAAAAAAAAATCGAATGAGTTAGAAAACGAGCGATGAAGTACACAATACCTTTTGCGGCGTTTCGCCATGCGCGACTTCATCGTCCGACGACAAACATATCACATCGTCGTCTCCCATAATTTATTTTGGCTCATAAATTTCGCCGCTATTCCAGTCGTTATTCGGTGATCAAGTTGTCATAATTATTCATCTGAAAATCATTTTCATGTTGTGCTTGACAGTTGTTATGTGTTCGGTTAATGGCGTTGCCTCGACCATATATTGGGCAAATTCGCGAGTACGCGAAGCATGCACGAATTAGATAATTCAATGTTTTCCATGAATGTCAAATTTTATTGCATAGTACCCGCTTCGGACGTTGAGATTGGTGATATTTTTCGTTGTGGACTCGTAGGTGGAGCGTTACTAGGATATGCGCTCTTAAGAACTTGATGCGCCAACGAATTCAATGCAGAGGCTTCAGGATCACCACTCTGCCTTGTACTGCAATATTATTTGCCGTATAAACCTGTCGAGACGTGTCCTACTGCGTTTCTCAGTGACCGTTATAGCCCATTCCCATTTAACCTTTGTCCGCTATGATTGTGGTGTCGATATAACAAAATGTAATCGTTTCCTAATGGTCCATTTGGGACTATTAAATTGGACAATTCTCAACGGTCCTATTGAAATTTCGGACAGAATATAACATTGGTAACTTGTGCCAATGGGCTCTCGATAATGGAAGCACAACCGCTGTGAAGATAAATTTGCGACTTGTCCACAAGGAAAGTTGTGTCGCTGCACATGAGTATCAGCCACATTAATTGCTTAGTGAATGAGATAATTTATTACTGTTTATGTGCAACAATTCATTGAGTCAATTATTGTACCGTACTAATTTTGAGAATGCTAAGCAACGTAAATTGATTATTGCGATGAAACACTGATTGAAATTCGATAAATTACAGGCGGGCGTAATCGACCGGTCATATGACGGTGGTCATATTACCAAGTGCCCATTTCGAACAAAATGATTATGATGTGTTAGTGCTCGGTCGGTAACAAAAACTGTAAAGCGTTGTTCTTGGCCGAAATTGATCTTTCGGGCGAAAGACGAGAAGTACTAAGTGCGTCTGAGAAGTCTGCAGTCAGTACTTCTCGATTTTTATTCGAAAAATCAACCGTGGCGAAGAATAACACTTCGGGAAGATTCAGCTATCTCACTCGCACTTATGGCGAACTGAGAGAGACAGACGATATGTAACACATCACCTTAAGGCGAAGCGAAACCTACTCAGTCGGTAACAAAAACTGTAAACAAAAGTATGGAGACACCATAGAAATTTTGAGAAAAGGGAATATGTCACCGGAAGCGCAATTTAATTCTCCGTCCGGTGACATAGAGCTTTTTTTAAAAATAACAATGTCCTCTGAATGGCGGTGTTCGGATATTTTCAGCTATCTCTCTTGCACTCTTATGTCACGTGATACATGTTTCACCTCCCCTTAAGGAGGTTCGGTGATGGCAGCAGGGTGGGGATAGGCACTGTTGTGCTGCGCGGTAAGGGGCTGACGCCGTGTGAGCAAGACAGGATGCGAGCCGCGTTAAGGGGAAGCTGGAGTCGAGTGCAGAAGCAGGTTTTTACCGACCGAAGTCGGTAAAAGCTTTTTCGTAGTTTTGATTATTCTTCGTTAATACGCTACAGATATGCTTCAAATTATACACGATTGTAGTATCAACATAAACAAGTGGACGTACATTCGAATATTGGGTGAATACGTGCAATGAATGAAGATATTCGTATATTACTAAGCCTGGATCATCGCGGGGATCGCAAACAGACTACATGATCGTAGTTTCGGTTTTGCGTGGATTCCTTTTGTGTAATTGACTTTTCGACGCTCGCAGAATATTCAGAGAACGCTAAAGAATGGACGTACATTTCGATTTAACGTATGTGAATTCCAGAATCTTTTATATCGTACCAAACAGGCGATGCTGTCAAACCCTGGCGGCCATTTTGATTTCGGGAGGTTTAGTATTATACGATTTTTTTCATTTATTTTACGTTTTCACCAAATATTCGAATGTACGTCCACTCGTTTATGTTGATATTACAATCGTGTACAATTTGAAGCATGTTTGTAGCGTATTAACGAAGAATAATCAAAACTACGAAAAAGCCTGTTTTTACCGACTAAAGTCGGTAATAAAATCTACTCCAGCATCCCCTTAAGCGTAGAGGCAAAAAATTAACGATTTCTCTGTCAATTTCGCGGTGACCTTCAAATTTCAAGCTCGTGCCCTATTCAGAATACTTTTCCAGACGTCTGCATATTTTTTTGATTATTCTATCTTGAATTTAGCTCTTGCAAAGACGTAAAACGTTCAATATTCGACTCACTTTTCTTTTCTTTACATGTAAATAGTCGCAACTTTGTTATTTAATATCTCGGAAACTACACGGTGAATCCCTTAAAAATTTTGCGTACGTGTCCATTATTATTACAGCTGTTATACGATTTTTTTTTACAATTTTATCTTGGATTTGATTTTTTTAACGAACCTCCTTAATATTGGTGAAAAATTCATGACTATCATCCGACCAAAGTTTATTAATATAATGAAAATTCCGGCTGCGGTAGCTGGTAAATTTGGTGACATGGTATATGCTAAATCTAAAAAAAAAGATGCAAAGTAGAACCTTGCACATTGCTTCCTCATTATTTTTCGCTTTTTGCAAAGCTCCCTCTGTGAGGAAGCAGTATGTTATTCAATTTTGGCTTCCTCATAGAGGAAGCTTTGTATAAAGCGAAAAATAATGAGGAAGCAATGTGCAAGGTTCTACTTTGCATCTTTTTTTTATACCTTGTGTCTCTTTTGCAGAGGTGTTTTATACAGCTATAAATCACCTCTGCAAACACCGTTACATCTAATTTTGATTAGATACAAATTTTTGTCGTACTTTCTCAACTTTTCCGGAAGTTATAGCGAAAATCTACATTTTTTTTAAAATGAAAAATGGTGTAAAATCCGAACGACTTTACCGATCATCACCAAATTTGGTACATGGCATTTCTGAATGTTATTTTTCGTCTGTACAAAATTTCTGTTCATTTGTTGAAATTCGACGTAATTTAGATCAAAATCTATTTTTTTCGAAAAATTCAAAATTCTATAAAATCCGAACCGCTTTACCGATTTCGTCGAAATTCAATACCATACAACATTGAACGTATCTTCAGTTATGAAGAACTATTTAGCCAAATCGGCGAACTTTTACGAAAGTTAGAGCGACCACGCCCTTTTTTCAACAAATTAAAATCAACATAAAATCTTAATGACTTCACATATTTTGGCAAAAATCACAACATTCAAAGAGGGGCAGCTACTCTACTTGCGTGCCAAATTTGAGCCGGATCGCTCGAACGGTTACCGAGTGAGAGGAGATTGAATTTTCGAAGCCCAGCACACACACACACACACACATACATACATACGGACATTTTTTCTAAACCACTTTTCTCGACGTTTTAGGTAATTCTAAGCATACTGACATGAAAATCTCGAAAAAAAAAATTTCATGAAAACAAAGCTTCCTCTATGAGGAAGCAAAAGAATGTTTTGTATGGCTATCTTTATCCAACTTCATAGTGGCGTAGTAAATCAACCGGGCGGAGAAATTCGGATTACAGATTTTGTTACCAATCGAGTAGTATCGCAACGTAATGTGTTACATGTTTTTGCCGTTCTCGTTCGCTTCGCGAGCGCTGCAGGTCGCCGTAAAAAACGTGATAAGGTGTTATCCAGCCTCGTGAATTTTCGTGCTTATAGATCACTCGGCAGCACACTGTATGCCGCGTTGAATTCGCCATTGCTTCTTACACGTGTGTTTAAAAACTATCATAATGGCAGAAATAGGTAATTCAACAATCAACTTAATAATGCAAACGATATTTCAATTTTTCACCAATATTTTTTTTTCGATATTTCGACGACCTTTCGCTTTATTTCGTTCGATGATAAAGATTTTATGTCATGAGTCTCGCGTTAGCATTCGGCTGTAAACACGTGTTCTCCAAAATATTCCGATTCAATTTTTCCGATGAAATACGATGCGATTATTCGAAATAATCAGTGATTTCTCAATTACGATTGATGCTCGAGCTGTCTGTCGTAAAGTTTAGTCATAAGGTGGTGTCTGTTGAATTTGTTCTTAAGGTTATGTCGAACGTCTGGGTACAACAATGAACTTTGTTTGTTACAGAGAAAACGAAGAAAAAGAGCAAGAAGAAGACGCTTGGCGAGGTTCAGACTGCCATGAAGTGCCAAATGGAGCCATCGGATGAAATTGTCAAACTCGAATGCAAGGACTGGCCATTGTTGTTTAAGGTAAGATCTTTAAAACATCTCGGGTATTCAAGGAATTTTAATACTACGGAATGTAATTAATTTCTAACTTGACAAGTAAACAATATTGAAAAAAGCGAATGGGAATTGAAAATTTTACTGTCATTAAACATACGTAATATTTAACAATTCACTAACAATAATAAGAATTATTTGTTCGAATTATAAATGTAATTTATAATTATAAAATATTGCCAGAAGATAGATCTTGAATTAAAGTTTTAAAATTTGTTAACTCAAAGACAGATCAATTAGTGCCAATTGCTATATATGAGTTGTTTTTGTGTATTTAATCTATTTGGAGTATTCTTGAAGCTATGTAAAAAATTCTAAAGCCATATAGGCAAGAATGGCTAATAAATATCAATCTGGAGTAAATTGAGCTTTTTAAATTAACAGGAATTTCTTTGTAAACTAGTTTGCAATAATTGTTAAATAAATTAAATTTCAATTCATTATTTTCAACAAGAATGCTCCATTTTTTATTACCAGTGTTTAATATTTGGCTCCTGAAGATATGTCCTTAAATGAAATTTTAAGCTTGTATGGTATTCACATTTTTAGAGTATAACAGAATAATATGTTGAAAAAATGCAAATTTACTGTTTAAATTTTATGAGGAATTTATTTGCCAGGCTGTCTGAAACAATTGATAAACCAATGAAATAGCTCCATTTTTTATTACCAATGTTTAATATTTGGCTCCTGAAGATATGTCCTTAAATGAAATTTTAAGCTTGTATATGGTATTCACATTTTTAGAGTATAATGAAATAATATGTTAAACAAAATGCAAATTTACTGTTTAAATTTTGTGAGGAATTTCTTTGCCAGGTTGTCTGAAACAATTGATAAACCAATTGAAATAGCTTTCAGAGAAAGGTTCTAATTGTTCAACAATGTTGAATGTAGCACAGACACTTATTAGAAAAATTTGTTTCAAATAACATAGAATGAGCCCTTTTTGAAAGATACAAATTATTATTTTGATAACTGGATGATTTAACATGCGGAATTTTAAGCGCTAATATTTTCCAAAAATATACAACTCAAGAGACTCTAAAAATCCTTATGCATTCTCGAAAATTTTTAGAATTTCGACAAAATGTTGACGCGTACGAAGCATTTCACCCCGCTGACGAGCGGTTCGACGCCGCTTCACAGGACGCTGTCGGAATATGTTAAATCGGGTTGTATAAATCTGGACAAGCCTTCGAATCCCTCTTCTCACGAGGTCGTAGCCTGGATCAAGAGAATTCTCAAAGTAGAAAAGACCGGCCATTCGGGTACTCTCGATCCGAAAGTATCCGGAGCTCTCATAGTTTGCATAGACAGAGCGACGCGATTGGCAAAGTCACAGCAATCGGCTGGAAAAGAGTATATCGCAGTTTTCAAGCTTCATTCAGCGGTCGACAACATTCTCAAGGTAAACAATAAAAACTAAAAAACGTTTATTTATTCCGAAATATTAAATATTATTAAAAGAAGACGCAGAGTCTCATAAGTCTTACGAATACAATCGTTTAGATAAATCAAGCGCTGGAAAGATTACGCGGTGCGCTGTTTCAAAGGCCTCCGCTTATATCGGCGGTAAAGCGACAACTGCGTGTCAGGACTGTCTACGATAGCTGGTTTCTCGATTATGATGCAGATAGAAATATGGGTGTATTTAAAGTTAAATGCGAGGCGGGTTCCTATGTGAGAACAATATGCGTGCACTTGGGATTATTCTTGGGTACTGGATGCCAAATGCAAGAGCTACGACGAAACCGATCGGGTGTACAGAGCGAAAAAGATCACATGGTCACTATGCACGATATTCTCGACGCCCAATGGCTTTATGAGAATCACGGTGACGAATCTTACTTGCGCAGGGTAATAAAACCGCTCGAAGCTCTTCTCGTTGGTCACAAGAGGATAATCGTCAAGGACAGTGCGGTAAGTGAACAAAAACTAAAAAGCAAGCATCATTTTTTTTCAAACGTCTTACTCACAATTCTTTGCTTACGAATTTTTCAATATTTTTCTACAGGTAAATGCTATATGTTATGGAGCGAAAATTATGTTACCCGGTGTCTTGATGTACGATGATGGAATAGAGTTGAACCAGGAGATCGTTATCGTTACTACCAAAGGAGAAGCCGTAGCTCTAGGTTTGTATGATTGTTGAAATTTTCGTATCGGAGACTAAGATTAAGCGATATAATACATTGCGGTGTCTACGGTAACGTAAACGTTACTTTAATGGTAGAATTAAAGTAACGAAAAGCTCCACGTTGCTTTAAAGTAGAATTAAAGTAACGAAAAGTCCCGTGTAACTCACGGTTTCTCCGTTACAGTGACTTAACGTTACTTTAATGGTAGAATTAAAGTAACGAAAAACCTCGCGTAACTTACGGTTTTCCCGTTAGAGTCAAATTTCTTAACGTTACGGGCCTCGCGTGACGTGAATTCTTTCGTTACTTTAATTTTATTTTTAACGTAACGAAAATATGAAGAGTAACTACTGCATGTGGTAATCTACCTGGACGATCGGTATTTTCGCAGACTGCAAACGCAACAGTTACATGTAAATTCCCACGCGTAGTACGTACTCTTCATATTTTCTTTACTTTCGGGAAAAAATGAAAGTAACGAAGAATTCACGTCACGCGAGGCTCGGTAGTCCGAGAGACTAGCGTAACGTTAAGGAATTTGACGTTGAGTCAATTTAATGGGAAAACTTTGAGTTCCACGGGACTTTACGTTACTTTAATTCTGCCATTAACGCAACGTGGAACTTTTCGTTACATTAATTCTACCATTAAAGTAACGTTAAGTCACTCTAACGGGAAAATCTTGAGTTGCACGGGACTTTTCGTTACTTTAATTCTACCATTAAAGCAACGTGGAGCTTTTCGTTATTTCAATTCCACCATTACAGTAACGTTTACGTTACTGTAATGGTGGAATTTTAAATTTACATTTACATTTACATTTACATTTACATTTTTCTATCTACTTAACTACTTTTATAAATTTTTAACTATGAAGTAAATTATTCGTTCAATTTGATTTTGTGCAGCTGTTGCGTTAATGACTTCGCCAACAATGTCCGCTTGTGATCACGGTGTTGCCGCCAAAATCAAGCGAGTTATCATGGAAAGGGACGCTTACCCAAGAAAGTGGGGTCTTGGTCCTAAAGCTTCGGTAAAGAAACGTATGATAGTTGAGGGCAAATTGGACAAGCACGGAAAGCCCAACGAAAATACGCCTGCTGACTGGCTAACCAATTACAATGACTACACAGAAGTCAAGGTGCGAAAAGTCTCGCGAATCAAATCTATTTTCCTGCTTTAGCTATTATGTATCGATTATGCATAAACGTCTTTTTTTTATAGACCGAAGAAAATGGTACGAAAGAGTTAGTCGGCAAGAAGAGGAAACACGACGAAACAGCTGCTGCAGCTCCTGAAACGCCAGCCGCAAAAGAAGTTACAACGACTGCGGAAATTAAGACAGAACCTACCGCAATGGAAACTGATGAGCTTTCGTCGCCCAAAGTTAAGAAAGAAAAGAAAGATAAGAAAAAGAAGAAGAAGAAGGACAAGGAAGACAAAGAAGAAGGAAACGAAACTTTGCCGACCGAAGGGGAAGCTGAGACTCAGGTGAGTTTGCGCTGTTTATACCAAGCAACGAGAAATTCGCGATGGAAAGCTTATACTTTTGACTTCCGCTTCTTTACTTTTTCTAAGACTTTAATGAATTCAAATTGTAAATATTTTTGCCGAAAATATGAAAGCAATAGCGCATTTAAAAATTATAAGTATTTTGTAACAAAACTTTTAAGGCTATCGAGAAAATGGTGCTATTTTAGGTTTCAGCATTTTTTTATCTAATAAACTAAAAATTTAACAAAAATGACGAATGAGAAAGATTCAGGGACCAAAATTTACCGCGTTAGCTAGAAATACTTTATATGCAAGTATCTTAAAGTAAATAGAACTGACTGATAGAATCCGTAGGTAAAACTTATGTCCTCAAATCGAATTTTTTATTAATTTTTTTCAGGAAGCACCACAGAAAGAGAAGAAGAAAAAGAAGAAGAAGAGCAAAGAGGTTACTGAAGAGGCAACAGAAACATCTTAATTCCATCCTATATATCAAACCCGAAAAGCGCGCATGTACATTTCTACAAAATTTATATTCATAATTATGAGGATATAGAAAGAAGAAAAACCTAAAAAAGCAGATGTTTATTTTAAATATAGGACCAAGTATGGTGTGAAATCGTGATCAATCGATTTCAAACTGCAGTAGAAAAGTATTTTACTACTTGCGCGCAATAAGTACAACCCTTTATTGTCATTTCCAGTCCCTATTCACCAAAATCGAGTTCATGCCGCTTCGTGTAGACCTCGCGACGACTGCGAAAAGTGGCTTTGCTGAAATTGCGCTCGAAAAATGTATGATCATGTATGGAAAAAAAATACGTGAATGCCAGCTGCAATTACGTGCGGTGTTGCCATAAATGTAAATAGAATCTAAAGAATTATTCGTTTGAACTGTGCCTCGAGCACTGAAACTGCTCCGGGATGTAGCCGCTTAAAACATGGAATTGTTCATGTCAACGGTGAAATTTCGGATAAATGCATGCGACTAATTTCTATCAGATTAAGAGCGCAAATCAGGAGCCAACCTCATCCCTTATCTCAGTCAACTTTTGCTATTCGCATATTTTCCGAATTTCATTTTTTATTACAACCGTACACCTAAGATGAATATAATTTGCTGTTACGGAAGAATTATCTTTTCGATGGCGATTTACTATTTTCAATAAAAATATTACAAAAAACTTGTTCGCCTTGTTAGTTTCTTTTTATTCGTAAGTTTATCGTGTCTCAAGAAGAGTTGGGACGCGTGACACTTTTTTTCTTTCTTTCTTTCAGAAAAAAACATCCGAGATACACGCGCGATAAATATTAAAAAAGTGTCTGTATTGAATTCGCTGTACCTTACAAAGACGTGTATTTTTCATTATTTAAAAAAAAAAAACTTTAATCGTACACTGAGAATCGGTTATTTGAATACAACGGTGTCGAGCATCGCTCCCAAACACTGGACGATGTTCGTCGACATAAGCGTATCCACCTTCTCTTCCAAATGACGCTTGGGGTCCTGTTTACCAACGTTCTTTATTGCCAATTGCTCTGGTGTCATTTTCTCTTCATCCTCCAATGCCTGAAACGATAAAACCATAAATATGAAAGTAAATACATTTTTAACTCGCGGAATTTCAACGTAAAACTAACAAATATTCGGGGTAGACGCGCCGGTTGTGGCCACTAAATCATTTGTTCACTGAGAGAAATTGAGATAGTCCTGATAACTATTCAGTGATAATTATATTTTATTAGTCCTGGTGACTATTTTCGTAAGGTAAACGTACCAATGGCGGGACGTTTAAGGCGGTGTCTGTTTTGTATGCCAATTTTCGCATGCATATATTAATTATTTTGCAAATGGTGGTAACGAATTGTAAGATTAGAGTTTCTAGTTTCCAAAAACTACACAATAAAAATATTTCTGATTGTTTGATAAATAGTTATTGATTAAAACGCTGAAAAGTGCAGATGTACCAGTGCCAGGACGGGTATTTTTGTACATGTCCCGCTGCCGGGACACCAAATGTGCGTATCGGTGGACATCTACAAATTTTAATGCATCTGCTTGAAAAGAAATGCCAAAAAATGTGCGGTACACATATTTACACCTATGATGCAATAAATAAAACATATATGTTTATAAAAAACATATATATATTTTAGTAAATTAACAATGAAGTTTTTGCTACCGCATAACCCAACATCCGCGTCAAAATGTCAATCGCGCGATTGTGTCGCGGCTCTGGGTCGCAGCGAGATTGCTTAGTACTTGCCCCAGTCGCGGAACATACGTTGGACAGTGGTGCCAACGTATATTCGGTCAACTCCAATAACGGGACACAAAAATTACGAGTTTTAAGATATTGTACGTAACATTTGACAGTGTAATCTTAAACCTTAAGAATTTCTGAATTTGAAATACCTATGGAAAGTCTCGAACGAACTATAATCTCCGGGGTATCATATTAATGATTATTCGGCTCTCCTTAGCTAATTGGTTTAGGGATTTGCTGAAAAAGCTCGAACACCATAGACCCGCTAATATACTTATTATTTACATTTTCAATTTACGATGAAAAACATGAAATTTTTTCACGTATGTTAATTATATATAACAGATACAATTGGAAGAGTTATTTTAAAATATTTTATCCATTAAAATCTTAGTATCTACAAATATCCCTTTAGTGTCCCTCAATTGGGACCTGTCCCACCATTGGTACGTTTACCTTAGTTACATTAATACTAACGTAGTTAATGTAACTAAGAAAATAGTCACATTAACAATAACGTAGTTAATGTAACTACAAAAATGGTCACCTGGACTAATAAAATATAATTATCACTGATTAGTTACCAGTACCATCTTAATTTCTCTCAGGCTACTATAAAACCATAGGCTAACCCTATGGTTTTATACCATAAGTTACTTTTTCACATATCGCCTCGCACTTGTAACGATCTGATAGAGACATACTAAATGTAATAATGCATCGTCGTAAGGATGTATTATTACAAATAATAGCCATATGTAAATGTTACCTTGTTGTAATTCTTGGCAAGCTCTAGCATTTCCGATACGGTGTTCTCGTTGAGTCTGCTGTGTTCCGAATATTCGGCGAGAGTAAGACCGTCCATCCAAGTCTTTTTGTGCAAATTAAGCAACATCTTTTGTTCCAATTCGTTTTTACGATAATTGATGCTGATGCTGTAATAATGACGGTTCAAGCCGTGAATAAGTGCTTGTACCGAAGGTTTTTGCAAGTGACCCAAATTCGATGTGGTTTGTCGAGGTTCTTGTCCCAATACCTGGAGTTAAGTAACAGAGTAAAAAAATAAGCAACGTATCGATGATGTCGTGTGAAATCGTAAAAGCTTGGAGAAATATGCTCACCATCATGTTTGGATTGATTAATCTAAATGCGTCGATGACCACTTTTCCTTTTACGGACTGAATAGGATCTATAACTACAGCGACCGCTCGTTCGCTGAGCGCCTCGAAAGACTGCTGAGTATTGATGTCGACACCTGACAACCAGCATCCAAATCCAGGATGGGAATGGTACCATCCCACGACCATTTCTGGCCGACCAGTTTGCTTCAGCATGTCCAACATCTTTGCCTGAAATACTGGATCTACTGCCTCTACACTGACACCCTTTGAACAAAAAAAAACAATTAGACATTGATAAGCATCTTTTACATGGTAGCCGTTTTTTTTTTTTCGGAAAAAATTCCCTGATTTTTCTCTGACTAATTTATCAATTTCCCTGACCAAAATTTTAAGGACATCTACTAAAAAATTTATATCGCGAATAAAAAAAAGTGTATTAGAAACAGATACGTGTTTTTAATAAGTTATTTATTTCTCGATCAACAACGAATAGTACTTTTGAAGATATATTTTCTCTTTCAAAACATCAATGTTCTTTGGAATTATAATGCTTTAAATCCGATTACATACTGATGTGAAGTGTAATACTTATTTTAGTAATATATAACACTTTTTAAACTTTTTTGTTGAGTGCTTCGATTTGTTCGAATAGATTTACTTTGTAATGTTTCTATCAATTTTTATTTGTTTTTTTTTTCTTTTCAAATATTTTGCGGTCGTTTTTTTTTCCAAGTCTTTCTTTTATGGATTTTTCAACAATATCAATTTCTGGAGCACCTAGAAATTGTAGATGTATTTCAAAATGGAAGACATTTAAAACAGAAGATGACTTGTGGTTACAATCTTACCGTTCCCGTTTGTGGCATGGCAAACACATCGATTACTCTGACTGTATAGTCATCGACAAATTCTCCCAGCATGAGACCCATAACTTCCATAGGTACGCCGGCTCTTCCATGCTTCAACATTTTTAGTAGGGCCAGGGAAGATATGTATACCTTGGAGCAAAGACGATTAAACCATTGAATAAGAATAAAATTTATATTTTTTCAATTTATTTTATATGATGCACGATATATTTTAAAAGAAGATACTTGGCAAAACGTACTTGTTCGGCAGTGTCAACGACAGGTGCATCGGAAGGTGGTGGCCCTTGATTCAAACCAGGCATACCGCCGCCTAACCGTAATAGTCTATCCATCTTGCAGTCTAAGCTAAAAATATAAAAATACAATAATTCCGGTACCTCCAAAGTTTTCTAAATGAAAATTTTCAGAAGCGTTAATCCACAAAGTATTCGATATAATCGAGTACATCAAAGTCACAAGTATATTCGAGGTTATGCGAGACGGTGACAGAAGCCAAATTGAAAGTTCAAGTGGAAACAAATCGGCGTTTTGTTAATTTCGTGTTGGCGATAAGAATAATTCTTATAAAAATCTCACCGGCAGTCCAAGATACTCTGACAATATTCGTTTGCTACGTCTTGATGATTCTGTGTTTAGACGTGAACGAGTCGGTCATCCCCTTTGAAAGGGTTGTCACACAATCTCAAATGTGCAAACTCATGCGCAATGCTCGATGGGTAATATTAAAATGGCAGCGAGGTAGAAAATGAAGAACTATAGTGTAGTTGTTACTATAGGATGATGATATGATATGCCGCCACCGCCGCCTCGAGTGTGGCGACCTTTCAACGCTCTCTACAACCCGAAACATCCGCAAAGCTGCTAAGAACGGGCCCTAGCTGAGAAAAAAAAAAAAACTCTTCCTTCGTAAAGCCTGCTGCGTCTGTATTGGCTGTCGCGGGACTCACGGCTTTCCATTGAGTCATCAGCCGACCAATAAGAAGCCTCCATGACGAGACTACAGCGTCGACGCGTTACACTCCAATATGGCGTCCGGGGACCGACGCCA
The DNA here is from genome assembly GCA_963970395.1 of Ephialtes manifestator. Taxonomy (NCBI): domain Eukaryota; kingdom Metazoa; phylum Arthropoda; class Insecta; order Hymenoptera; family Ichneumonidae; genus Ephialtes; species Ephialtes manifestator. The sequence continues at coordinate 28,156,646 of OZ019973.1, read as the reverse complement.
TCTAACGTCCTGGCATTCCTGTTTTTTTACGTGCGGTAAACCCACGGCTTTTCCATAAGCGCGTAGCAGCCTTTTACAAAATATTGTTTATTATCTTGGCGTAATTAAGAAGTGCGGCAGGTTTAACAACATAATAACGTAATGAAGATGCTCCGAAATATTCGGTTCGTGTGGTAGCTACTTCGGGGATATCCACAGTACGCGGGAAAAGTTCACGAGAAGATGAGTTAACCGTGCCGCGGTGAGCGCACGGTACGGCTATCACGAACTTGGCTGCTAGAACAGACCGCTCACCACGACTTCGTTTCGCTTCCCGTATCGGCCTCTTTACTACCAGGTAAGAATCGTTCCGAGTCTTCGACAATCATAACCGCAGGTAATTCTTCGGATTCCGAAGCCCGCGATTCTTCCTCTCGACTTTGTAGCGCCGAAAACTCTAGCCGTGTTTATGTTTACTCTTTCAATTACCCCCCTCCTCGTCCCGCGTCGACAATCAGCAACTCCGCCGCTATTCCGCGTTTGATAATTCTCCAGCGATTTGTCCCCTCGGCCTCTCAAACACGACGTGTCATTGTCATTTGATTTGCTGTTACTTTGTGCCACTGAATTTTTTTGACCGCTAATCCGTTAAATTTCGACGATATCTCGAGAGGCAGTTGGGCTTATGGTTTTTCTCTATTTTCAATTCAGTTTGGAGGATTGGAAATTGCGAGCACTTTGCTTTGGGAAATATGAGCGCTTCGGCGGTCAAGTCCTCCATGTCCGGAGTCGGCACATCGCCTCCTGCTCCGGCGCACTCCATTATGCCGATGAATGTCATGGCTCAAAAAGTCCCTGCACCGGGAAACGAACCTGGTTCTATTAAACCGCTGAGCAGCAGCGGCTTGAGTTACGTCACTCTCCAGCCGCCTAATCAGCCCCTCAGTTTGGTTCAGGATCACAGACCCGCGCCTTATCAGAATACTTCGTACATGAGCAACAATATGGAGAAGGAGAAAGAGAAGGAGAAGGAAGTGGAAGCGGAGAAGATCGTGCAGAATGGTGTGGAACTTGCTAAAGTTATTACTGAGCAAGAACCTCTACCCCCTGCACCTATTTCCGCTCCCAATCCAATTCCTCTTTCCATTCCTGCTCCCCCTCAGCCTGCAGCCAAACAACAGATTGATGGAAATCGCAACAACAATCAAAGTCCAGAGAACCCTGTGCAGATGAAGCAGGAAGAGATTAAACCTGTTGTGAACCTGGAGTCTGCTACTCCAAATTCTGAATTTCCAGGTAAGATTATATATCTATTTAACTATTCATGGGGATCTTCTATTTTTTATATCCCTGACAATTTTTATTTTTTTTCCTTTTTTTTCTATACTAAATGTATTAGTAATTACTAATTCTAAAAAAAATTGCAGCTAAAAAAAGATTAGACGGATTGTTTAATTAATTTAATCAAATGAATTTCGAATTAATTTGAATTGTCATATTTACAATAAATTATTTTTTGGAAAATTCCAGTGGCTGGTTGTCCACCAGCAATGAGCAAATTGGAAGAGAAGAAGACGACGCCAGTGAAAAACGGCTCCAAACCGGAAAACGCAGCTTCTGGAGTTCAGGCTGCAAAGATTTCGCCTCACAAGCAAGAAGATCAGTCGATGACGAGATCCGCCGATTCCGCGCCTCCTAAACCTAAAACTAGTGTTCAGAGCGCGCCATCGAGTGCGAAACTCTCTGCTGAAAATCCAGCGAGCGCTCAGGCGCCAAAAGCCGAGCCAAAAATTGTCAGCACGCCGAGAACCGTTAAACGAAAGTCTAGGGAGTTAAAGGACCTGAAAGGAGGCTCTGGCGAAGGCGGAAGTAAACCTAAGAGGAACCGCGTTCAGACACAACCTTATCAGAGTCCTCTGCCGGAAATTGCGCTGATCGTCAAGACTCTTACCAAGGCACCACCTTCGAAAAATGCTGACGATAAGCTTATCGTTTTTTACAAGTATAAATTCTTAGCATTATTAAATTTCACAGTGGATTGAGAACTGCGATATTAAGCTTATTTTAATGTTTTTAAAATTACAGAAATGAATTTCTGGCGGTGCGAAACGCCGAAGGGAGCTTCTACGTTTGTCAAGCTATGCAAAATATCTACAAATCGAGTCGACGAATTCGCATACGTTGGCTGTCTCAAGACAAAAATAACGGAGAAATATATTCCCCTGATTTCTACGATTTTACAGATTTTGATTGTATACTTACCAATCTTAATCTCAATAAAATCGACAAGAATAAGTTTCAATTGACCAAGTTTGAACTTCTGCGCACGGAGAATATCCTGAAGCGGGCCATCGATGTCGAAGCTGGAGTTTCGGAGAAACCGAGGGTCACGGAAGAACATCCAGATGGACGTGAGTATTTTTTCACAGCTTAAGATCAAGAAAACAATCAAATTTAAGTCCATTCTTTACGCTAAAAAATATCGCGTCGCACATTCTCAGAACAAAATATAAAAAATTATAGAAGAACATAAACAATAATATAAACACTTTTCTTTTGCTTGTAAGTTATCATGCTGTCGCGTCTCGGATTATTGAGGAATTAATATTAAATGTCCTTTTTTTCTTTCCGCAGTCGATCTCTCCTTGTACAAGGACGAGTCGCAGCTCAAGAGGAGGAAACGCGCAGCTAAGGAGAAGCAACGACTACGAAAGAGGTCGAAGCGGGACTCGAGTTCCTCTTCGGAGGAATCCTCGTCGAGCGACGAGGAGCCTGCAAAGAAACCTTCTCCAAAATTGAGTCGCGTTAAAAAGGGCTCGATGAACAAGGCCCTCGCGATTGCGAAATCCGTCGCCAAGGGACCGAGCCGAGCCAAGAGAGCGCTAAACAGAGCAGCAGCTTCCAACAAGCCTGCCGCTTCGCTTCCCGCCAATAGCGTGACCAGCAGTTCTACAGAAACTGCCAAAAGAAACGCCCCTGACACGAGCAAAAAGGTCGAACCCAAGAAAATAATCATCAAACAACAAAATACAGTTGCGAGCCTGACATCCAGAACAACCAAGCCCCGCGGTAAGTTTATTTTTAACCTTCCACACCTTTTGTTATATTCAGTTTTTTGGTAAAGACAAAAATAAAAACAAAAATACTGATTCACAATTGAGGGAACGTATGAAATGTAGAATTAAAGGCGGAAGAAAAGTGTAAATTTTATTTTTACGTTTATTTGTTTATTATGATGATATATTAAGGGAAGAAAACCCTTAAGACACGCGAAAATTAGTCATTTTGTATGAATTTTTTTAAAAGTGTTAAAATAATCTTATGATTCTGAAACTTTAACCTTATTTTATTAGATCTTTTAACATGTGAAAAACATTTTTTTTACAACACAAAATGGCGGCGTTATCACGCGATTATCCCGAAACTACATTTGCGAAAACTGCTCGTGCTGTAGCTCAAAAAGTTATAGACCGATCTAGCTGAAATTTTTGGAGGTTTCTGTCTATATCATTACCGGAAGGATATACCTAAAGTTTTACGCATATCGCTTAAATAAATTATTTTTTTGGGGTGAAAATTGTCGAAAAAAAATAGCCGAAAATTGGAGCATTTCATTCAAAAGTCTATTTAATATTTAATTTTAAACCGTTTAAATAATTTTATAGGTTTATCCTTCCCCTACAATTGTTTGTAAACGAAAAAAAAAATAGTTTTCTGATTTAGATCATTCGAAAAAAATATTGTAAATGCAGCAGTTTTCGATGCCACCGAAAAGAAGTCTGAAAGAAAAATTCATAACACCGCCATTTTGTGTTGTAAAAAAAAATGTTTTTCAAATGTTAAAATATCTAATAAAATAAGGTTAAATTTTCAGAATGATAAGATTATTTTAACACCTTTGAAAAAATTCGTACGAAATAACAAATTTTTGTGAGTCTAAACTCACAAAAATTTGTCATTTGGTACGAATTTTTTCAAAATGACAAATTTTTGTAAGTTTAGACTCACAAAAATTTGTCATTTGGTACGAATTTTTTTCTAAAGGGTTTTCTCCCCTTAAAGAAAATCTTGGGCTAAAACTCTTGTGAAAATAATACCAAATTCCTATCACTTAAAAAATCAGTAAGCAATAAAATTGTTATTAAAATTTAAGGAGCCGCTCAGCCCGCCGCAGAAAGTAGCAGTACAGTGCGTGCAAAGCGAGCAGCGACGGTATCAGCTCCGGCCCCAACAGCAGCGGCAGCAGTAGCAGCTGCAGCAGCAGCACAATCACCACCACTCCAATCCACAGAGGATTCCTCGACTCGCAAAAAGCTTCGCGCCACCAGAGCATAAGGTTCCGCCTCCTCTCGTTCATAACGATATATATATATATCTATATATATATATATATATATATCGTAAAAAACTACAAACAACAGGGCTCTATTGCGTGAACGATATGCGTTAGCGATGCGGTGTGCTGTTGTTAAAAAAAGTATATATTACAAAAATGAAAAAAAAATAATAAGGGGGAAAAAGAATAACATTTTATAAATTTAGAGAAGTTTCGAGTGGCGGTTCTGTGAAGAGAACATGGGAACGTCGTACGTTCTTCTTTTCTTTCCAGATCAATATTAGGGAATAAATTCACAGCAGTGGCTTTCGTGACACCGTAACGCGACGCGAACCTCATTGTTCATGTTTCGGACAATTGATTATTACCACAAGCTACTACAAGAAAGTCATAGTATGTGTGACGTGTGAAAAAGAAAGAAATTAAAAACAAATACAAATAACGAGGGTCGTGAAAGGAGCTCAATTGGGTAGCAATTATCCATGCAGGGCCTCGATCGCTTTCGCACACGTACAAAAAAAAACAAAAAAGAAAGAAAGAAAAATACACAATCACATAACTCATAAAACACAAAAACACCAAGGCACTCTCGCAATAGTCTATTTTTGATGTTGTAAGTGAATCGTACGTGATTCGATTGGATTAACACATGACGAAGACACACAGAAACAAATAACACTTTCACACACAAAATACACAAAGACACGAACAAAAAAAACTCACGAAATACACACTTTCCATTGGATATGATAACTATGTACAAATATATATGTCTGGGGTATATAAGTGTTCTGTAAAACAGAAAGGATTGAAATATGATTATAGGAGCAAAGCCAGAGAGTTTCGGGGGAAATAAAAGAAGAAGAAACGAGGGGAAAAAAAGATAACAAAAGTAAAAGCACACACGAAGGTCGGGAGATGATAGAACTAATTACACGATCCGTAGATTGACGATCTATAGATCTACAAGTTTAGAGATGATATGTGTACATCATGTTGAAAAAAAAAAAAAAAAAAAATACAAACAAACAAATGCGCTGCTCAAGAAAGTGGAATGGCAGTCGAGAAAAAAAATGAAATAATAATAATAATAATATGGTCCAACTTATCTGCGGTGTCGGGCAGTTGGAAAGTATATATACAGTCTTCATTTTCTATTTTCGCAGAGCATCGACATATTTATCACGGCGATGATGATGATGACGATGATTACGACGATTATTAAGATATATATATATATATAAATATAAAATATGTATACATATATATATGTATATATATATATCACACGGTGTCCAAATTGTTCGACGGCGCGGAGCTACTTGATTTATTTAGATTGTAAAGTTCACAATCTGCGTTTTATTCATCATGCGTATACATAAACCTTACAATCCATAGATTCATAATCTGTAGACAAAACCGGTGGTGATAAACGCCGTCTGGTTTAGGCAACTTAAATAATATTGTATTTTAGAGAAAGCGCGAGCGTGAAGAGAAGCACTTGGCAATTAATACGAGAATTTCACTCAATTTATGTACGATAAAACTTTCAATCGAGACGAAATAACGAGTCTGATCAATTTTTTGCCACGAACTTTGGACAGAGTGTATATTTACCACGAAAAAAAAGGGAGAAGGATAAAACATTAACTAAAACAGAAAAAGAGCAAGAAATTGCTGTCTACATTTCACCAAATCTAAATTGCGATTTGTTGGTGTAGCCAATAAGTTATATTTTGGAATGTATTCATATCAACGCAAACACACACGATTTTCTGCTTTATTTTTAAGTGACGAGCTGTAGAGTATATTGAAGAAGAAAAATCAAGATCATCTTACTCACCGTAATCTATTCTCCATTAGCACTGGAATTATTTTGAATAACGAGTGCGCGGCGATCCAAGCGTTTTGAATTTTTCTCGCTATAAATAAAATAATCATCGTAAAGAGTACTTCAGGGACGTACGGTTCTATAGAATTTGCAAATAATCAATTTTTCTGTTTGAATTCCGCGACGATGACGCACCGTAAGCGTAAAAGAAAAAGAAAAAAGCGCGACGGTCATTATTCAAATTGTGAAGATTCGTAAATGAAAAGAAAAAAAAAAGATTTATTGAATATACTGTATAAAGTCCTTCGATAATGTAGAGAAAAGAGGAGGAGGAAGAAAATCGAGTCTTATTTACAAGTGCATTGACGCGTTAGCGAAACTGCGGGGATTTGATTTGACAAATCAGCCGCAATTGAATTTTGGACATACATATATATATATAGTAACCCATCACCGGAATTTTTTTTCTTTTTGAGTGCAAGATTGTTAAGTGGAATAAAAAAAACGAAAAAGCTTAGAATGTATTATTTTACCCTATGCTTTGTATTTTAAAAGATGTGTGAGTAAATAATATAGCTTGAATTTTAAGCGTTCGATGTATTATCAATACTTTTTGTATGTTTTTCTCCGAAAGCTTTCCTTTTTTATATTATATATATACACACACATATATATATATATATATATATATATATTTCTTCTACGAGCGTGTACAATAGCTTGCGTATAATGAGTTTTCCTTTTTTCACGATGATACCTTAACGGGTGTATCCGAGGCACACGCGATATAATTATATATAAATTTAAAGAAAATACACATCTAAGAATACACGAAAGGAAAAAAATGGACCTGTGTTACGCCAGCCGTACGTCGTTACCGCTTTTGCGAGCGGAAATAGTACCTACGTATTGTGCAAATTTAACGTGCAAAAAAAGTCTGAGAGGTCCATAGTGGAAGTGTTATCCCCGGGTGAATTGTTGCCCTGTACCGAATAAAGAAAACGTTGCGTACAATATAGTCTTCATAATACCCGCTTGCTATTAATTTGTTTTTTGAATCGTTGATGCCAAGATTTATTATCCAAGAATATGGAAATCATTTTGTATAAATATAGCATTAAATCACTTTAGTTACGAATTTTCTTGAAGGAACGAATCTACAGTCGTAAATTGCACCTCAAATTCATAAATTATAAATTGATAAGGACAATCTTGAGTCTCTATGATAAAGTCGATCTAGAGTTGATGTTGAGGTCGACTTTAAGATAAATGGTCGACCTTAAATTAATTTTCAAGTCCAATTTAATTGCTTACTATTTTAGATTCGAACCAAGAAGTAATTAGGATGTTTCGTATCGAAAAAAAAAACAATTAATCTTTGTGCTTGAGGTCGATCTTAAGATGGAAAGTTAATCGAATCTTAACGCGGCCAAAAGTTTATGTTAATCTCAGCCTTAAGTTGACGTTGAGGTCGATCTTAACTTGATATTGAGGTGAATTTTTAATTGAATAAAAAATTGAAAGTGCTTACGACTTTGAATTCGAATCGAAGAGCCGTAGGATTAATCGATCATTGCGTACCTGAAAATCATTGACACTTAGTCCTGTATCTACGGCGAGAAAGGTAAAGGACGAAAATGAAGGTCTGGGTAAAACGCAAAATGCACAATATAGTATAAAAAATGTGTTTTAATAAATATCGATAAAAAAAAGGAAATGAAAACATTACACAAAATATCTACAGCGGTTACAAAGTTCAATACAAAATTACATGTCCTGGTATAATAAACGTAGCCAGGACCCAATTTGTAATAACATCTTTCTTCTTCGTTCCTTATCATTATTATCGTTTATTAGTCGTTACACGTGTTTTTTTTTTTTTGTTGTTTATCACTAAATATCATTATTAATACTCTGGCTTTTCTGGAGACTAATGGAAAAATATTGTCGCGGTCCCGTCGTTCCTCGGGACATGAGCAGCCGCTGCCGAACATTTCGTTATAAATATTAACAGATGAAAGCAGTCGTGCGCATTGGTACTGTCGAACTGCTGCAGGGGGTAACTGGAGAGGATGCAGCCGAAGAAATCCCGATGAGGCCGCTCGTTAGTCAAGCGCTATACATCCGAATTTCTTTATTTTCTTCAATTTAAGAAAGTTCAATTTTCGTCGTTGCGAATTTATATTATCTTTTTTTTTCTCGTACGTCTCGTCAATAATTTTGTTTAAGGGAGACACACGTTGTTTAGGTAACTAGGAAGATCGAGACAATTGCAGCAATCAACGTAACGTTTGGAGTCGAAACCCAAGAAACGCACTACAGAAAATCCTTATTATACGCGGGTATGAAAATGTTATTTTAGTTTTGTCAATTTCATCGTTGCTGCGTTTTGAGTTCATGGAAGAGCGCAATAATTATGCATTAGCTGGTAATTTTTAATTCGTGTTTGCGATACCGTGCTTTTATTTGAAGATCGCGGATGATTTTTTTGAAAATGTAGGATAGTTTGGCGATATCACGGAAATTAAGGTCGTTTTGTCGATTACATTTTTTCAAGGTTTTATCAAACTCACAGAACATACAAAAAGTACTAAATACTTCTGAGTGAAAAAGGAAAATGTTGTTTTGATTACAAAAAATTAAATGTCATCGACGTAACTACCTTAAGTTCTTTTCGTAGCTTTTTTTCTAGTATTTCTATATCCTTAAACTGCCTGGTTTCATAAGCCGCTGTTTTTTGCTAATCCACAGCGACATTTACTGTCTAGAAGTAAATTCCCGCGTCTAAGAAGTCATAACTGTATTCAAGATGCGTAAATATAGTAAATTTACAAGATTCGCCGAGTAAATTATTGAAGAGTCTCTCTCCTTAGCGAAAAAAAAAATCCACCAGAGAAGCCCGAAAAATCGTAATACCGAAATTTCAATATTGTCAAGATTCCTCTTCTCCCCTTAATTCACGATAATCTATACCGAATTCTCGCAATTCCTCCCCGCGATGCCCGCAGAAAGGCAGTAGTAGTATCGTAGGCCCTCGGGGATTCTTAAAAATCAGTCTAATAACCGCAAAAGCGGAATCGCGAATTACCGTGACGCTATTGTCGTCCTCGGTGCGCGAGTTGATTATTGCCCTCGAGCGACAATCAGCGCGAATGTGTCAGACGAGAGCCTCGGCATGATAGTGATGATAATGATGATGTATGTGTTTGTGAACGTGTCGCCGACCAGCGGCTGAGGCAACGGCGGCATTTTGCGAAAATTCACGTTCGAGCCAACGAACAACCTGCGCCATAGCGCGAGCTTGATCTTGTTCACGAGTTGCATGCTTAAGTTGATGTTTTTTGCCGGCCTTTCCGCTTTGCTGTGACTGAACGTATTGCGTCTCGTTTCGCTGGTGATTGTTCATATTATTTGTGTTGCTCGTCTGATTCGCGACGTTTTGTTCTTGCTGCTGCTGCTGTTGTTGTTGTTGCTGCTGCTGATTGTTGTGAGTGGGCGAGGAATTCAAATTTACGTTGTCTGTAAGCAAAGTTGGTTGCTGCAAATTATTGCGCACCGAATGGGGAGGCGGAGGCGGCGGTGGATTTCGCTGAGCCGCGTGCTGACCACGCTGTTTACGGAGATTTCCACCGCTTCTGCATTTTGCCGGCAATTTTGGCAATGACGCCGGATGATGATGGGGATGATGGTGATGATGATGCTCCCGGACCGGTTTGTGATACGCCGTTGGCTGACGCGTCCCCGAGGGCGGCCTACACCTTTCGATGTAGGGACTCGACGGTTCCACGTCGTATGGGTTTTGAAGGGGAATACGTAGCTGCTCGGATTGATGTCGTTTCCTAAATAAAACACACGAATATTATTCGATAAGAATTTTTTTCACTCGACTTTACATGATTTATTTTTAGGAATTTTTATAAACATTTTAGTTTGCTATATGCTTTTTTTATCATTTTTTATGTTCTTTCTATTCTCTCATCCGAATTTGTATAAAGTATTGACAACTTTCATTAAATGGAAGAAATTGACTAAAGCTGCAAAAACAAAAAAATGTTGCATTTTTCCTCCATTTTTAATAATAATTAAACAATTGTAATAATACATTATTTTTAAAAATGTTACTGATCGTTTTTATGAAAAATAAAAAAGTTATTGTCAATAAAGCTTTCGCATTCCAATGTTGAAAATTAGAAATTCTTGTTTTTATTACGAAAACGAATAGGGAAGAGAAAGACTGGCAATAGTTATTTGTGTAGATAAAAAGCTCGAGGGTGCCCATAGCTTGTACATTAACCCTGGTGGGAAAAAAGTCGCTGGTTTTGGAAAACACATGTTTTTGAGGGAAAAAAGCTCACCTAGATGCGTGAAAACTGAGATTATTCTTTTCCATGTTAGCCTGAATGATCTCGAGCAGCTGCTGTCTCTGCATCGACCCGCTTCGTTTCCGTTGATTCGTCACGAGAGGTGTCAGGGGAGTTATCGTGGGCGAGGCATCGCTCTCATCGCTCACGTCACCCTCAGAGCTGTTCGAGTAGGGTGACGCTGGCAGATGAGGCACGGGGCCCACCCTTCGTCGAAGCTCTTCCTGCTTCGACGGAGTTGACGCTCCCGTTGTTGTTGTCGTCGTCGTCGTTGCCACCGCCGCCGCCGCGGTGACCGTTAATATCGCTGGTACATTGTCGGCATCCTCCTCACTATGAGACTCCACTACACGCTCCGGCTGCAAAAGATCAAACCCACCCGTTATTGTCATTTTCTAACATTAAAACAAATTCCCATTTTTTTTTAAATCGTCTCGACGGCGAGTCAAAATAAAATTGCCAAAATATAATCAATATAATCAAAATAAAAACAAATTGCCATTATTTAAAAATCGCCATCTGGACGGCGAGTCAAAATACAATTGCCAAAATATAATCAATATAATCAAAATAAAAACAAATTGCCATTATTAAAAAATCGCTATCTCTACGGCGAGTCAAAATAAAATTGCCAAAATATAATCAATATAATCAAAATAAAAACAAATTGCCATTATTTAAAAATCGCTATCTCGCCGGCGAGTCACAATAAAATTACCAAAATATAATCAATATAATCAAAATAAAAACAAATTGCCAAAATACAATCAATATAATCAATATAATCAAAATCAAAATAAAAACAAATTGTCATTATTTAAAAATCGCTATCTCTATGGCGAGTCAAAATAAAATTGCCAAAATATAATCAATATAATCAAAATAAAAACAAATTGCCATTATTTAAAAATCGCTATCTCTACGGCGAGTCAAAAAAAAATTGCCAAAATATAATCAATATAATCAAAATAAAAACAAATTGCCATTATTTAAAAATCGCTATCTCTACGGCGAGTCAAAATAAAATTGCCAAAATATAATCCATATAATCAAAATAAAAACAAATTGCCATTATTTAAAAATCGCTATCTCGCCGGCGAGTCACAATAAAATTGCCAAAATATAATCAATATAATCAAAATAAAAACAAATTGCCATTATTTAAAAATCGCCATCTCGACGGCGAATCAAAATAAAATTGCCAAAATATAATCAATATAATCAAAATAAAAACAAATTGCCATTATTTAAAAATCGCTATCTCTACGGCGAGTCAAAATAAAATTGCCAAAATATAATCAATATAATCAAAATAAAAACAAATTGCCATTATTTAAAAATCGCCATCTCGACGGCGAATCAAAATAAAATTGCCAAAATATAATCAATATAATCAAAATAAAAACAAATTGCCATTATTTAAAAATCGCTATCTCTAAGGCGAGTCAAAATAAAATTGCCAAAATATAATCAATATAATCAAAATAAAAACAAATTGCCATTATTTAAAAATCGCCATCTCGACGGTGAGTCAAAATAAAATTGCCAAAATATAATCAATATAATCAAAATAAAAACAAATTGCCATTATTTAAAAATCGCTATCTCTACGGCGAGTCAATATAAAATTGCCAAAATATAATCAATATAATCAAAATAAAAACAAATTGCCATTATTTAAAAATCGCTATCTCTACGGCGAGTCAGAATAAAATTGCCAAAATATAATCAATATAATCAATATAATCAAAATAAAAACAAATTGCCATTATTTAAAAATCGCTATCTCTACGGCGAGTCAAAATAAAATGGCCAAAATATAATCAATATAATCAAAATAAAAACAAATTGCCATTATTTAAAAATCGCTATCTCGACGGCGAGTCAAAATAAAATTGCCAAAATATAATCAATATAATCAAAATAAAAACAAATTGCCATTATTTAAAAATCGCTATCTCTACGGCGAGTCAAAATAAAATGGCCAAAATATAATCAATATAATCAAAATAAAAACAAATTGCCATTATTTAAAAATCGCTATCTCGACGGCGAGTCAAAATAAAATTGCCAAAATATAATCAATATAATCAAAATAAAAACAAATTGCCATTATTTAAAAATCGCTATCTCTACGGCGAGTCAAAATAAAATTGCCAAAATATAATCAATATAATCAAAATAAAAACAAATTGCCATTATTTAAAAATCGCCATCTCGACGGCGAGTCAAAAGAAAATTGCCAAAATATAATCAATATAATCAAAATAAAAACAAATTGCCATTATTTAAAAATCGCCATCTCGACGGCGAGTCAAAATAAAATTGTCAAAATATAATCAAAATAAAAACAAATTGCCATTATTTAAAAATCGCTATCTCGACGGCGAGTCAAAATAAAATTGCCAAAATATAATCAATATAATCAAAATAAAAACAAATTGCCATTATTTAAAAATCGCCATCGCGACGGCGAGTCAAAATAAAATTGTCAAAATATAATCAATATAATCAAAATAAAAACAAATTGCCATTATTTAAAAATCGTTATCTCAACGGCGAGTCAAAAGAAAATAATCAAGCCAAGAAACATACATTTTTTAGCAATACAAATTAAACTGATCGCCAATTCACAAATTTTGTACAAACCTTTCAATTTTTTTTTCAAACATATTACCAACTTTGTTTAGAAAACTGTTTTTTTTTTAATTGTTTTTTTATGCCTATTACCACATTCAGCGGAAACTTGTTTCCATAAGTATATTTTTAAGAAGAAGACTTTTGAAAATTGTTGAATATTACAATGATTAGTTGAACTTTTGAGTTTGTGAATTTCATCGAAATTTTTGTGGAAGCAAAACATAATGAGTTGCAGGAATGAGATGGTTCGTGTTCTCACCTCGCCACGGCTGCGAAGAGCTCGTCTTCTTCTCGGTCCTCTGCGTGATGCGTGATTCGCGTGGCTGCACGATGCAACGTGCTTTACGTGGCAGCAGTAGGAGGAAGCAGGAGCAATATTGCCGCCAGGTAGATGATTCGTTCTTACGGAAGCATTAGCAATGGGTGGCGTAGTCGCTGTCGCCGTTGTTGTCGTCGTGGTAGCTGTCGTCGGAGCCGCCGTCGCAACCTCCGCAGTTGCGGCGATGTTTGTCTGCGGCTGTTGGCCAATACCGACGCTCGTTGCTCGTTGATCCGGCGACACGGTCAGCTTTACTTTGATCGTTTTGCTGCCACAGGGCGGTACTTGAATCGATGCGCCGAGGGTATCGTAAATCGTTGTCACAAGGCCGGCAATGTCGTCCTTAGTTATCTTGCCGTGGCCGTCGAAGTCGTACAGTGTAAACGAAAACTCCTGACGACGTCTGTCACCCTCCGCCACGGAAACGTCGCACTCAAACTCCTTTAACGAAATATTAATAATTAGATCAACAAGAATATTTCTTTTTATATAGTACTTTATCCATTTTTTTCCTTTCAGGATTTCTACTAAATTTTCAACTTGGAATTTCCTCACTCTTTTTGCCTTTCTCACTTAAACAACTTATATATTTGTCCTGACCAAAGAGAATACAATTTTGAAATCGAAAAAAAAAATCGGTCTTGAAAGAAAAGTGATTGTACCTAATTTTTCAAATATTGTTGAGGAACTGGCAATGTAATAATTATAATACCCGGGTTGAATTTATTCGTGGAATGTCTGTATTTTTTTCAGAATTTCAGGTTGATTCGCTGCCTTGAGTTCTGAGGACGAATTGAATCGTCGTTTTTTTTTAAATTTTTTTTTTTTTTTTTTAATAAGCTCACCTCGAAGCTGAGTTGCCTCGTAGGGTTTGCAGCGGTGCTAGGATTACTCCGTTCATCGTTGGCAGTTTGCGCTGTCGGTGTGGAAGAAGAAGTCGCGGTGTGGGCCGAAGGCCCTCCGCCAAGCGAGCTCGTTTCCGGCGTAACGAGAACACGAGGAGGTAGCGGTGAACTGTTGCAGGGCGGTGCTACGCACGCCAGCAGTTCCTCGGAATCGCTGCCCTCGGCAGTCCCACCGACGACTGTAAAATAAAAAAAAAACACGCGCACGTTTTATAATAAAACATAAACAAATTTCATAAACAGTATTTACTAGTAGAGAATAATGAAATCTCAAACACGTTGCCAACAAAGTGAGTGATTCAATTATTTATTTTCATTGGAGTTAACGTTAAGGTAGTTCCAAAACGATATTCAATGTTTTTCATATTTTCTATCACAGAAGAAAAAGCAAAATCGTCGCACAGTCGCAATATTTGTGGCCGTAAAAGTTACGAGAGGGATCGTGAAAGAAATTGTTGGTTCTCGGACGACAACCTCGTAGAATCTTTGATTTGATTTGCGTCTTACTACGAAAAGGGGTACGATGAACTCATTTTCTCTCTCTCTCGAACATTATAACAACGATTCCAAGAAGAAACGAAGCATGCGAAAGGGATTATTATGATTATGATTATTTAGCTTCCTCATTTTATTTTTATTTGTAAAATAGTAATTGGATTCGCATGACCTACTTCTTCGATACTTCTATGCCTACCTACCACCCGGATATTATTGTCCATTGAGGCTCGCTCGCGAGAAATGCGCTCGCTTATTTCTTCTGTCGAGAAGAAATGAGAGAAAAAAGAACGTGTGGACCAAAGAAAGAATAGAGGAATGGGACGGCCGGCACTCGAATCGAGCATTTGGCGCTCAACGCTTATTTACTATAGTCTCGGTAATCATGTGTAATAGCATTACCGGCTCCTCTGGACGACGAATCGCCCCTCCATGGGTTTCAACCGCCTCTATCCCATTTCACACATTCTCTCCCTCTCTCTTTTTCTTTTTCTCTCCGCTTCTCTGTCGTATAGTACTTGGAAATGTTTCACCGAAGTCTTTCAAGTGCCCGCACGACGCTTGTGCGCCAGCTCCCTCAGCCGATAAATCAAAGATTATACAACATTTTTCCCAAACGAACCAGCCACGGAATTTCCAGTCGTATTCTCCGCCTTAAGGCCTCGCCCTGTCTCAATAATCGTTTATCCACACGATAATAACGTCTACGGAAATTCTTATTCATGCTCGAACATACGAAAAATAATATTAAAAAACCGAATGTACTCATCATTTCTTTTTCTCTCAGCTTTTTCATTGGGGAGTTTTAGTAGAAACTACAATAATTTTTTTATCCACACGATAATTACGTCCACACAAATTCGTTATTAATGCAGCAATAATTATGCTGAACAATTTTCCTTTCTCATTTTTATTCGAAAAAAAAAAGAAAAAAAAAAAAGAAAATTTCGAGCTGACTCAACCCCCTTAATATTTTAATCGTCTTTTTAATATCCACACGATAATAACGTCTACGGAAATTCTTATTCATGCCTGAACATACGAAAAATAATATTAAAAAACCGAATGTACTCATCATTTCTTTTTCTCTCAGCTTTTTCATTGGGGAGTTTTAGTAGAAACTACAATAATTTTTTTATCCACACGATAATTACGTCCACACAAATTCGTTATTAATGCAGCAATAATTAGTTATGCTGAACAATTTTCCTTTCTCATTTTTATTCGAAAAAAAAAAGAAAAAAAAAAAAAGAAAATTTCGAGCTGACTCAACCCCCTTAATATTTTAATCGTCTTTTTAATATCCACACGATAATAACGTCTACGGAAATTCTTATTCATGCCTGAACATACGAAAAATAATATTAAAAAACCGAATGTACTCATCATTTCTTTTTCTCTCAGCTTTTTCATTGGGGAGTTTTAGTAGAAACTACAATAATTTTTTTATCCACACGATAATTACGTCCACACAAATTCGTTATTAATGCAGCAATAATTAGTTATGCTGAACAATTTTCCTTTCTCATTTTTATTCGAAAAAAAAAGAAGAAAAAAAAACAAAATTTCGTGCTGACTCAACCCCCTTAATATTTTAATCGTCTTTTTAATATCCACACGATAATAACGTCTACGGAAATTCTTATTCATGCCTGAACATACGAAAAATAATATTCAAAAACCGAATGTACTCATCATTTCTTTTTCTCTCAGCTTTTTCATTGGGGAGTTTTAGTAGGAACTCCAATAATTTTTTATCCACACGAAAATTACGTCCACACAAATTCGTTATTGATGCAGCAATAATTAGTTATGCTGAACAATTTCCTTTCTCATTTTTATTCAAAAGAAAAAAAAAATAAAAAAAAAACGAAAATTTCGAGTTGACTCAACTCCCTTAATATTTTACTCGTCTTTTTAATATCCGGTGCGCTCCGATTGTCAATAATCGTTTATCCACACGATAATAACGTCTACGGAAATTCTTATTCATGCCTGAACATACGAAAAATAATAATCAAAAACCGAATGTACTCATCATTTCTTTTTTTTTCTCAGCGTTTTCATTGGGCTGTTTTAGTAGAAACTACAATAATTTTTTTATTCGCACGATAATTACGTCCACACAAATTCGTTATTGATGCAGCAATAATTAGTTATACTGAACAATTTTCCTTTCTCATTTTTATTCGAAAAAAAAGAAGAAAAAAGAGAAAATTTCGAGCTGACTCAACTCCCTTAATATTTTACTCGTCTTTTCAATATCCGGTGCGCTCCGATTGTCAATAGTCGTTTATCCACACGATAATAACGTCTACGGAAATTCTTATTCATGCTCGAACATACGAAAAATAATATTCAAAAACCGAATGTACTCACCATTTCTTTTTCTCTCAGCTTTTTCATTGGGGAGTTTTAGTAGGAACTACAATAATTTTTTTATCCGCACGATAATTACGTCCACATAAATTCGTTATTGATGCAGCAAAAATTAGTTATGCTGAACAATTTTCCTTTTGCTTCCTCATAGAGGAAGCTTTGTTTTCATGAAAAAAAAAATTTTTCGAGATTTTCTTGTCAGTACACTCAGAATGGGCCAAAACGTCGAGAAAAGTGATTTAGAAAAAATATCTGTGTGTGTGTGTGTGTGTGTGTGTATGTGTGTATGTTACACGATCGAAAAATGTAAGCCTTTATAACTCGGGAATGCCTGGAGATATCAAGCTGAAATTTGGACCATAGATAGAGGGATCAAGCCTCATCGTTCATACAAATTTTTGTTAAAATCCACTTCATCGTTAAATAATTACGCGTTTTTTAATTTTTTGAAAAATGTCTGTTTACGCGATAACTCTTCCAATTTTCGAGATATTGATCTTAAAATTGGTATGAATGTGAGCTTTCATACGCCGGTGATCGCTATTGAATTTGGTTAAGATCGGTTGAACCGTTAAAATTTTATGATGTTTTGAATTTTCCAAAAAATTGACATTATCGCTCTATTGTAACTTTTGCAAAACTTAAGATAGCGAGCTCAAATTTTGTATATAAATGAAACAATATTCAGCTATTATATATGTATAATTTAGTGACGAACGGTATGAAATTTTTGATTTTATGGAATGTTGAATTATTTTAAAAAATATACATTATTACATTCACTTTCGGAAACGCTCTAATAATCACGAAATAACGTAATAACGAAATAGAAAAAGCGAATCCACAACATGTATATTTATTTAATTAAAACAAGGATGCAAAGTAGAACCTTGCACATTGCTTCCTCATTATTTTTCGCGTTTTACAAAGCTTCCTCTATGAGGAAGCCAAAAATTGAATAACATACTTCCTCATAGGTAGCTTTGTAAAAGGCGAAAAATAATGAGGAAGCAATGTGCAAGGTTCTACTTTGCATCCTTTTTTATTTTTATTCGAAAAAAAAAGGAAAAAAACGAAAATTTCGAGCTGACACAACCCCCTTAATATTTTACTCGTCTTTTTAATATCCGGTGCGCTCCGATTGTCACTCGAGGGCTCGTAATTTAATTTGGCCACTCCCTAGTCTGGTGAAAATGCTCGTAACGCTGTAATAATAATTTTCCTCCAGGCGTGTTTATCACCTTCAAGGTTGTTTATCTCGTGGATGGCTTTGCGTACTGAGGGAAGCGACATTTTTTTTTTTCATTTTTCATTTTCTTCGAGCAGCAGTACTATTCTGATGCCTAGTACCTACGAATCATTCGAACGAGCGGACAGATAGGAAAACGTACCGCTGGATGAAATACAGCGTTCGTAAATCGTTGGGCTCTTTACAGTTAGAAGGCTCGCTATGCTTGTTCGCTGTCTCTCTAATAAAGCGAGGAGAATAGACTGTGAATCGGTTGTAACAGTGTGAGTTGGTCAGAGGATGCACAGCGTGGGGCAATATAGCCGGGAAACCTTCGGGATGCCAAGAGGCTCTTATATACTCCTCGTTTCCTGGTCGTCGTGCGTCCGGTTTCGAAATTCCGTTTGTGTGTGTCGAAAAAAGTTTTCGAGCTGTGTGACTCTCGCGGAACCAACTAGCATATTAAGGAGGTTCGACCGTTTTGCACTACACTTTAAAAAAAAAATTACTAGAAAATTACACTACCAGAGTGGAAGTTTTTATTCACAATCTGTACCTCAAAATTATTGTCAATTTGTACTAGATATTTAAAGTAACAATACTGAAAAAAATTTGAGAAATTAGTAAATTTACTGTTACAAAATACTAGGAATTTATATTATGCATTCTTTTTTTGGATGTCGTTTGTACCTAAATTACGTGCACATGTTTCTTATAAAATCAAAAGCCACCTACAATGAGAATAATGTTTTTGAATTTCTGAAATTAAAGTTGTGATTGACTGAAAATATATTATCCACATTCAATATTTTTGTTCCCAAGACGTATGAAAATTAACGTTTCGAAAAATTCCATGATGTTGAACAAGTAATTTTTATAAGGATATAAAATTTCTGTATATGAATTTAAAAATCGGTTAACTAATATTGAGAACTTAACTGAAATTTTACAATTTTTGTCATGTAATAACTAGATTACTACAGAAGTATTGTAATTTTCATAAAAATATTCAAAAAATTAATCTTCACTTACATAAATTTACTCTACTAATGATAATTTTACAGCGAATGTTATACTAATCATGATTTCACACCCCAGTTTTGTAAATTCCATATAACTTGATACAGTAAATTTACAATATTTTTCAACAGCGTAATCAAAACATTTTTGTCGTGGAAAACATTGTTCTTTTGCTTCCTGAGATTTTCATGTCAGGACACTCAGAATGATCTAAAACGTCGAGAAAAGTGGTTTGTATGTATGTATGTGTGAGTGTGTGTGTGTGCAAAATGTTTTGTTAGCACGATAGCTGTCGCAATTTTTAAGATGTCGGGCTCAAATTTGAACCACGAGTAAACTGTCGTTAAACAAGGTATGGGATTGAATTTGGAGTTAATCCATCAAGGTGTTCAAAATTTATGGCATTTTGAATTTTTTGGAGAATGTCAGCTGGGGCTCTAACTCCCGCAATTTTTATGACATCCGGCTCAAACTTGGACCAGAAGTGGACTGTTATCAAATAGTGTTTGGGATTAAATTTGGTGTCAATTCGTTAAGGGGTTCACAATTTATGGCATTTTTTAATTTTTTGACATTTTTTGTTCGTGCTCTAACTTTCGCAATTTTTAAGATATCGGACTGAAGTTTGGTCCACAAGTAGAATGTTATTAAATAAAGTTTGGGAGTAAATTTGACGTCAATCCGTTAAGGGGTTTTAAACTTATAGCATTTTGAATTTTTTGTTCGTGCTCTAGCTTCCGCAATTTTCAAGATATCGGGCTCAAATTTGGTCCACAAGTAGAGTGTGGGTAAACTAAGGATCAGTTCGAATATGGCGAGAATCTGTCAAGGGGTTCAAAACTAATGCCAGTAAAAATTTTTTAAAACAAGGCTGCAAAGTAGATCTTTGCAAATTGCTTCCTCATTATTGTTGAATTTTTACTAAGCTTCCTCTACGAGGAAGCCAAAACAGATTAAACATGCTTCCTCATAGAGGTAGATTTGTAAAAATCCAACAATAATGAGGAAGCAATTTGCAAAGTTCTACTTTTTTTTCTTTCATTTCTTACATTTTTTGATCGTGCTCTAACTTTCGCAATTTTTAAGATATCGGTCTCAAATTTGGTCCACAAGTAGAATGTTGTTAAATAAAGTTTGGGAGTGAATTTGACGTCAATCCGTTAAGGGGTTTTAAACTTATAGCATTTTGAATTTTTTGTTCGTGCTCTAACTTCCGCAATTTTTAAGATATCGGGCTCAAATTTGGTCCACAAGTAGAGTGTGGGTAAACTAAGCATCAGTTCGAATCTGGCGAGAATCTGTCAAGGGGTTCAAAACTAATGCCATTAAAAAAATTTTAAAACAAGGCTGCAAAGTAGACCTTTGCAAATTGCTTCGTCATTATTGTTGAATTTTTACAAAGCTTCCTCTATGAGGAAGCCAAAATAGATTAACATGCTTCCTCATAGAGGCAGATTTGTAAAAATCCAACAATAATGAGGAAGCAATTTGCAAAGTTCTACTTTTATTTTTTTCTTTCTGTAGGATTTCTAGTCGATAAAATTTGTTCTCGATTGAAATATTTTTTTGATAGCGAATAAAATCGTAGTTGATGATCACGAGGGACAGGAAGCTAGCATTTTCAAGGTGGGCCTTCCTCTCTCGCTTATCTCCCCCCGGTAATTTTAGATCGTCGAACGAATGAGTGGGTAAGGAAGGCGGTCGGACGGTCGGCCGAGTGAGTGAGCGAACGATCATCCAGCATCCAGCGAGAAGTGAGGTATTTTCCGAGAAGCTAAAGCGGCAACGCGGTCTCTCGTCAGTAGAAGGCAACGGAGCACAGCGCGCTTGTTCTTCTTCTCTCTTTCCTTCATTCTCGGTCTTTCTCTTCTTGGGCCGCTATTATTGTTGGCTTCCAGGAAGAGAGACCCGCCGACCAAACGCCTCGCTCTTTTCCTTCTTATTCCTCTTCTCTCTCTTCCTCCGCCGCCACCACCGCCGCCTCGCCGGTTTCTTCTCCGCTCCTCGCAACCGGCGCTGCGTTGAACCTCTCTTTTTATCACCTCTCTTTCTCTTTCGCTCACTACAACCGCAACCTCCGTCGTTGTGCCGTGTCTATCTTTCTACTTATCTTCCCATCTCTCTCCATCTCAGCTTTCCTCTCTTTCCTCAGCTCGAGAGTTTTTCTATACCCGTTCGCTGGCATTTTCTGAATACCCGCTGAGTCTCTCTCTGCTAGCTTCTGGCTAGAACGTTTCGTCGCACTGAAAATCCTTCTCTATCCGAGAAGATGCGAAATCAGTGACGAAATGGGCGCTGCATTAACTTGGAAATATTTCCTCACCAAATGACCTGTTGCATTTGTCAACACGTACTTAAGAAAATACTAAATGAAACAACGAAAATATGTGACGAATAAATCTTTTTTTTTTTCGCAACCTGACAGTGACTAATTGTTTAACTTCCCGAGATATTTATTATTTTTCTAACGACTTAAAAAAAAACTCTGATATTTTCTGGGTTTTTTTTTGGTTTTTTTTTTTTTTTTTTTGTATTTTGTAATAACAGTTGCGTCGAGTGACAAAGCTAATGCAGTCTCCAATCTGTCGAGCGATTGCGTAACGACTACTTTGCCCTCCGAATGGCCAATAACCGTCTTACGAATTTATATCGAGGGCACAGAGTGTCAACATTGTATAGCAGTGAACGTATACACCAAACAGTAACACTTCCTGTAGCTAACGTATGCTTGTTGCAGCTAAACAGCGTTTGATAGTCTACAATTCACGTGCAGCTCGTCATAATATTCCCTCTCTCCCCATATTCTCGTTCTCCTGTCGGTGGCTCTCGATGCTGTTATGGAAACGACAGCCCAGAGTTATTACCATAACAATACTCTCGAAGTCAATCTTTTTTTTATTCATTCAATAAATAATTTAATCATTACTATTTTGCGATATTCTTACATAAAAAATAAACATTTTCTCGAAAACGAAATTTTATAAATATTTTTATAAACTTTATTCCTCTTATTTTTATGAAATTCACTCAATTTGTTTACTCTATAAACAATTTAAGATAAATTATTTTTATAGATTATTCTTTAATATCGAAAATAATTACCATAACAATACTTTCGTAATCAATCTTTTTTTTATTCATTCAATAAATAATGTAATCATTACTATTTTGCGACATTCTTACATAAAAAATAAACATTTTCTCGAAAACGAAATTTTATAAATATTTTTATAAACATTTTTCCTCTTATTTTTATGAAATTCACTCAATTTGTTTATTTACTCTACGAACAATTTAAGATAAATTATTTTTATAGATTATTCTTTAATATCGAAAATAATTACCATAACAATACTTTCGAAGTCAATCTTTTTTTTTACTCATTCAATAAATAATTTAATCATTATTATTTAGCGATATTCTTACATAAGAAAATAAACATTTTCTCGAAAACGAAATTTTATAAATATTTTTATAGACTTTTTTCCTCTTATTTTTATGAAATTCACTCAATTTGTTTATTTACTCTATGAATAATTTAAGATAAATTATTTTTATAGATCATTCTTTAATATCGAAAATAATTACCATAACAATACTTTCGAAGTCAATCTTTTTTTTATTCATTCAATAAATAATTTAATCATTACTATTTTGCGATATTCTTACATAAAAAATAAACATTTTCTCGAAAAGGAAATTTTATAAATATTTTTATAAACATTTTTCCTCTTATTTTTATGAAATTCACTCAATTTGTTTATTTACTCTACGAACAATTTAAGATAAATTATTTTTATAGATTATTCTTTAATATCGAAAATAATTACCATAACAATACTTTCGAAGTCAATCTTTTTTTTATTCATTCAATAAATAATTTAATCATTACTATTTTGCGATATTCTTACATAAAAAATAAACATTTTCTCGAAAAGGAAATTTTATAAATATTTTTATAAACATTTTTCCTCTTATTTTTATGAAATTCACTCAATTTGTTTATTTACTCTATGAATAATTTAAGATAAATTATTTTTATAGATCATTCTTTAATATCGAAAATAATTACCATAACAATACTTTCGAAGTCAATCTTTTTTTTTATTCATTCAGTAAATAATTTAATCATTATTATTTTGCGATATTCTTACATAGAAAAATAAACATTTTCTCGAAAATGAAATTTTATAAATATTTTTATAGACTTTTTTCCTCTTATTTTTATGAAACTCACTCAATTTGTTTATTTACTCTAGAAACAATTTAAGATAAATTATTTTTATAGATTATTCTTTAATATCGAAAATAATTACCATAAAAATACTTTCGAAGTCAATCGTTTTTTTATTCATTCAATAAATAATTTAATCATTATTATTTTGCGATATTCTTACATAAGAAAATAAACATTTTCTCGAAAACGAAATTTTTTAAATATTTTTATAGACATTTTCCTCTTATTTTTTAATGAAATTCAGTCAATTTGTTTATTTACTCTAGAAACAATTTAAGATAAATTATTTTTATAGATTATTCTTTAATATCGAAAATAATTACCATAAAAATACTTTCGAAGTCAATCTTTTTTTTATTCATTCAATAAATAATTTAATCATTATTATTTTGCGATATTTTTATAGACTTTTTTCCTCTTATTTTTATGAAATTCACTCAATTTGTTTATTTACTCTATAAACAATTTTAGATAAATTATTTTTATAAATTATTCTTTAATATCGAAAATAATAATAATAATAGGAAAAATAGTGGCACGGTCGTTATTACTTTGAAAAAACTATATTTTTTTTTCCAATTAAATTTTGATTTATTTTTCGTACGAAAAAGAAATTCATGAAATAAATAAACAGAACGAGTTGGGCGGTAATGGGATGGTTACAAGTGTGTGAGTGACGCATCTCTGGTAGTTTGTACGGTCGGACAAAGCGTATATAGCCTTGCTGGAACCTTCCGGTGGGTCGTTAGGGCCCTTGGGACGAAAGACGGATCGTTGGGGATAACTCAAAGAGGCAATAGTTTTCCTCGTTAGGCGAGCGGCATCACGGGGGTGGTTTTTGTGCAGTGCCGACGGGACCACCCCTGTGGGCTTATAAAGTAACGCACCGAGAGCTCGAAACTCGTGGGTTTCGGCAGAGTGACGAAACAAGACAGCGGAGTGCTGTGCGCGTTGGAAAAAGAGAAAAAAAAAGAAAAAGAAAAAAAAAAGGTGAGCGCCGCAAGAGCCCAGCACGGCTTGTTTGCGTCGGAAACTTTTGAAAGGAACCGAAATTTCAAAGACTCGCTCTTCCTCTCTCGTTCTTTATCCTCACGGCTCAGCGCCGAGATACCGACGACTAATAAAGAGCACTCCAGGAATTTTACCTCCTTTAGGAATTAATCTTTGCCGCTTTGAAAATCCAACGAGGTTTCTCAATTTTTCACAAAGTCGATCGACCGGTTATCGGCTAACGCATACAGACTACTGTTGTTTGTAATCGACCCATTCTTTCCTTCTCATTATCATAGTGTCGTGAAATTCCGAAGGTCATGTTCCAATTTCTCGGTATTTCGACTCTGTTGGTTTCTCTCACGATAACACGAAAACGAAACAACAGATTTTCACGAATCTTTGCTGTGTTGTTCGAGTTGACGTCAAAATGTATGCTACGTAAAAATGTATTAGATAGTTCAATTCAAAATATCAGATGGAAAGTTAAGAATTTTTAGACTTAACGAATTATTATTCTATCGAATAATAATTATAGTAAATAACGAATTATTATAGTAAATAATAATTATAGTAAATAACGAATTATTATTCTATCGAATAATAATTCGATTTTACACAATAACGGCTAACAATTAAAATGCGTAACAAAAAGGCACAAACTTGTTCCTTAACGAAAATAATCTCCAATTACTTTCTAAAAGGAAAATGAAACTACAAATTCTGAAGCCAACCTAAAGCCGTTTTGAGCCAATTATCAATTCGGGGAATAATTGCATATTAATTTTTTTGTACAAAATGTAATTTTGTTAACAACATTGAGTTTCGTCACAAGTTGCCAGCAGTGTTAATTCGTCCCTCTTACTCAACCTATCTCTCCTACCTAATTTCTCGGTATTTCGACTCTGTTGGTTTCGCTCACTATAAGACGAAAACGAAACAACAGATTTTCACGAATCTTTGCTGTGTTGTTCGAGTTGACGTCAAGATGTATGCTACGTAAAAATTCCTTCAATTAAAAATATCAGATAGAAAGTTACAAATTTTGATTAAACTATTGATCGCAGATTAGACAATTCTATTCTATTGAATAATAATTCGAATTCACACAATGACGGCTAACAATTAAAATGCGTAACAAAAAGACACAAACTTGTTCCTTAACAAAAATAATCTCCAATTACTTTCTAAAAGGAAAATGCAACTACAAATCCTGAAGCCAACCTAAAGTCCTTTTGAGCCGATTATCGATTCGGGGAATAATTGCATATTAATTTTTTTGTGCAAAATGTAATTTTGTTAACAACATTGAGTTTCGTCACAAGTTGCCAGCAGTGTTAATTCGTCCCTGTTACTCAACCTATCTCTCCTACCTAATTTCTCGGTATTTCGACTCTGTTGGTTTCTCTCACGATAACTCGAAAACGAAACAACAGATTTTCACGAATCTTTGCTGTGTTGTTCGAGTTGACGTCAAGATGTATGCTACGTAAAAATTCCTTCAATTAAAAATATCAGATGGAAAGTTACAAATTTTTGTTAAACTGTTGATCGCAGATTGGACAATTCTATTCTATCGAATAATAATTCGAATTCACACAATAACGGCTAACAATTAAAATGCGTAACAAAAAGACACAAATGTGTTTCTTAACGAAAATAATCTCTAATTACTTTCTAAAAGGAAAATGCAACTACAAATCTTGAAGCCAACCTAGAGTCCTTTTGAGCCGATTATCGATTCGGGGAATAATTGCATATTAATTTTTTTGTACAAAATGTAATTTTGTTAACAACATTGAGTTTCGTCACAAGTTGCCAGCAGTGTTAATTCGTCCCTGTTACTCAACCTATCTCTCCTACCTAATTTCTCGGTATTTCGACTCTGTTGGTTTCTCTCACGATAACTCGAAAACGAAACAACAGATTTTCACGAATCTTTGCTGTGTTGTTCGAGTTGACGTCAAGATGTATGCTACGTAAAAATCCCTTCAATTAAAAATATCAGATGGAAAGTTCAAAATTTTGATTAAACTATTGATCGCAGATTGGACAATTCTATTCTATCGAATAATAATTCGATTTTACACAATGACGGCTAATAATTAAAATGCGTAACAAAAAGACACAAACTTTTTTCTTAACGAAAATAATTTCCAATTACTTTCTAAAAGTAAAATGCAACTACAAATTCTGAAGCCAACCTAAAGTCCTTTTGAGCCGATTATCGATTCGGGGAATAATTGCATATTAATTTTTTTGTACAAAATGTAATTTTGTTAACAACATTGAGTTTCGTCACAAGTTGCCAGCAGTGTTAATTCGTCCCTGTTACTCAACCTATCTCTCCTACCTAATTTCTCGGTATTTCGACTCTGTTGGTTTCTCTCACGATAACTCGAAAACGAAACAACAGATTTTCACGAATCTTTGCTGTGTTGTTCGAGTTGACGTCAAAATGTATGCTACGTAAAAATTCCTTCAATTAAAGATATCAGATGGAAAGTTAAAAATTTTTGTTAAACTGTTGATTGCAGATTAGACAATTCTATTCTATCGAATAATAATTCGAATTCACACAATGATGGCTAACAATTAAAATGCGTAACAAAAAGACACAAACTTGTTCCTTAACAAAAATAATCTCCAATTACTTTCTAAAAGGAAAATGCAACTACAAATCCTGAAGCCAACCTAAAGTCCTTTTGAGCCGATTATCGATTCGGGGAATAATTGCATATTAATTTTTTTGTACAAAATGTAATTTTGTTAACAACATTGAGTTTCGTCACAAGTTGCCAGCAGTGTTAATTCGTCCCTGTTACTCAACCTATCTCTCCTACCGAATTTCTCGGTATTTCGACTCTGTTGGTTTCTCTCACGATAACTCGAAAACGAAACAACAGATTTTCACGAATCTTTGCTGTGTTGTTCGAGTTGACGTCAAGATATATGCTACGTAAAAATGCCTTCAATTTAAAATATCAGATGGAAAGTTACAAATTTTTGTTAAACTATTGATCGCAGATTAGACAATTCTATTCTATCGAATAATAATTCGAATTCACACAATAACGGCTAACAATTAAAATGCGTAACAAAAAGACACAAACATGTTCCTTAACGAAAATAATCTCGAATTACTTTCTAAAAGTAAAATGCAACTACAAATCCTGCAGCCAACCATTACCAATTTGGGAAATAATTGCATATTATTTTTTTTGTACAAAATGTAATTTTGTTAACAATATTGAGTCTCGTCACAATTTGCCAGCAGTGTTAATTCGCGCCTGTTACTCAACCTATCAGTAACTCTGCAGTTTACCTCTAAGCGATTTGGCGCTAGACACGATTTTTCATTCATACACCTTGGCTGGTTTTGCATTAGCCATTATCATGCACGAGACTCGAATGAGACAGAGAGAAAGAGATAAGAACGTTCTTGAGTTGCCTCTCGCATACACAGAAGGATTCTTGAGTAAGCCTATGTCGAAGAGGAGAAGTGGAGGGGCGGGGGGAGGGGAGGTATTGGGGCTCGGCTCACCAAGCGAAGCAACAGTTCATTGACTATCCAGAATGTTTTCTCCGGTGGTTCTCGAGAGGAGAGAAAGAGAAAGAGGACGACGAGAGAACGAAGGCAGAGAGCGCGGAACCGCACGCGAGAAAGAAAAGCACGAGCCGCGCCGCCGCTCGGTCGTAAGGAACTACTAACGCATCGAGCGCATAATGTTTGTCGAGGAGATCCCGACGGTTCGGGCTTTGAGCCAGTGGTTCTCCACTTCCGTGTTTCCCAGCAGTCTAAACTACATTCATCAACCACTCGATATCACCTCCTCAGTTTATATACCACAAATAAAGAACAAAAATAATAATAATATGGAAAAATAACACCGCGATGAGAGAAAAATGATGAAAGAAAATATACATCGTTTGTGGTCGATGCTCTTCGCAAGAAGAAAGAGAGAGAAGGGATAAGAAAACACAGTCATCGTCGTACATTCAAGATCAATGGAACGCTTCGTTACCCTCGCAAATATACACTCGGTTTATCTCCCCGACAGATAATGAGAGGAATCGACGGGGCTGCTCACTGTGGCGGCACTATCGCACGTAGTAATACTATGCCCACTCTAAAATATATATATATATATATATATATATATATATATATATATATATCTACATATATATATATATCTACGATATATTATCGAAGTATGCGCACGCGAGATTCTGGATTACGATAACTTCGGCGTGTGTACAGAGAGATTTTCGAGGATCAGACTTGTCTCTCGGATGGGATGAAAGAGAAGGGGAGGAGGAGGAACTGTAGGGGCAGGGGATGAACGGAGAGCAAAAAGCCAATAAGTAATTTTTCATTTTCTGACACTCCCTGATTTTTCTGATTACATAATCACACCGAGAGAAAAGATTTCATTGCCGCCAAAGAAATGGGGGGATTGTTTTTTTCTTTTTCATTGATTTCAATGAAATAGTGCATTTGATTTTCAAAGAGAAAATTTCATTGCCTGTAATAAAGATTTACTTAGTGAGCATATAATAAAGAAACAGTTTTATTGATTTAAAGAGACGTTTTCATAGGTTCAAAGAAACGTTTTCATTGATCTCTCTCTCGCACCTAACCTCACTTTTTTGTTTTCCGGCTCTCCCGAACGAACGGCTTCGAGTTTCGAGAAGCCAGACGCTTAGCCTATTTCTGCCGTTTTTCCTTAGATACTCACAAAATTTGAGCTTTATCTGCCGCGTACTTCAGGAAAAAATAGGTTTCGAAATTTTGAGGTGGTAAGAAGAAGGTTTCATTGAATCAGAGACGATATCTTTGAAATCAATGAAAAAGGTTCATTGGTTTAAAGAAATGTTTCTTCGAATCAATGTCACTACTTTTCATTGAGTTGGAGATCATTCAAACAAAAGATAGTATTGAAATTCAAGTATTTTATTTCATTGGCAAAGTTTTCCGTGAATCAATGAAATTTTTTCTCTCGGTGCAGTGACGAAATAGCCACTAAATTTCATCCGAAAAATGACCTGCCTAAATGATATGTTGCGTTTGTCATGACGTAATAACATAAGACGCTAAAATTGGATATGCATAAACTTTTTTAGTGCATTAATTTAAGAGGGCAGACACTAATTTTTTATTTTCTGACATTTTCCCTGATTCGCCTGACTATTTAATCAGTGACGAAATAGCTACTAAATTTTACACAAAAAAATGTCCCGACTAAATGAAAACGTACACCACCTACGTATATAATGACTGGCGCATACGAGATTTCGAATTACGATAGCTTCGCGTACAGAGAGATTTTCGAGGATCAAACTTGTCTCTCGGATGGGATGAAATAGAAGGAGGAGCAGTAGGGGCAGGGGATGAACGTAGAGCAAAAAGTCAATACGTAATTTTTCATTTTCTGACACTCCCTGATTTTCTGATTACATAATCAGTGACGAAAGAGTCACTAAATTTCATCCGAAAAATTACCTGCCTAAAGATATGTTGCGTATGTACGTAATTTAAAAAATACTAAACATAAGACGCTAAAATTGGATATGCATAAACCTTTTTAGTGCATTAATTTAACAGAGCAGATATTAATTTTTTGTTTTGTGACATTTTCCCTGATCCGCCTGACTATATAATCAATAACGAAATAGCCACTAAATTTCATCCGAAAAATTACCTGCCTAAATGATATGTCGTGTTTGTCATGACGTAATTACAGAAATACTAAACAAGACGCTAAAATTGGATATACATAAACCTTTTTAGTGCATTAATTTAACAGGGCAGACACTAATTTTTTATTTTCTGACATTTTCCCTGATTCGCCTGACTATATAATCAGTAACGAAATAGCCACTAAATTTTACACAAAAAAAATGTCCCGACTAAATGAAAACGTACATCACCTACGTATATAATGACTGGCGCATACGAGATTTCGAATTACGATAGCTTCGCGTACAGAGAGATTTTCGAGGATCAAACTTGTCTCTCGGATGGGATGAAAGAGAAGGAGGAGGAGAAGTAGGGGTAGGGAATGAACAGAGAGCAAAAAGCCAATAAGTAATTTTTCATTTCCTGACACATCCTGATTTTTCTGATTACATAATCAGTGACGAAAGAGTCACTAAATTTCATCCGAAAAATTACCTGCCTAAATGATATGTTGCGTATGTACGTAATTTAAAAAATACTAAACATAAGATGCTAAAATTGGATATGCATAAACTTTTTTAGTGTATTAATTTAACAGGGCAAGGACTAATTTTTTATTTTCTGACATTTTCCCTGATTTTTCTGATTACATAATGAGTGACAAAATAGCCACTAAATTTCATCCGAAAAATGACTTGCCTAAATGATATGTTGCGTTTATCATGACGTAATAACATAAGCCGCTAAAATTGGATATGCATAAACTTTTTTAGTGCATTAATTTAACAGGGCAGGTACTATTTTTTTTGTTTTCTGACATTTTCCCTGATTCGCCTGACTATATAATCAGAAACGAAATAGCCACTAAATTCTACACAAAAAAATGTCCCGACTAAACGAAAACGTACATCACCTACGTATATAATGACCGGCGCACACGAGATTTCGAATTACGATAGCTTCGCCGTGTGTACAGAGAGATTTTCGAGGATCAAACTTGTCTCCCGGTTAGGATGAAAGAGGAAGAGGAGGAGGGAGAGGGGAGAAAGATGAGGAGAGAGCGAAAAGCGAAGCAGGAGAAGCGAACTCGTGTGAGTAATTGGACTCTTGGCTCTCGACGCAGCCAGCCCCGGCAAAAGTAAACACAACCGAGAGTCCAAGAGCCCTTGCTGCGAAGAGAGAGGAAAGGGGAAGGTCGAAAGGAGAGAGAAAGGAAACGCTGAGTAGGGCTGTAGCGTTTTCTCAAAGAGATATCGCACGGTAGAAAGGGGAAGGTTATTGTGTTAACCGTTTCAAGTGAGCGAGGGTGGATTAACGCCTCTTTCTCTTCTGCCTTTACTTTCCCCCCCTCCTCCCCTCCCCATTTTCTTCCTTTTCTCGCGGTACTCGAAACTTGACGAGCCAAAAGTACGAAACGAACTTCAGGCAGATCTCGGTACTGAAATACAGACATACGAAGCTCACTCTTAAGGGGCTGATGATAACTATGAGAACGCACGCCTTCAAGAATCTTCAACCCTCCGTTCTTTTTTTTTTCTTTCTTTCTTTCTCACTTCCTCTTTCATTCCGCAAGTCTGGCCCTCAATTAAAAGACCAGAAAGCGGAGGTTAGAGTGAGCCATTATTTTGTAAAGTCACTCGCTCTTCTCTCCCTCGCTACTCTATATGCACTCTTTTCGCTATAAGCTCTTGTAAGCTGAGCGAGGGAGGGATAGAGAGAGAGAATCTCTTTTTTTCTTTGCTTTGTGTTGAGCTACGTGTGTGTACAACGCGGGGAGACAAATGCGCGCAAGAACCCCCCAAGGAGTATTTACACCCACGCACCGTAAGCAAATGCGGATAAAGCACGAGATGCTGGTGCACTTATTTGCACCCTTCACGAGGGTTGGTGGAATAATAGAGGAAGAAATTGTGGGGTGAGGGTACGAGTATAAAGAGCGAAATGCGGAATTGTTTTCACGGCAATTAGGAATTCACTTGGCGGTAAGAGTCAAAGAGTTTGAGATAATAATAATGATAATAATAGCAAGCGGACCTGTACACTTGTTAAAAATGGCATAACGCATGCCTAATTTTTGAGCTTACAAACAAATTCTACGCTTTTAAAACCGGCATTTTTATTTCGTTGTACAATTTTTTTTTATTATTCATTTCTAAAACGTATTACTTGACAATAGTACATTGTTTGTTGTTTACTATAATTTGGGACAACGACAAAAAATTAATAACAAAAATGACAATAAAAATATATATAAATGCCTGATATTAAAAAAAAAATGTTTGCGTTATGACTGAAGGAATTTGTTTATTGATTAAATTGTTGGGAAATTTTTTTAAAGTATTGGAAATTGTAATAGTGATAGAGATTGTGGAAGGATATTAAAGTCGTGCAATGAAACGGAAGAATTATTCTCTACGTATAGTCAATTAGTTTAACGATCGATCTTCAAAGAGCGGGAGATAAAATGGAACAGATGTGTGGGGTATTACAGTGGCTATATACAAAATTATGGTAGCCTCTACATATTCCTTAATGTGAATCCGCTGTTGTTGTTCTTCCCGGTCGAGGGTTTAAAAAAAAAGTGAAAGGAGGGAGCTGGCAGCGATGCCAGATGGCGATCGAACAGCCCGAAATTCCTAGAGCAGAACAAGAAACGCAGGGAGAGGAAACGATTCGAAATGCTCGTAGATTATCTTGAGGAAATAAAAAAAAAACATACTTCGGCAACCGTAATCCTAAAACTGCACACATTCTGCGCGTATCTATAAACAGCGCACAACGGAATTCATTACTTTTGTGCCTACAAAAGTCTTACTTTACTTATTACCTTACTTTAATTATTACAGTACTTATTACCTAATAAGTACGATAAAAATTTCAATTTATTCAAAGCAACACAAAGTAGCTTTGAAGCCATCGTAAAATCTGAAAAATCGCATGAAATTTACGAACCAAATCCGGGGTAACGAATTACCCCGGACTGCCGTTCCAAACATAAAATATCGATTTTCATTCTTAAACTATTATTATTGCAAAATAAAAATTCCATAAAGTATTAGTATTTTTATTGCAATTGCAGACACGAATTACTAATATAATTGCACGAGCAGAGTTTTCAATCTCCGTTCTAAAAGATTATTATTTTTATTGAAATTGCTCAAAGCGAAATTTCGATTTTCACCACGTAAGGTATCAGCGTTATTATCATTACTATTGTAATTGCACGGAACGAGATTTCCATCCGAAAAGATAATTATTGCCATGGTACGAAAAATAATACGGAGAATAAATTTGTAGAAAATAAGGATAATGGATTACGCCCGAAAAGATTATTATTTTTATTGAAATTGCTCAAAACGAAATTTCGATTTTCACCACTTAAGGTATCATTATTATTATCATTACTATTGAAATTGCTCAAAGCGAAATTTCGATTTTCACCACGTAAGGTATCATTATTATTATCATTACTATTGTAATTGCACGGAACGAGATTTCCATCCCAAAAGATAATTATTGCTATGGTACGAAAAATAATACGGAGGATAAATTGTTAAAAAATTAGGATAATGTATTACGCCCTAAAAGATTATTATTTTTATTGAAATTGCTCAAAGCGAAATTTCGATTTTCACCGCTTAAGGTATCATTATTATTATCATTACTATTGAAATTGCTCAAAGCGAAATTTCGATTTTCACCACGTAAGGTATTATTATTATTATCATTACTATTGTAATTGCACGGAACGAGATTTCCATCCGAAAAAATAATTATTGCTATGGTACGGAAAATAATACGGAGAATAAATTGTAAAAAATAAGGATAATGTATTACGCCCTAAAAGATTATTATTTTTATTGAAATTGCTCAAAGCGAAATTTCGATTTTCACCACTTAAGGTATCATTATTATTATCACTACTATTGTAATTGCACGGAACGAGATTTCGATTTTCTATTTCGATTTCGATCATTACTATTGTAATTGCACGGAACGAGATTTCCAACCAAAAACATAATTATTGCTATGATACGAAAAATAATACGGAGGATAAATTGTAAAAAATAAGGATAATGTATTACGCCCTAAACGATTATTATTTTTATTGAAATTACTCAAAACGAGATTTCGATTTTCACCACGTAAGGTATCATTATTATTATTATTATTGCTATTGTAATTGCACGGAACGAGATTTCCATCCAAAAAGATAATTATTGCTATGGTACGAAAAATAATACGGAGGATAAATTGTAAAAAAATAAGGATAATGTATTACCAGAAAAGGGCTTGTAGCCCGCGAGAAATCTTGCTCGCCACCACTTCACCAACCCGGTAGCCATGGGGCCCTCATGCGTCGTACGTGCACGAACACCGTACGCGATAGCGTGTTTCTCGTTCCAGCTAGCAGCGACTCGAGAAGCACCAGCAGCAACAGCAGCAGCAGCAGCCGCTTTGGTCGTACCACGTCCGACGTTGTCCTCGTCCTTGTTGTCCAGCACGACGAACCGAGCGCACTCCGTTGTACAGCTCTTCTCGTTACTCTCAGCGGAAGTTCCGAAAGATCTCTTTCCTTTCCTTCTCTTTTTTTCCTCCACACTGCCGCGATTTCCTTCTACTATCTTGTTGACGTAGTATTATTATTATTGTTACGCAGCGGGGTTGCAGTTCGTGAGAGGCACACAAACAACAGAGAAAGAAAGATAGAGAGAGAGAGAGAGATCTTGAAAATAACAGAGCAACAACAACACGCGGCACAAGGCACGAGATCCGCACTAAGAAAAATCAACACCGAACGCC
The DNA here is from genome assembly GCA_963970395.1 of Ephialtes manifestator. NCBI lineage: Eukaryota > Metazoa > Arthropoda > Insecta > Hymenoptera > Ichneumonidae > Ephialtes > Ephialtes manifestator. Next base: position 28,121,440 of record OZ019973.1, on the reverse strand, counting down.
TCTCTATTTCTCCTTTTATTATTCAACTTCAATACGTTCGATTTTTCACTACCAAAAAACACAATCACACACTTGCACTTTAGTGAATCGTAAATAACGAGCTTTTGTTGACACAATCGCCGCTAAATACGCGAAGAAATACAATTTTTGTATTTTGTGTATTTGTATACTATATACGCGCACGTGTACGTTGTCGGAGTATTATTATTATTGAGTATTTTTTTTTCTTTAGGGTTTCTTTATATTTTCACAGAAAAATAAGGCGTTTTTGTCAAATGTATGGGATTTTTTTTAATGTTTAGAGATTTTTTTTTTTCTCGTGAAAAGTTTGTCTCAAATGTCTGTAAAGCGCCACCAATGACGCTACGCCTGATCTCGCTACATCTACGGTCGTCGTTTGACTGACTGAGAGTCGAGACTGGCGATCTCGTCGACCTCGGTCAAAGCAGCGGCGCCGCGCGCGCACACACACCACACGTTCCCCGTAATTCCCGCCTCTCCTGATTCTTCCACGCCCCTCCCTAACTCCCAGACCCGTATTCTTCGACAGTGGGGCCCCGGTTCGAGGAATATCCACGAATCGAGCTTCTCGAAGACTGCGAAAAACTATTATTCGCTTAGCCGTTCGTTTCACTCCCGAATCTTACGGCACTGAAGCCTCCGAGCGACTAATACACAGTCAAGTGTCTCTCGCTCGTGTTAACTTTTTTTTTTTTTTTTTTCAATAGATATATTCTCTACGTGTACATTAGTACGCGATATTTTACGACATCTGAAAACATGGCAGTGCTCGTAAATCTTGCAGTCACAAACTACTACTCTAGATATTTTAAAAGTACCTAATGTACCTAAAGTAGTACCCCTAGTAAAAAAATTATGTAAGGCCGACATATGGAATTGGGTATATATAGTCTATAAATTAACAATAACAATCTATATGCAATTTATATATAAGATAAATTGTATATAAATTGTATATAGATTTTATAAAAACTATATATGCCCAATTCTATGTTTAAAACTATATATATTTTTTATATACTCTATATATATATAATTTTTTCACTTGGGTCAGTAACCGAATTTAAATTCGGGAACACGGCGGTGACTTCGCGTAATATCAAAATTGAACTCGAACGTTAGGTACCCCAAAAAATCGGGACTCGCACGCCCCTAATGGCAGCAAAACTATTTGCATTGTATTTGAAACATTACATTTTCGAATTTCATAATAAAAAATTGATATTTAATAATACCATGAAAAAAACGTATTTGGCACATTCGAATTTTGTCGGATAACGCTATCTTGGAATTCAACTTAAAAAAAAGTTTCCAGTATTATTAGCATTTGCTATACTAACACCATGAAAAATAGCCAGCATCTTGTGCTACTTGCGGTTAACAGTTGCGATTATTCGACTGTGCTCGCTTGTTCGATAATCTCAGGGCGGTATATCTAGCATAGTACAATAATAGTACACAATAACAATCTATATGCAATTTATATATAAGATAAATTGTATATAAATTGTATATAGATTTTATAAAAACTATATATGCCCAATTCTATGTTTAAAACTATATATATTTTTTATATACTCTATATATATATAATTTTTTTACTTGGGACAGTAACCGAATTTAAATTCGGGTACACGGCGGTGACTTCGCGTAATATCAAAATTGAACTCGAACGTTAGGTACCCCAAAAAATCGGGACTCGCACGCCCCTAATGGCAGCAAAACTATTTGCAATGTATTTGAAACATTACATTTTCGAATTTCATAATAAAAAATTGATATTTAATAATACCATGAAAAAACGTATTTGGCACATTCGAATTTTGTCGGATAACGCTATCTTGGAATTCAATTTAAAAAAAAGTTTCCAGTATTATTAGCATTTGCTATACTAACACCATGAAAAATAGCCAGCATCTTGTGCTACTTGCGGTTAACAGTTGCGATTATTCGACTGTGCTCGCTTGTTCTATAATCTCAGGGCGGTATATCTAGCATAGTACAATAATAGTACACAATAACAATCTATATGCAATTTATATATAAGATAAATTGTATATAAATTGTATATAGATTTTATAAAAACTATATATGCCCAATTCTATGTTTAAAACTATATATATTTTTTATATACTCTATATATATATAATTTTTTTACTTGGGACAGTAACCGAATTTAAATTCGGGTACACGGCGGTGACTTCGCGTAATATCAAAATTGAACTCGAACGTTAGGTACCCCAAAAAATCGGGACTCGCACGCCCCTAATGGCAGCAAAACTATTTGCAATGTATTTGAAACATTACATTTTCGAATTTCATAATAAAAAATTGATATTTAATAACACCATGAAAAAACGTATTTGGCACATTCGAATTTTGTCGGATAACGCTATCTTGGAATTCAATTTAAAAAAAAGTTTCCAGTATTATTAGCATTTGCTATACTAACACCATGAAAAATAGCCAGCATCTTGTGCTACTTGCGGTTAACAGTTGCGATTATTCGACTGTGCTCGCTTGTTCGATAATCTCAGGGCGGTATATCTAGCATAGTACAATAATAGTACACAATAACAATCTATATGCAATTTATATATAAGATAAATTGTATATAAATTGTATATAGATTTTATAAAAACTATATATGCCCAATTCTATGTTTAAAACTATATATATTTTTTATATACTCTATATATATATAATTTTTTTACTTGGAACAGTAACCGAATTTAAATTCGGGTACACGGCGGTGACTTCGCGTAATATCAAAATTGAACTCGAACGTTAGGTACCCCAAAAAATCGGGACTCGCACGCCCCTAATGGCAGCAAAACTATTTGCAATGTATTTGAAACATTACATTTTCGAATTTCATAATAAAAAATTGATATTTAATAATACCATGAAAAAAACGTATTTGGCACATTCGAATTTTGTCGGATAATGCTATCTTGGAATTCAATTTAAAAAAAAGTTTTCAGTATTATTAGCATTTGCTATACTAACTCCATGAAAAATAGCCAGCATCTTGTGCTACTTGCGGTTAACAGTTGCGATTATTCGACTGTGCTCGCTTGTTCGATAATCTCAGGGCGGTATATCTAGCATAGTACAATAATAGTACACAATAACAATCTATATGCAATTTATATATAAGATAAATTGTATATAAATTGTATATAGATTTTATAAAAACTATATATGCCCAATTCTATGTTTAAAACTATATATATTTTTTATATACTCTATATATATAATTTTTTTACTTGGGACAGTAACCGAATTTAAATTCGGGTACACGGCGGTGACTTCGCGTAATTTCAAAATTGAACTCGAACGTTAGGTACCCCAAAAAATCGGGACTCGCACGCCCCTAATGGCAGCAAAACTATTTGCAATGTATTTGAAACATTACATTTTCGAATTTCATAATAAAAAATTGATATTTAATAATACCATGAAAAAACGTATTTGGCACATTCGAATTTTGTCGGATAACGCTATCTTGGAATTCAATTTAAAAAAAAGTTTCCAGTATTATTAGCATTTGCTATACTAACACCATGAAAAATAGCCAGCATCTTGTGCTACTTGCGGTTAACAGTTGCGATTATTCGACTGTGCTCGCTTGTTCGATAATCTCAGGGCGGTATATCTAGCATAGTACAATAATAGTACACAATAACAATCTATATGCAATTTATATATAAGATAAATTGTATATAAATTGTATATAGATTTTATAAAAACTATATATGCCCAATTCTATGTTTAAAACTATATATTTTTTTTATATACTCTATATATATATAATTTTTTTACTTGGGACAGTAACGGAATTCAAATTCGGGTACACGGCGGTGACTTCGCGTAATATCAAAATTGAACTCGAACGTTAGGTACCCCAAAAAATCGGGACTCGCACGCCCCTAATGGCAGCATAACTATTTGCAATGTATTTGAAACATTACTTTTTCGAATTTCATAATAAAAAATTGATATTTAATAATACCATGAAAAAAACGTATTTGGCACATTCGAATTTTGTCGGATAATGCTATCTTGGAATTCAACTTAAAAAAAAGTTTCCAGTATTATTAGCATTTGCTATACTAACTCCATGAAAAATAGCCAGCATCTAACTGCTACTTGCGGTTAACAGTTGCGATTATTCGACTGTGCTCGCTTGTTCGATAATCTCAGGGCGGTATATCTAGCATAGTACAATAATAGTACACAATAACAATCTATATGCAATTTATATATAAGATAAATTGTATATAAATTGTATATAGATTTTATAAAAACTATATATGCCCAATTCTATGTTTAAAACTATATATATTTTTTATATACTCTATATATATATAATTTTTTTACTTGGGACAGTAACCGAATTTAAATTCGGGTACACGGCGGTGACTTCGCGTAATATCAAAATTGAACTCGAACGTTAGGTACCCCAAAAAATCGGGACTCGCACGCCCCTAATGGCAGCAAAACTATTTGCAATGTATTTGAAACATTACATTTTCGAATTTCACAATAAAAAATTGATATTTAATAATACCATGAAAAAAACGTATTTGGCACATTCGAATTTTGTCGGATAACGCTATCTTGGAATTCAATTTAAAAAAAAGTTTCCAGTATTATTAGCATTTGCTATACTAACACCATGAAAAATAGCCAGCATCTTGTGCTACTTGCGGTTAACAGTTGCGATTATTCGACTGTGCTCGCTTGTTCGATAATCTCAGGGCGGTATATCTAGCATAGTACAGACACAATACGAATAAAAAAAAAAGGGAGCGAAAAGACAAAAAGCGTTTGATCGTTTATGCCGGTGAACACGGTTCCCTCGGTACACCAGGGATGCTGCCGTCGGGACGATGCACACATGCCGAGCGAGAAGCGAGAGGATCAGCGCAGCGCGAGTATGTAAGAGGGAAACGATAGAGAGAGAAAGAGAGAGAGAGAGAGAGAGAGAAGCGAAGAGAAGAGAAGATCAAACGACCCGTCGCGTCGAGCGGGCCTCAAAGTGAGAGCGGCCAACTGGCGCTGAGAGATTACAGTCGCACCGCGCTCGTTATTTATATATGCTATAGTACCACTGGCATCGACTATAATATCGTGCTTTCTGGTGTATGTATAACATAGAACGCGCACTGTACGGACGAACGAGCGAGTAAGGACGAGCGGTAAAAGCTATGACGGTGCCTCTCGCGCTTTGGCTTTTTAGATTGCGTCGAGGCTTTGCTTTTCCTCGTGTCTTTTATGTAGACTACGAATGTCTCGGCTTTGTGGAAAACCGTAAAAACCCCCTGCGAAATGGATAAAGTGAGAGACGCGGATGGAAGAGCACTCGCGGATGGATCGAGCCTCTTTGACGACTTGTCATCCAACTTTTAGCGGACTCTCTCAGCTGTGTAACGCTTCTTTTATTCTACACTTCGATGGTAGGGGCCGGACGCAGATGCATTTTTCACGTGCGACAGATAACGAGGGATAGAAATGGCAAAGACCGAACATTACTTTCGCTATACGCATACTCTACGTTCTTTCTCGTCAGTTGTGTCAAGATTGCGGCGAAATATTAATGTGACGGCGGATAAAATACTGCTTTTAAAGGAAATAGACAAAGGAATATTTTTCGCAACTTTCGAAATTAAATATATCGCTATTTGGGAATTATATGCTTTTCAATGTCTGTTTTTATGAATATTTGGCGTATTAAGGTAGTTCTGTCGCGAAGGCAATCCAAACTTATATACATGAATTTTTGACATGTTGTAATTTAGCTATTCAATTTTACTTGCACAAAATCTTGAAGGCTTTTACCGAGTATTTGAACGAACAATTAAAACTTGAAAATCGATCTTTTTACACGGTGCTTACGGGAGGGCTGGGAAAATTGATCTTTAAATCGAAAATTAACATACTTAGATCAAAGATAGAGAAAAAATAAAAAGTACTACGGATTCGCAAATCATTCAGAACTTGATGCATCATGAAAAAAGGTGAAGTCTCCGGAATAATGTTTAATTGAACCAAGATCAAAGTGCAGGATACCGGGCCAAATGACGTTTCCTAACCTAATTATCATAAAAATGAAGTCAAATCCGCACTAAACATATCAACTATTTACAAATAATCGTTTTAATTTGATTACGACAATTTCGAAGGATTCTCGATTATTTTTTATATTATTATTGAGGCAGTCAAAGTAATGCGTATGATTATTTTTTAATGTCATATAGACTCTGAGATTTATGACTCCGCCGTACCGACAGAACTACCTTAATCATTTTGCTGACTGCACCAAGTCTAAGCGGAATTACTTTTTCGACTGCTTGTAGTTGGATTTTTATTATTTGGATTTTTATTCCCGGTTAGTGGCTAAATATCGACCTAATTATACTTGAGAAGTTTTGCAATAATCTTTATTAAACTTTTCATTAATTCTTTGAATATATCCTACTTGCTCGTTTATCGAGTGTTTCAATATCGAAAAAAGCCTGTTTGCATCAAGGTGACTTTGAAGAGTTATAAAAAATATGTTTTGTTGTTTGATTTTGTCGTAACTAAAAACGACATCCAATCGTTACTTTAAGGCCGATTTTGAGACACCAATAGACGTTTAGTTTTTAGTTGTTTGAGTCTTGGAAGGAAGTGAACGCAAAGTTCTCGTTCAGTTGCTGCACGTCGGCGTCTGAAAGATCGATCCTATACGATAAGGCTTTATTTTATAGGTTAAGAATCGCGCGAAAAACAAGTTTTCTCGTCAGGATATTAGCCAACTTTCTACTTACGGCAGAGAAAAAAGGGGTGAACGACTTACGCGAAGAGGACGACAAAGACAAAGTAAGTAAGATGGGTATAACGATTGGCAATATCCGGAAGGAACACGAACGTCGCGACTCCCGCGGGCATGAATGAACGAATTCGACCATACATGTACTTAAATTCGCAGAGGCTCTCTCAACCCCCCGCCCTCGTCCCGCGCTCTTTTCCTCTCTCATCCTCCTCCTCCTCGCCTCCTCGACTCCTTTTTTTTTTTGCTATGCTCTTTTTAGATCGCCGGTATACCCTCGAGGCAAATTATATTCCGGCTATCCGCACGGCAGGACCGCACAGCTGCTTCTCTATCCCGTATTATCTCATATGATGGATTATCGAGAAAATTTATTGCAGAAGTTAAAAGTATAAACATTTCAAAATTAACGAAAAAATGAAAAATGTTAAGTTCAATATTTTTATATTAAAATAAAGAATTAAGGAATTGAAAAAATATGAATATATATATATATATGAGGCATTTCACCGGTTATCGTCAGGGTCGCGAACCTTATTTTTTTTTTCTTTTTGAGATATAGAGCAATATAAAAAAACAATCTAGAATTTCTTTTAGATTTAAAAAAAATTGTTTTTCTCTAATTACCTAAAATTTGTTTTCTCAAAAAGTACGTCGACGATTTTTTTTCTTTTTTTTCCAGTAAATTCTGTGTCAAAAAACAAAATTTTTGAGACTAGTGCGAAAATGGGCAGCTTAGAATAGTAACAATAAAATTAAAATTAAAATTAAAAAATAACTAACATATTTTAGTTTTATTTGGTAATTGAATTACAGGAATTTCGCCCTCATTTTCGTTCTAGTCTTAAAAATTTTGTTTTGGAACCCAGAATTTACTGTAAAAAATTCAAATACATAGTCGACGTAGTTTTTGAGAAAATAAAAATTTTAGTTATTATACTAATTAAAAAATTTCATTTACGGGAGAATTTTATTTTTAGTTGCTATTCTAGACTGTCCCTCATTTTCGTTTTAGTCTAAAAAATTTCGTTTTTGGACACAGAATTTTCTATAAAATTTTTAAAAAAATCATCGATGTACTTTTAGAGAAGTTCAAGTTTGGGGTATTATTTTACATTTTTTTTAAATTTTGTTTTATTTTTAGCTGCTAATCTAGATTGCCCCCATTTTCGTTCTAGGCTCAAAAATTTTGTTCTTGGACACAGAATTTACTGTAAAAAATGAAAAAAAAAATCGTCAACGTACTTTTTGAGAAAACAAATTTTAGGTAATTAAAGAAAAACAAATTTTTTTTTTAAATAAAAAAAAATTCTAGAGTTTTTTTTTAAATAAAAAAAAATTCTAGAGTTTTTTTTTATATTGCTCTACAACATCCCAAAAGGAAAAAAATATATATATGAGGGTCGCGACCTTGTCGATAACCAGTGGAATACCCCATATATAGTCTGATCTGTTTATTTATTATTTTGTAGAAGGATAAATTTTCCGTATTATCCGTCAAGTTTTAACCCTAGAAGACTCGAGGTGTCGATAAAATGTATGGATAAGTGTCAATTTATACTTTTTTGTCCAAAGTTTCTTATCATTTTAATTAATAATCGAAAAGGTGCAAAATTAACAAAATATATACGCAAAAAATTAAACATTTATACATTCCATAAATGAATTGTTAGTTAGATTTTTTGGCATGAAGATAAATTGAATATATTGTTTACTAATTACAAGGTAAGAAATTTCCTATAAACGATGAGTGTAAAGTACATAAGAGTAAATAATAAGCTGTCGAATTAATAGAAAATAGTGTGACTTGTGCCAAAGTTACGAGATATATAAAGAAATTTGCGAAATAACAAGTTACGACCACGATGATCAGTCTGTTTTTGAAGGCGTTATAAATCTGTTAATGAGTTTTATCGCTAGGTACAGTCGAGGTGTCGAGAAAATTTATTACACACTCCAATCAGAATTTTGATGCAAACCTGATTCTATTATATGAACAACATTGATTTTCAGCCAATTTTATTTTCTTTTTGTAATTAAAGAATTAATACAAACGATGCCAATTCTTTAATAAATAATTAATATTTATTATTAAAAAATGGCATGGCTTATACATATATATATATGTTGACAATTTTTATCGTCAGCAGACTCAGTGTCAAGAAAATTTATGACATACCAATCAGATTTTTAAAAAAATTTCGGTAATGCATTTTTTTTGCAGCACCGAAAGTTGATATAAAATCATTATACCCAACTTTTTTTAAATAAAAATATTTATACAATAATTTTTTTGTCCGAGATTATATATATATATATATATGTGGACAATTTTTATCGTCAGCAGACTCAAAGTGTCAAGAAAATTTATGACATACCAATCAAATTTTTTTTAAATTTCGTTAATGGAATTTTTTTGCAGCACCGAAAGATGATATAAAGTTATTATTATACACAACTTTTTTTAAATTAAAATATTTATACATTCATTTTTTTATCCGAGATTATATATACATATATGTTGACAATTTTTATCGTCAGCAGACTCAGTGTCAAGAAAATTGATGACATACCAATCAGATTTTTAAAAAAATTTCGTTAATGCAATTTTTTTGCAGCACCGAAAATGATATAAAATTATTATTATACCCAACTTTTTTAAATGAAAATATTTATACATTAATTCTTTTTGTCTGCGATTATATATACATATATGTGGACAATTTTTATCGTCAGCAGACTCAAAGTGTCAAGAAAATTTGTGACATACCAATCAGATTTTTAAAAAAATTTCGTTAATGCAATTCTTTTGCAGCACCGAAAAATGATATAAAATTATTATTATACCCAACTTTTTTTAAATTAAAATATTTATGCATTAATTTTTTTTGTCCGAGATTATATATACATATATGTTGACAGTTTTTATCGTCAGCAGACTCAGTGTCAAGAAAATTTATGACATACCAATCAGATTAAAAAAAAAAATTTCGTTAATGCAATTTTTTTGCAGCGCCGAAAATGATATAAAATTATTATTATACCCAACTTTTTAAAATGAAAATATTTATACATTAATTTTTTTGTCCGAGATTATATATACATATATGTTGACAATTTTTATCGTCAGCAGACTCAGTGTCAAGATAATTTATGACATACCAATCAGATTTTTAAAAAATTTCGTTAATGCATTTTTTTTTTGCAGTACCGAAAGTTGATATAAAATTATTATTATACCCAACTTTATTTTTATTAAAATATTTATACATTAATTTTTTTTTGTCCGAGATTATATATACATATATGTTGACAATTTTTATCGTCAGCAGACTCAGTGTCAAGAAAATTGATGACATACCAATCAGATTTTTAAAAAAATTTCGTTAATGCATTTTTTTTTCAGCACCGAAAGATGATATAAAATTATTATACCCAACTTTTTTTAAATAAAAATATTTATGCATTAATTTTTTTTTGTGCGGGATTATATATATATATGTTGACAATTTTTATCGTCAGCAGACTCAAAGTGTCAAGAAAATTTGTGACATACCAATCAGATTTAAAAAAAAAATCGTTAATGCATTTTTTTTGCAGCACCAAAAGTTGATATAAAATTATTATACCCAACTTTTTTTAAATAAAAATATTTATGCATTAATTTTTTTTTTGTGCGGGATTATATATATATATGTTGACAATTTTTATCGTCAGCAGACTCAGTGTCAAGAAAATTTATGACATACCAATCAGATTTTTAAAAAAATTTCGTTAATGCATTTTTTTTGCAGCACCAAAAGTTGATATAAAATTATTATTATACCCAACTTTTTTTTAATAAAAATATTTATACCCAACTTTTTTTTAATAAAAATATTTATACCCAACTTTTTGTAAATAAAAATATTCATACATTAATTTTTTTTGTGCGGGATTAAATTAATCTTGATATCTGTTGACATTTTAATGCTGTTAGTATATCGGAGGTGTCGAAGAGCCTTTACTGCCTACGCCACTGGCCTGGTAAAGCGTCTCCCCTTCCCCTTGGTCGCCCGACAGTCCCGTACCGCGCCCAGCGAAAAGTGCGAGAGAAGGCTCTCTGGAAGGCCCGCCATGCAATGCCGCGGCTATGCCATACTGTTCTGGCAGCAGTGGAGGAGTGAGCTGGAGCGAGAGAGTGAGCGAGCGAGTGAGCAAGCAAGCAAGCAAGCAAGCAAGCATCACGGCTTGCCATGCCATCCTCAGCCCATAGCCCATAGCATGGCTAGTTGTTTCTTTTCTTTATTCCTTTGTCGGAAAGTCGGCGGCGAGTCTCGTTTTTGAGGGAGAAAGAGAGACGGAGAGAGCTAGAACGAGCGAAAGATAGAGGAGGAGGAGGAGGAGGAGGAGAAGGAGTAGAAGAAGAAGAAGAAGCAGGAGGAGAAAGAGAGAAGTTGAAAAGAAAAACGTCGGGCCAGCAACTTGGACGCGGGGCGAGAGACCCCGTACACCGGCAAGGAGAATAAAACGTTCGGGATTTAAAAACTCTGTAGATACCGACTATACTAACCGCGGAATATCGTAAATGCATATAATACATTACATAAATGCACACGCAACTTTGTGTGTATGGTGCATACTACTAATTTGAGCAATACGAGATCTCACTTCGTTCTCATGTATAAAGTGTTTGTACATATGAAATTTTCATCAATTTCGATGACATTTGTAACTTTGAAAAACTATATTAAAAAAGCCATTTTTTATTTCGCAAGCTTTGTTCTTAATCTCATCCGCGTTTTTGGGCAGCCATGTTGAAATCTACGATTTTCGGAATTATGGAAACTGAAATCGGCGATACCAAAAAGTCGCAACCATCAATTTTTGGTTTTAAGTATTCAAAATTTTGTTGAATTTGAAATTTGTTGTTGAATTTGAAATTTTTATTCAATATTTGAAATCAACGACCTCCAAAGTCTGGTAGTATTTTTTAAAAGAGAGGTTAGTTATTTTTTGTTATTGTTAGATCGGCCATTTTTATTTTAGTGAACATATTATATTCGCTAATGTAGACATATTTGAGTTAAGCATTGAATCAAAAGTCTATAAAGTTTCGTGAAAACCGTTTGCCGCGTTGGAAAGTTATTGTCAAACAAAGAGACAGTTCTGAAATGCCGGCAACTCGATTTAAAGCACAGAGCTGAATTCGTTCAATCAAGAATGCCTCGTATACCAATAGATATACCGCACTACTATATACGATGAACGAATCAATAATTTGGCATTAGCCCAGAATTGTGAAGCGCTACGATATAGTATGTAGACAAGTGTGTGGGTTTGTATATAGTGGTAAAAGCTTCTGGAGTTTTGGGGTGAGAGTAGCGTCGGGACGAAGTTGCATTCGTCGTCTGGAAATCCGGGCATTGTCGACGGAGGGAGACAACGATAGATAGGGCAGCAACAGAACGAGTGAATAAGAGAGAGAGAGAAAGAGAGAGGGAGAGAAGGATAGAGAAAGCTCTTGCAATCGATATCTGCCTCGCACACTGACGTCCGATGGCTAAACGGCTCTCCTTACAGGAAGTGAATTCCGTCGTGGACGTCCAAGTTGCGGCGGCTTGGTATATACGACGCGATGCACGTTCCACCTCCTCCTTTCGAAATGGCTCGAGTATCTCGAGTATACACCGCATAGTAGCTACTCCAAGTACATGCGCTATGTACCATACGCTGCATATAAGGAAGATACTGTATATACATATAATGAGGCACGCACAACGGTCCTCGTTCGCTCGCTTGCTCGCTTGCTCGTTCGTTGTCTCATTTATCATGAATTCTTGACGTTGGAACTCTGTGTTAAAGGAGAAATATCAAAATTAAAGCTCAAGGAAAATTGAATCCATAAATTTGACGATTTTACGAATTTAAGTAGGCAAATCCACTCCACTATATAGTCAAATCGGTGATAAGTTTTTGTACTTGTATAAACAAGACTATATACTATCATTCGCTGCATTAATCTTTACTTCTGTAAAGATTAATGCAGCGAATGATAGTACAGTAATAGTAGTCAATGCTGTTGCAACATGTGTACTTGAGTCTAAGAAATATTTGTGAAAAATTTTCATTGACAAATACTGTATTAACAATAATTATACTGTGGTTAATTAGCCCTGAATACTTGGTAAAAAGAATTTCTTTAAATGTACAGCACATTTTATAATAATTAGCAAAATAGAATCCATAAATTTCTAAGTGATAATTTTTTGTACTTGTTTATGTAAAGATTAATGCATCGACTAATAGTACAGTAACAGTAATCAATGCTGTTGTAACATGTGTACTTGAGTCAAAGAAATGTTTGTGAAAAAATTTCATTGACAAATACTGTATTAACAATAATCATACTATGGTTAATTAGCCCTGAATACTTGGTAAAAAGAATTTTTTAAAATGAATAGCACATTTTACCGAAAACTGGATAGAATAATTAGCAAAACTGAATCCATAAATTTCTCGATTTGACGGATTTAAGTAGGCAAACCTACTCCTCTATATAGTCAAATCGGTGATAAGTTTTTGTACTTGTTTTTGTAAAGATTAATCGAATGATAGTACAGTAACAGTAGTCAATGCTGTTGTAACATGTGTACTTGAGTCAAAGAAATGTTTGTGAAAAAATTTCATTGACAAATACTGTATTAACAATAATCATATTGTGGTTAATTAGCCCTGGATACTTGGTAAAAAGATTTTTTTTAAATGAACAGCACATTTTACCGAAAACCGGATAGAATAATTAGCAAATTTCAATCCACAAATTTCTCGATTTGACGGATTTACGTAGGAAAAGCCACTCCATTATATAGTCAAATCGGTGATAAGTTTTTGTACTTGTTTGTGTAAAGATTAATGCATCGAATGATAGTACTGTAATAGTAATTAATGCTGTTGCAACATGTGTACTTGAGTCAAAGAAATGTTTGTGAAAAAATTTCATTGACAAATACTGTATTAACAATAATCATACTATGGTTAATTAGCCCTGAATACTTGGTAAAAAGAATTTTTTAAAATGAATAGCACATTTTACCGAAAACTGGATAGAATAATTAGCAAAACTGAATCCATAAATTTCTCGATTTGACGGATTTAAGTAGGCAAACCTACTCCTCTATATAGTCAAATCGGTGATAAGTTTTTGTACTTGTTTTTGTAAAGATTAATCGAATGATAGTACAGTAACAGTAGTTAATGCTTTTGCAACATGTGTACTTGAGTCAAAGAAATGTTTGTGAAAAAATTTCATTGACAAATACTGTATTAACAATAATCATATTGTGGTTAATTAGCCCTGGATACTTGGTAAAAAGATTTTTTTTAAATGAACAGCACATTTTACCGAAAACCGGATAGAATAATTAGCAAATTTCAATCCACAAATTTCTCGATTTGACGGATTTACGTAGGAAAAGCCACTCCATTATATAGTCAAATCGGTGATAAGTTTTTGTACTTGTTTGTGTAAAGATTAATGCATCGAATGATAGTACTGTAATAGTAATTAATGCTGTTGCAACATGTGTACTTGAGTCTAAGAAATATTTGTGAAAAAATTTCATTGACAAATACTGTATTAACATTAATCATGCTGTGGTTAATTAGTCCTGAATACTAGGAAAAATAATTTAAAAAAATGAATAGCACAAATTTATCTAAAACCGGATAGAATAATTAGCAAGAAAAAAATCGATACTCAAGCACTATAAGATTGGAAAAACATTTTTCGTATGGACGAAAGATATCGGAGTGAGAGGGTCGTTGTGTTATTGTTGTTGTTTTTCTTCTTCGTAAACGCTGGTACCGCGGTATCTTCGCTATACGTACAGTATGTTAAGAAATATCTGTGAAAAATTTCCGTTGACAAATACTGTATTAACAATAATCATACTGTGGTTAAATTAGCCCTGAATACTTGGTAAGAAGAATTTTAAAAAATGAATAGCACATTTTACCTAAAACCGGATAGAATAATTAGCAAGGAAAAAAAATCGATACTCAAGCACTATAAGATTGGAAAAACATTTTTCGTATGGACGAAAGATATCGGAGTGAGAGCGTCGTTGTGTTATTGTTGTCGTTCTTCTTATTCTTCGTGAATGCTGGTATCGCGGTACCTTCGCTATACGTACAGTATGTTACGAAAAATCTGTGAAAAATGTTCAATGACCAATACTGTATTAACAATAATCATACGGTTAATTACTCCTGAATACTTGGTAATAAGAATTTTTAAAAATGAATTTTACCTGAAACCGGATAGAATAATTAGCAAGAAAAAAATCGATATTCAAGCACTATAAGATTGGAAGAACATTTTTCATAGGGACGAAAGATATCGCAGGAGTGAGAGCGTCGTTGTGTTATTGTTGTTGTTCTTCTTCTTCGTGAATGCTGGTACCGCGGTACCTTCGCTATACGTACAATATGTATATCTATATATATATATATATATGGTAGGATATACAGAGAAGGTTATAATATGGTTTTACCGCGCGTATACTCTTCGGTCTCATCGTCTTACTTGCTCGTGCATCGAGCGAGCGAAAGAGCGGGTGAGCAAGCAGCAGGAGTAAAGCAACAAGAAGGCAAGCAAGCGAGCAAGCGAGCAAGCACATAGCCCCATGCGATGTACGTGCAAGAGCTGGATGGTTGTTGGTGGATGCAGGCTGGCGTCGGTTTTGCTGGTGCCTCGACGTGCGGTTTAGCGGCCGGGGGGCTTGAGCGCACGGGAAACGAGAGGAGAAGAGGGGTGTGCCCGGTTCGATGGGCTCGGCAAGAGGGGCGAGGAGAACGAGGGAACGCGCGGCTGTCGGCGCGTTTGATCTCCGCCGCGGGCGCCGACAAAGCGTCCGTCCGGCTCTCCTCCTTCTCCTCCTCTTCGAGCAGCAACAGCAGCAGCAGCAGCAGCAACCAACGCTGACGTAGACGCGCGAGGCAGCGGGAGTTGAGGAGAGAGCGTCGCTCTCCGGGGGCCTTCTAGTCGTCACCGTAGTCGTAGCTCTTCGTAATAGTAGTGGTAGTAGTAATAGTAATAGCAGTATCCTATCGATGTAGTAGTAATAGCAATAGCAATATAGCAATGGTAATACCAACAGCAGTATAGTATTGATAGTTATAATAGCAATAGCAGTGTAGTATTACTATTGTTATTTCCATTGCAATTTTCAGTTATCTATTGTGATTTCTGTTATAATAGCAGAATAGTATTGATAGTTGTGCTATAGTCGGGAGTAGGACAGAGTAGAGAAATGCGAGCAATGGACATGAAGGACGGGTTGTAGAAGCGAACTAAGCGAGTGAATGAGGCGAAGACTTGTGTGTGTGTGTGAGAAAGAGAGAGATAAAGAGAAAGAATGAGAAAGCCCTCGATTGCTCGCGGAGAGGGACATCGAGGGAAGAGAGACTGGCGCGGAGTGCCGCGCGAAAGAAGAAGAGGGGCCTCCAAGCCGCTGAAACGGCAGCGAGTCGTCATTCTGTTGGGTTCGCTCTAGCGTGTTGCGCTCTCTGCCACTCCCTCGAACCGCGTCGGCAGTCACGGCAGGCGGACAGGCCTGTCTGGCCTCTGCCTGCTTGCTTTCTTCCTTTCTTCCACCATTGACTTCTCTCTCACTCGCTATTAATAAACAACCAAGTTGCGGCTCGCTTTCGATGCTTCCATCAACCGTATTGCACCTCTCGAAGCGGTCTATGTCGCGCTTACTACATATCACTACACATCGTAAGGGCCTAGTTGCCGTAGAAACGTTCCATCATTTCTCAGAATCCGTTTCGCACCGCTTCGACATGGTCTTCGCTATGTCTACATATGCTGCAGATGCATGTTTTCAGAATGACATCTATGAAATTTGGCTCGAAGATCGCTGTAATCACTTCTTCGATACTCGGGTCATCGCTCTTTTCTTTAGGTACTCGGCGTAGAAATTGCTTGGCTATCGATGCCGCAATACACAATCGTTCCAACAGACTTAAAATACACTTCTCACGAAACTTATATAGGGAAATGTACGAAAATAAGATAGATCGAAAATTACTCGAAAATTATTTATTATTGTTAATTTGTTGATACATCTTCCGAGCATTTAATTAAATATTAAATGTGTATAAAGGATAACGCATTTTGTTTTCCTGCGCGAACTTTTTAATAGATACACGTACAGCTCTCTGTGGGATTAAAAATGCGACACTGAGATCGAGTTTCGTCGGTAATGCAGATATCCACAATTGTTGCTGACGTCACGAATTGTCAGTCGACTACACAACGCGAATTGCGGAGGCATTTTCCCTCATTTTGAGGTTATGTTTGACATGTTTTGACGCTGAATCTCAGAGTTTATGTGGTAAAGTTCGTTTATAATTTTCAACAACAAAAAATGTCGCTTTACGATGATTTCGATAAGCACAGAAACTCGGAGAAAGTCGCTGGTTGGTCTTCGGGTATTAAATTGTTGCAGTCGCAGTTGCAGTTGAAAAAAGCCGCAACTACACAGGTAAGATGCAATTCTAGGCTGTTTTTGGTGATTTACGTTGTTGAATTAATGGAAGAAATGCCGTTTTTGTAGCCGAAAAGAGAACAGTATAGAAAAGCTACCGCTGTACTTGCACCGGTTATCGACTTGAAGTCAAAAAGCAATCGGGAGACTGAAAGAGAGAGAGAAGAAGATGGCACGACTGTTGTTAACTCGCTGTCCAGTGGCCCTGGAAACAGCGTTGTTGCTGGAAGCGAATTTGACTGGAATGTCGTCAATGAATATGACCCCATGTGGCCTAACGAGTACGAAAAGGTGGTCAAGGAACTCAGAGATATCAGGGATCGGGAACACGATCAAGAAACGGAGCAGAGGAAACGTAGAAGGGATAACACAAGATTCGAAGATTCTCAGGTAACGTGTCTATTGTATCGCAGTGGCATAGTGTTTTAGCAGATGCATGAGAAAATTCATAATAAAAATCCTTGTGAATCATAATTAGGAAAAAAATGTTAAAAACTTTGCACATTGCTTCCTCATTATTTTTTTGCTTTTTACAAAGCTTCCTCTCTGAGGAAGCAAAAAAGCATGCTATTCAATTTTGGCTTCCTTTGGAAAAAGAGGAAGCTTTGTAAAAAGCGAAAAATAATGAGGAAGCAATGTGCAAAGTTCTACTTTGCATCCTTTTTTAAATTAGATAAATAAACATGTTGTGAATTCGCTTTTTCTATTTCGTTATTCCGTTATTTCGTTATTATTAGAGTGTTTTCGAAAGTAAATGTGATAACGTAAATTATTAAAAATAATTCAACATTCCATAAAATCACAAATTTCATACCGTTTGTCACTAAATTAATTCATATATAATGGTTGAATATTGTTTCATTTATATACAAAATTTGAGCTTGCTATTTCAAGTTTTGCAAAAGTTACAATAGAGCAATAATGTCAATTTTTTTAAAAATTCAAAATTCCATAAAATCTGAACCACTTTACCGACTCGAGCCAAATTCAATACCAAACAGCGTTGAGTGCACCTACTCTTATAACCAACTATTTAGCAAAATAGACTAAATTTTACGAAAGTTAGAGCGACCACGTCCTTTTTTTTTTAAATTCAAAACGGCATAAAATAAAAATTTTCGCACAGATTTTGTCGAAAATTGCTACAGTTGAAGAGGGTCTGCTGCTACACTTGTGTGCCAAATTTGAGCGCGATATACAAAACCATTCTTGAGTTATCGGCGTTCGAATTTTCGGAGTTGTATACATACACACACACACACACACATACATACATACATACATACATTTTTTCTAGATCACTTTTCTGGACGTTTTGGACACTTCTAAGTGTCCTGACATAAAAATCTCGAAAAAAAAAATTTTCATGAAAACAAAGCTTCCTCTATAAGGAAGCAAAATGAAAAAAGTAGAACCTTGCACATTGCTTCCTCATTATTTTTCACTTTTTACGAAGCTTCCTCTCTGAGTAAGCAAAAAAGTATGTTATTCAATTTTGGCTTCCTCATAGAGGAAGCTTTGTAAAAAGCAAAAAATAATGAGGAAGCAATGTGCAAAGTTCTACTTTGTATCCTTTTTTAAATTAGATAAATAAACATGTTGTGAATTCGCTTTTTCTATATCGTTATTCCGTTATTATTAGAGCGTTTTCGAAAGTAAATGTGACCATGTATATCATTAAAAATAATTCAACATTCCATAAAATCACAAATTTCATACCGTTTGTCACTAAATTATACATATATAATGGTTGAATATTGTTTCATTTATATACAAAATTTGAGCTTGCTATTTCAAGTTTTGCAAAAGTTACAATAGAGCGATAATGTCAATTTTTCAAAAATTCAAAATTCCATAAAATCTGAACCACTTTACTGATTCAAGCCAAATTCAATGATAAACAACATTGAGTGCACCTACTCTTATAACCAACTATTTAGCAAAATAGACTACATTTTACGAAAGTTAAAGTGACCATGTCCTTTTTTTTTTAAATTCAAAACGGCATAAAATAAAAATTTTCGTACAGATTTTGTCGAAAATTGCTACAGTTGAAGAGGGTCTGCTGCTACACTAGTATGCCAAATTTGAGCGCGATATACAAAACCGTTCTTGAGATATCGGCGTTCGAATTTTCGGAGTTGTATACATATACACACACATACTTTCTAGATCACTTTTCTGGACTTTTTGGACACTTCTAAGTGTCCTGACATAAAAATCTCGATTTTTTTTTTTTTTTTTTCATGAAAACAAAGCTTCCTGTATGAGGAAGCAAAATGAAAAAAAAATAAATAAAATTGTTTTAGTCTTCATACATTTTTTTATACAAACTGATTGGTGTGCAATCTAAGAAAAAAAAAATTTCAACATTTTCCTCTTCAAATTTTGGCCTAAATGCAAAATTGAAACTGAAATGGCTAAAATTTTAAATAACAATAGAGTAGCTATTCCCACTGATATTTCACTACTTTCGTAATGAATGAGGCTTTAAAATGTTTGGTCAGTTTTTTTTTTATTTAAAAAATGTAATTTTTGAACAGTCGCCAGTTGGCGGAAGTGGAACAATGGTGCCACCGGAAAGAGACGAAGAAAGAACTCCTTCGTCACGTGCAACGACCGGAGGTGCAGCGATAGCTCCGCCTCCTTCTCTGCAAGAACCCTCGGAGGGTGCACAATCTTCGGCTTCGCCGCGTCAATCGTCAGCCAACAGCATGGGATACGCGACTTCTTCGGTCGCCGCTAAAATAATGGCAAAATATGGGTTTAAAGAGGGTCAAGGACTCGGAAAGAAGGAACAGGGAATGTCGGTGGCGCTCCAAGTGGAAAAAACAAGTAAACGCGGGGGTAGAATCGTCGGGGAACGCGAGCAACTCATGCCTCCACCTCCTCCGCTTGCAGTTTCTCCTCCTCCTTCGCAATCAGGCGCAACAGCGATACAAGCGGAAGAACCAAGTATAACGGAAATCATGAAATCTCCGAGCAAAGTCGTATTACTCCGAAATATGGTCGGTCCTGGAGAAGTGGATGACGATCTTGAACCGGAAGTTAAAGATGAGTGCAACACAAAGTACGGAGACGTTGCGAGGGTTATAATTCACGAGGTTATCGACGCACCGGCGGAAGAAGCTGTTCGCATATTCGTCGAGTTTAAGAGGATAGAAAGCGCCATTAAAGCGGTCGTCGATCTCAACGGACGTTTTTTCGGCGGACGACAAGTTAAAGCGGGATTTTACTCGAGCGAAAAACTCGACAATTTACAATTAATGGACTGATAATGCAAACGACTCAACAATGTATAAATATAATTTATAAGAACCATACACACAACATGCATACCAATTTAGTAGTCACACTGGCTTCTTTTAACCATCAACATTTCTTTTGCTGCTTTTGGCACTGAATTAAATCGGTATGTAGCGTTCACTGAGATTGAAATAATCGATCGATGGTCAAACAATTGTTTGGCTTAAGCAATGCGCGAGAAAGGAAAGACGACGAAAATATATATCTCCTTTTTGGCTTTTTTCTTGTTTTTGCAAACGATTGAGCATTTTTTTTTTTTTTGGGAGTTGGCTATTAGTTTTCACAACCCTTTGGAGACACTTTAAACAAGAGGCAGACTTCCTTCAGCAGATTTTTCAAAATGGCCGGCTGATTGTCTGAATTCTGTAATAATAATGAGGTTAGTACAATACGGCCCCCCTAAAATGGAAGGTTAACATGAAATTTATAGATTCTGATAAAATGAACAAATTATTAATAGTTCTAAATCCAAGGGAGGAATAAAAACTTTTAAAAAATGAATAATATAATGTTTCTTCAGATTTTGCTACTCCAAATAAGCAAAACTTTTACTTTTGCTTAATTCACTCAAATTCATTCAAAAACGAAAATCAATATCTTGTAATTGGTATTTATTAATTAAAAAAGTGTTTTTTTTAATACACAAAAATCATTTTAAAAATGCAAAATGATGCATTTGAAAATTTGATAAAAATACAAAAATGATGCATTTGAAAATTTGATAAAAATGCAAAATGATGCATTTGAAAATTTGATAAAAATGCAAAATAATGCATTTGAAAATTTGATAAAAATTCAAAAATGATGCATTTGAAAATTTGATAAAAATGCAAAATGATGCATTTGAAAATTTGATAAAAATGCAAAAATGATTCATTTGAAAATTTGATAAAAATGCAAAATGATGCATTTGAAAATTTGATAAAAAACGCAAAAATGATGCATTTGAAATTTTGATAAAAATGCAAAATGATGCATTTGAAAATTTGATAAAAATGCAAAAAAGATGCATTTGAAATTTTGATAAAAATGCAAAATGATGCATTTGAAAATTTGATAAAAATGCAAAAATGATGCATTTGAAAATTTGATAAAAAGGCAAAATGATGCATTTGAAAATTTGATAAAAATGCAAAAATGATGCATTTGAAAATTTGATAAAAAGGCAAAATGATGCATTTGAAATTTTGATAAAAATGCAAAATGATGCATTTGAAAATTTGATAAAAATTCTTTTAGAGGCTGCAATAATTTTACCTGATCGAGCGTAATAGTCGGTATGAAGCCAACTTGAGGTCTTAGCGCATCGGTCATCTTTCCATACATCGCCAATAGTCCTTTTCCCTTAGAATCTTTGGCGCAATTGAGAATAGGTTCGGGGTCAATATGCAATCGCTCGCCGCATGTTTTCGTAATATTTTGAGGATTAAGATTGTTCTTAATCATGCAGCCTAGAAACTCCAACTGAAGAGCTTGATCCTTAATGCTATCTATAGCGCAGGCATGGATGATATTAGCCTCGCACTCAAGTGGCCCATGTTGGCACATAAATTCAAAGCCATTATCCCCTTGGGTGGTCTGCCAGCGATAATATACGTTTAACAATTTATCGTTAGTTATTCCATGATTTATTCTGTACTCCATTATTTTGTAGTGTTTCTCACCGTTGCTTTTCCATAAGGGACCATCATAATCGTTACATGGCCATTCAGAGCCCGAAACGTTGGCTCCAATTGTTTTAGAACAAAACTTCTAGAGTCAGGACATAGAGCTTCGTAGTAAACGCCGATAAGTACTTTTTGTGGCTGGTCCAGCGCCTTAACTCCGCGGGTTTGTATCTCTCCATTTTCGTTCACCTGTGGCTATGCTATATAAAGCTTAATACTTGTCTAAGATTTTTATAAAATTGTGCTAAGGTATAAAAGCAACAAGTGGGGTTCAAAATAGCGAATGACCAAAGTAGCGAATTTAAAAAAAAGTAATGTCTGAATCTAGAATGGCCATCATTATGAAATTTGCTATTTCAGCCATTTGCTATTTTTACCACCACCCAAAGCAGCCAAGGATTTTTTAGTTATTTTGTCAGAGATCATTACGATTTCACCTAAATTATGGGCTCTATGGGCTCAATTTGACGAATTTTGGATATTGAAAAATTTATTTCCATATTTCTGAAATTTAACTGAGTCGATCTTCTCTATTAAAGTGTAAACGATTAGATAACCGTTTGATGCGAAAAACGCTTTAGAAACATACTTTCACCTTTAGGTAGAAATTGGAGTGTACTCGAAAAACATGTTGAGGTTATTTTGACCTTAAGTTTTCTCTACGAGTTGTCAGAGACGGAAAAATATGTTTTCAACGGAATACGAGAAGAAAACCTACCTCTTCGAAATCTTCTCGAGAAGCCAAAGACGGTTTCCAAAATCTCGCTGACTGCCAAACTAGAAGCAGTATCATTAGAGCCGCTATTAATCGAACCCGAAAACTTCCTAACCCCATTCTCGTGTTTCTATTCGTTGAGCATATACGAACGTTTAAATAACCAACTATACCACTTTAAAACTAATCAACCAGGATAATCTATCGAAGAAATAAGATTTTAGAAATTCTTTAACAATGGTTGTCAAGGACTCTAATGATACGTATCGATTGTCAATATGTTATCATTTCTGTATGCGTTAGGTCAAACCCCCGCGGCAAGTGTTATTCCGAAGGCGGTGACTAGTGTTGCGCAGTTGCAACAACGTAATTTCCAATCACAACCAGCAGGTGATGTTGTCACGACTGACACACCTAGATATGAGGCATTCTTTATCAACTGCGCGACTTTTTTCGGTCGACCTCCCGCATATTTTTTTTTTAATTTCTCAGTTTTTTGTACTATTTAAGATGGGTGTTTGTGTTTTTTTTTCAGATATTTAAAGGGTGCCGTTCAGGATTTACGTTTTTTTTAAATATCACCATATCGCAAACAATATTAGACAGAGAATTCTTATCAGCATAAAATTTTTCATTTTCCATCTACGTTTGAGTGATGATAAAATCATAATTTTTCCAACGGATGAAAGTCAATCTTTCGCAAAAAAAGCAATATAGTATATTACGCCACTAGGGAGGGATAGTCTACTTTTACTCCCCAGTGGAGTATACTATTTTTCACCATATCTGCAGCTGAAAGTTCGAATTACGTAAAGCCGGTAGGGCGGAAAGTCGAACTTTCCGCGCAGGTATGGTGAAAAATGATTTTTTTAACGAAAAAGCACCTTTGATTCCGGTCTTAACTTTACAAGGTGTTTCGCATTGTATGACGATTCTGAGAAAAAAATCCCAAAGTGGAACCTCCAATTCTTAGGCAATAAAAAATAAAAAATAAAAATAAAAAAAGTAATAAACTTTTTCCTGCCCGTTTTTTCCGAATTATTTGGCGCAACCCGCCGTCCGAGGAGTTTGATTTTATCTTTTGGAAATGTGATGAAATCCGCCAGGGAGGAAATCCAAAGTGGCACCTCCGGTTCTTAGGCAGAAAAAAAAATTATTAATTTTTTAATTTGAATTTTCAATTTTTTACTGCCTGAGAATTGGAGGTGCCACTTTGGAATTTTTTTTTCAGAATCTTCATACAATGCGAAATACCTTGTAAAATTGAGACTGGAATCGAAGGTGCATTTTTCGTAAAAAAATTATTTATTGTTTTTTTGCGAAAAATTGACTTTCTTCTGTTGGAAAAATTATGATTTCAACATCACTCGAAAGTAGATGGAAAATGAAAAAGTTAATGTTCTTAAGGTAGCTCTGTCGTGAAGGCAATCCAAACTCATATGCATGAATTTTTGACATGTTGTAATTTAGCTATTCAATTTTACTTGCACAAAATCTTGAAGGCTTTTACCGAGTATTTGAATGAACAATTAAAACTTGGAAATCGATCTTTTTACACGGCGCCAACGGGAGGGCTGGAAAAATTGATCTTGAAATCGAAAATTAAGATACTTAGATCAAAGATAGAGAAAAAATGAATAGTACTACAGATTCGCAAATCATTCAGGAATTGATAGATCATGAAAAAAGGTGAAGTCTCCGGAATAATGTTTAATTGAACCAAGGTCAAAGTGCACGATGCCGGGCCAAATGACGTTTCCTAACCTAATTATCGTAAAAATGAAGTCAAATCCGCACTAAACATATCAACTATTTACAAATAATCGTTTTAATTTGATTACGACAATTTCGAAGGATTCTCGATTATTTTTGATATTATTATTGAGGCAGTCAAAGTGATGCGTATGATTATTTTTTAATGTCATATAGACTCGGAGATTTATGACTCCGGCGTACCGACAGAACTACCTTAAGAATTTTTTGAGAGAGTTTAATATTTTCTGCGATATAGTGATATTTAAAAAAAACGTAAATCCTGAACGGCGCCCTTTAAAAAAGATGCAAAGTAGAACCTTGCACATTGCTTCCTCATTATTTTTCGCTTTTTACAAAGCTCCCTCTGTGAGGAAGCAGTATGTTATTCAATTTTGGCTTCCTCATAGAGGAAGCTTTGTAAAAAGCGAAAAATAATGAGGAAGCAATGTGCAAGGTTCTACTTTGCATCTTTTTTTTTATACCTTGTGTCTCTTTTGCAGAGGTGTTTTATACAGCTATAAATCACCTCTGCAAACACCGTTACATCTAATTTTGATTAGATACAAATTTTTGTCGTACTTTCTCAACTTTTCTGGAAGTTATAGCGAAAATCTACATTTTTTTTTAAATGAAAAATGGTGTAAAATCCGAACGACTTTACCGATCATCACCAAATTTGGTACATGGCATTTCTGAATGTTATTTTTCGTCTGTACAAAATTTCTGTTCATTTGTTGAAATTCGACGTAATTTAGATCAAAATCTATTTTTTTCGAAAAATTCAAAATTCTATAAAATCCGAACCGCTTTACCGATTTCGTCGAAATTCAATACCATACAACATTGAACGTATCTTCAGTTATGAAGAACTATTTAGCCAAATCGGCGAACTTTTACGAAAGTTAGAGCGACCACGCCCTTTTTTCAACAAATTAAAATCAACATAAAATCTTAATGACTTCACATATTTTGGCAAAAATCACAACATTCAAAGAGGGGCAGCTACTCTACTTGCGTGCCAAATTTGAGCCGGATCGCTCGAACGGTTACCGAGTGAGAGGAGATTGAATTTTCGAAGCCCAGCACACACACACACACACACACACACACACATACATTTTCTAAACCACTTTTCTCGACGTTTTAGGTGATTCTAAGCATACTGACATGAAAATCTCGAAAAAAAAAATTTCATGAAAACAAAGCTTCCTCTATGAGGAAGCAAAATCTGCAAAAAAATCACCAACACCCACCTCAAATAGTACGACAAATTGACAAATTTAGAAAAATATCCCGGAGGTCCACCGATAAAAGTGGCCCAGTTGATAAAGAATGCCTCATATATAAACTAGTTTATGAACATGAGCATCATCACTTTAGTTATACAATATTTCACCGATTTTAGCAACGACTTTACCAAAATTCTATTAATTTTATTACTGAAATTGAATTTTAAAAAATGTCTTTCCGAAAAGTAACAAATTTGTTCGTAAAAGAAAGTATTTAAAAAAAAGTTCACTACAATTCAGTCAAAAAAAATTTTCTCACGTAATATTTTTCACGTCAATATTTATTGTACGCGCAATATTTTCACGTTAAAAAAACTCCAGGTTCAAAAGTAACCATGATAGGTTTATTATAAAAAATCGAAAATTTTGTACACAAAAATAAAAAATACCATCTTTAATACGGCCAGCATCCAGGTCGTGGAAGACAGCATCTCACAGCTGTCCCTGGAGCTGGACAGCAAATTGTTGGAGGTAATCTTCTCTGTGTCATTGCCATTCCAGATGCCAAAGGTCTATAGATATAACATATTACCTATCATATTTCCCGCAGTTTAAAACTAATAATTAATAATAAAATGTATAATTTTAATTGTTTATCATACCTTCTACATTTCGGTGCGCGTTTTATGTCCTTTTTCTTGTCTGTCTTATCTCCACCTTTTTCACCCTCTTTTCCATTTCCTTTCGCAGCCGGAGCTTTACTTGTCTTGGTATTTTTTTTCGGTGGCATTTTTGTGTGAAAATAATTAAATTTCAAGATTTACAGCCGAAAATAAAATTTTGATATGACCCAATGAGCGAATGCGGCTATGAAGACGAAAAACAATTGGCGAATATCAAAGAAACATCGATTATACTACAAAAAAATAATATCATCATCATCCTAATCTACCGGATGTTTGTCACTCGACTTCACTTCAGACTTGACGTCCCTTTTGCCTTTTTTAGATTAAAAAAAAAAATAAAAAAGTAAAAATTGTCAAGTAACTCGAAATGGACACACACTTAAGGACGCCCTGCGTCTATGAATTTTCGAGAGGCAATGGAACTGGAGTTGCCGAAGCTTTGGGCAATTGGGGTTTTTCGAATAGAGTGGGAAGCGGAGGCGGCCAAGAGATGCAACGACTTAAATGTCTATTTGCCAAAATGGACGGATTGTAAGAATTGATTAATATTCAATTTATTTATTTCAGAGTTGTAAATGCCTGATACTTATAGAAATAATTATGATTATACGATCAGCTCTATAATTATGATTTTATAATAATAACATGTACCGATTATAATACGATGATTAAACTTTGAAATGGCTGCAAAAATTATTATTTGTCAATAAACATTCACGGTAATTCTTTTGAGAAAATGGAAAAAAATAAGTAATGCATTAAGAAAGTAATGCATTACTTATTTTTTCCAATTTTTTCCACTATTTCTTGCAATATTAAAGCGAAAATTAGTATTTTTTTCAGCTATTCAAATGTTTATACTCTATTTTATAATCACTACGTATTATTATTATGAAATCATAATTAGAAAACAAATTGTACTGTAAACTGTATCTCATGAATTAATGGGGATTTACAACTCTGATTTATTTGTCTTTTTCGCTATATTTTAATATATTAATGTATATATATATTTTTTTTTTAACAGACGCACCTCCAAGCCTAGTATATGCGTGAGGTACGACTGCAGAAACGATCCTGAAGCATGGCACGTACGTCCAAGTCCTCATGAGTGCAAACCCGTCTGGACTTTTCCCACAAAACGACCGCTTATAACTTACAGTTCCACTGCTGATGTTCTCGTCGTCAGTGACTTATTAAGAGTCGCTCCTGATTTGGCTTATCCGATCCCCGGACGAGGATTTTATGTACAGAAGGTATTATTCTAATATTTAAATTTTTTCGTTTGTTAAAAATTTTATTACACACACACACACAGATACGTTTGAAAGGAAAAGTTTGGTTCGATGAAAATTTCAGTACTTTGCCATTTTATACAAATGTGCTTTAAAAAATCTAGGCTTTCGAATTAAAATCCAAACTTTTAGAATTATTTATTCTTTTCTTATGGAATAAATTTGCTCATTTCTCTGATATGATTTTTAAATGATTTTAGAATTTTCGTTGATGAGATTTTTGTTGTTACTGTTTTTGTAGAATTTTTATACGAGGTCCGGAATCTTTTTATGAAAACATATCCAAAATTCACATGTTTTTTTAACTGTCTGGAACAGAGATGGGCACATTCGAGTGAAAAAGTATTTAAATACACGATTTAAATACTGAATGATTTTCCACTCATTATTTATTTTCGCTTGAAATAATGAATGGTTTTTCATTATTTTTCCGAGGTGAAATAATGAGTGGTTTTCCACTCATAATTTATTTCCAGTTTAAATAATGAATGAATTTCCACACATTATCTTTTCGAGAGGAAATAATGAATGGATTTCCACTCACAATTTATTTTGATTTTAGATAATGATTTTTTATCCATTCATCATTCATTTTGAGATTAAATGATGAGTGGAAAACCACCCATTATTTATTTCGAGTTTAAATAACGAGGGGTTTTTGCGAGCAAGAAAAACGCTATTAATAATTAATTGTTAAGTAATGATATTAAACATTATTGATTATTATTAAATATTATTAATTATTTTTAATAAATTTCTAATTATTCCTCGCGTTTATTCTTGTTCTGGTAACCCACTCGTTATTTAAACTTGAAATAAATAATGAATGATTTTCCACTCATCATTTAAACTTGAAATGAATGATGAGTTGTTAAAAAATTATTATTTAAACCAAAATAAATTGTGAGTGAAAAACCACTCATAATTCATTTCGAGTTTGAATAATGAGTGAAAACCCATTGATTATTTTCCTTGGAAAAGATAATGAGTGAAAATACATTCATTATTTAAACCTGAAATTAATTATGAGTGGAAAATCACTCATTATTTGTATTTGAAAAGATAATGGATGAAAAACCACTCATAATTTGGACTAGGAAAAATAATGAGTGGAAATCCACTCATTATTTTAAGTGAAAATAAATAATTAGTGGATAAACATTCATTTTTTTTTCTTTAAATACATTTTGATCATCCCTGGTCCGCAAACGAAATAAGAAATAACAAGAGCTTAGACAATAATAACGTCACTATTGCAGGGTACGAGTAAATGGTACAAGAGGGGACCGGATTGTTGCCCCCAACCAAGTTGCATCGCTCCCCAATGTCCCAAACGGCCTTGTTGCTCCTAATTCACAGCACAATTCAACAGTTTTGTCCCTTGTTACCGTTGTATCATTTTTTCTACTTGGTTTATATATTAAATAAAATTTAAGTGTGTGCTTACTCAAAGTTTCATAAAACTAGTAGTATCATAAATGACAAAAAAAGAATTAAGGTGTTTCATAGACGTCTAAATAGTTTATACGTATTCGCGTCAACTTTATATCACCAGCTTTATTCACAACACGATTCAACAGTTTTGTCTCTTGTTACCGTTGTATCATTTTTTCTACTTGGTTTATATATTAAATAAAATTTAAGTGTGTGCTTACTCAAAGTTTCATAAAACTAGTAGTATCATAAATGACAAAAAAATAATTAAGGTGTTTCATCGACGTCTAAATAGTTTATACGTATTCGCGTCAACTTTATATCACCAGCTTTATTCACAACACGATTCAACAGTTTTGTCTCTTGTAACCGTTGTATCATTTTTTCTACTTGGTTTATATTAAATAAAATTTAAGTGTGTGCTTATTCAAAGTTTCATAAAAGTAGTAGTATCATAAATGACAAAAACAGAATTAAGGTGTTTCATAGACGTCTAAATAGTTTATACGTATTCGCGTCAACTTTATATCACCAGCTTTATTCACAACACGGTTCAACAGTTTTGTCTCTTGTTACCGTTGTATCATTTTTTCTACTTGGTTTATATATTAAATAAAATTTAAGTGTGTGCTTACTCAAAGTTTCATAAAACTAGTAGTATCATAAATGACAAAAAAATAATTTAGGTGTTTCATAGACGTCTAAATAGTTTATACGTATTCGCGTCAACTTTATATCAACAGCTTTATTCACAACACGATTCAACAGTTTTGTCTCTTGTTGCCGTTGTATCATTTTTTCTACTTGGTTTATATTAAATAAAATTTAAGTGTGTACTTACTCAAAATTTCATAAAACTAGTAGTATCATAAATGAAAAGAAAAGAATTAAGGTGTTTCATAAATGTCTAAATAGTTTATACGTATTCGCGTCAACTTTATATCACCAGCTTTATTCACAACACGGTTCAACAGTTTTGTCTCTTGTTGCCGTTGTATCATTTTTTCTACTTGGTTTATATTAAATAAAATTTAAGTGTGTGCTTACTCAAAGTTTCATAAAACTAGTAGTATCATAAATGACAAAAAAAGAATTAAGGTGTTTCATAGACGTCTAAATAGTTTATACGTATTCGCGTCAACTTTATATCACCAGCTTTATTCACAACACGATTCAACAGTTTTGTCTCTTGTAACCGTTGTATCATTTTTTCTACTTGGTTTATATTAAATAAAATTTAAGTGTGTACTTACTCAAAATTGCATAAAACTAGTAGTATCATAAATGAAAAGAAAAGAATTAAGGTGTTTCATAGACGTCTAAATAGTTTCTACGTATTCGCGTCAACTTTATATCACCAGCTATATTCACAACACGATTCAACAGTTTTGTCTCTTGTAACCGTTGTATCATTTTTTCTACTTGGTTTATATTAAATAAAATTTAAGTGTGTGTTTACTCAAAGTTTCATAAAACTAGTAGTATCATAAATGACAAAAAAAGAATTAAGGTGTTTCATAGACGTCTAAATAGTTTCTACGTATTCGCGTCAACTTTATATCACCAGCTTTATTCACAACACGGTTCAACAGTTTTGTCTCTTGTTACCGTTGTATCATTTTTTCTACTTGGTTTATATATTAAATAAAATTTAAGTGTGTGCTTACTCAAAGTTTCATAAAACTAGTAGTATCATAAATGACAAAAAAAGAATTAAGGTGTTTCATAGATGGCTAAATAGTTTATACGTATTCGCGTCAACTTTATATCACCAGCTTTATTCACAACACAATTCAACAGTTTTGTCCCTTGTTACCGTTGTGTCATTTTTTCTACTTGGTTTATATTAAATAAAATTTAAGTGTATGCTTACTCAAACTTTCATAAAACTAGTAGTATCATAAATGACAAAAAAAGAATTAAGGTGTTTCATAGACGTCTAAATAGTTTCTACGTATTCGCGTCAACTTTATATCACCAGCTTTATTCCCAACACGATTCAACAGTTTTGTCTCTTGTTTTTTGTACTTGGTTTATATTAAATAAAATTTAAGTGTGTGCTTACTCAAAGTTTCATAAAGCTAGTAGTATCATAAATGACAAAAAAAGAATTAAGGTGTTTCATAGACGTCTAAATAGTTTATACGTATTCGCATCAACTTTATATCACCAGCTTTATTCACAACACGATTCAACAGTTTTGTCTCTTGTTTTTTGTACTTGGTTTATATTAAATAAAATTTAAGTGTGTGCTTACTCAAACTTTCATAAAACTAGTAGTATCATAAATGACAAAAAAAAGAATTAAGGTGTTTCATAGACGTCTAAATAGTTTCTACGTATTCGCGTCAACTTATCACCAGCTTTATATTATAAAAATGATGTAATAAAAACGTAAGTATGACCTATTTTATTTTTGTGCTCTGTAGAATATCATCGCATCTTCGACAGTCATTTGCTCAAATTGCCATGGTAATATTTCTGTTGACTAAAATTATCAGAAAAACCATTCGGCTCAACCTTTTCGGCGCAAATGCGAATAAAAACATACGTAAATTCTAAATTATTCTAAAGCCCTTTCGGATAAATTAAAACATAACAATGCCACCTAAGAAAGATCCAAGTCAGACTAAAAAATCAGATAACAACAAGGAAGAGAATAAGAACGGAAAGAAGAAGAAACCGAAAGTTCTTCGTAAAGGTGATGGAATGGGTGGTACCATAGGACTATTTCCCAAAAAAGTAAAAACTTGCACGTAAGTATTTCTTTTCGGTCGGTTCACCGGCAATTCAAATGCTTTTTTTAAAAATTGTCTTCTATTTCGAATATTTTTTTCAAATCAGACTTCCCTGCGTTACATCATTTTCTCGACCTCCCGCCTGCTGCCCTCAAGAAATGCCAATGTGTTGCCCTACAGCACCACCTCCTTGTCCTCAAATGATTTGCTTCCGTTCGCCTCCTCCCTGTTGTCCTGCTTCAAATTATATGTAAATTTTGAATAAAATTCTTTCAAACATATATTAAAATTTTTTATTAAAAGAATGCTAACAAAAATATTAATGAAATTTAACTGCATTGGCTTCAGGGAAAAAGCACGTTTTATTTTGCTTTCTCATAGAGGAAGCGTTGTTTTCGTGAAATTTTTTTTTTCGAGATTTTCATGTGAGTGCACTTAGAATGGTCCAAAACATCGAGAGAAGTTATTTAGAAAAAATGTCTGTATGTGTGTATGTTACACGCTGAAAAAATCTAAACCTTTATAACTCGGGAACGCCTCGAGATATAGAGCTGAAATTTACACCATAGATAGATGGGTCAATCCTCATCATTCATACCAATTTTTGTTAAAATCCCCATGATCGTTAAATTTTTACGCAGTTTTGAATTTTTTCAAAAATGTCTGTTAACGCGATAACTCTTTTAATTTTCGAGATATTAGGCTCAAAATTGGTATGTATGTGAGCTTTCATACACCGGTGATCCCTATTAAATTTGGTTAAGATCGGTTGAAACGTTAAAATCTTATGAGATTTTGATTTTTTGAATTTTTTGATTTTTTTTTCTGCGATGCGAATTTTGGTATCAAATATCGAGCCGGGAGTTAAATGAGTGCCAGATTCATGATTAACAGAAAAATACGTCAGATATAGCCCAAAAATGTTGAACGATACCATATTTTCATAGCGATGTTGTACAGTCTATATTGCGAAAAGTAGCGATTTATGTCATATAAACTAGCCATATCCTTGCTTCCCAATGAAATTTTGGAAAACACCGGTTTCTATCGTGTTCTACAAAAAAAAACAGAGAAGATAGAGTATTCGAGGGAGTTTCAAGACCGTTCATCCTTATTATATTTTCACAAAGCGGGAGTGTGCACTTATTTATTTATTTAAAACAATGATGCAAAGTAGAACCTTGCACATTGCTTCCTCATTATATTTCGCTTTTTACAAAGCTTCCTCTATGAGGAAGCCAAAATCAATTACCATACTTCCTCTTAGAGGTTGCTTTGTAAAAAGCGAAATATAATGAGGAAGCAATGTGCAAGGTTCTACTTTGCATCCTTGTTTCCTTCAGGAAAAATGTATAAAAGAGAACAAGAGGTAAATAATATTTTTCAAATTCAGTGAAGCCGGAAAAATGGATTTTTAGGAAAATCCTATTATAGCACAAAGGATTTTTCGAACCTCGGTTAAAATTAGAAATCTAAGGGTGACGCTTATCGTAAGCAGATCTGTGGCTCCAAGATAACGGGATAAGCGCTCGCATATGCGCGCGTTCGATCGATACTCAACCCCCTAGGATATGAGTAACTCTCGTATAGCAGATAGAAGAATTGATAGAAGCCAACAGACGAGTCTGGACCTCCGTGTTGTTATCCACGTATATTTACTACGAGTCTCTCTTTTTTCTACATACCGAACAATAGACAAATACAAAAAATAAAAATTGTTACTGTACGTGGGTAATGAAGCTCCAAAACTAACAAAATTTACTACTACGTGAATCTGAAGAACCGAAATAGAAAACGAGGCATGTTAGACAAATGCGAAAATGTTGTTTACCGAAAACTGTGCCGAACACTTTGTACTAGAAGAAGTAAGTTTTCCAAAAATCATCTACCGAAATTTAATAATTGTATTGAATAATGAAACTTGAAATTTGTTTTCGTGAGAAAGGGATGTTAGGAAATATATTGTCTGCATGAAATAAATAATATTGCTTTCTTAAGGTAGTTGCATCGCATTAATCAATTGAGTACCGAAATTTAATAATTGTATTGATTTATTGAATAATAAAACTTGAAATTTATTTTCGTGAGAAAGGGATGTTAGGAAATATATTGTTTGCATGAAATAAATAGTATTGCTTTCTTAAGGTAGTTGCATCGCATTAATCAATTGAGTACCGAAATTTAATAATTGTATTGAATAATAAAACTTGAAATTTATTTTCGTGAGAAAGAGATGTTAGGAAATATATTGTTTGCATGAAATAAATAATATTGCTTTCTTAAGGTAGTTGCATCGCATTAATCAATTGAGTACCGAAATTTAATAATTGTATTGATTTATTGAATAATAAAACTTGAAATTTATTTTCGTGAGAAAGGGATGTTAGGAAATATATTGTCTGCATGAAATAAATAATATTGCTTTCTTAAGGTAGTTGCATCGCATTAATCAATTGAGTACCGAAATTTAATAATTGTATTGATTTATTGAATAATAAAACTTGAAATTTATTTTCGTGAGAAAGGGATGTTAGGAAATATATTGTTTGCATGAAATAAATAGTATTGCTTTCTTAAGGTAGTTTCATCGCATTAATCAATTGAGTACCGAAATTTAATAATTGTATTGAATAATAAAATTCGAAATTTTTTTTCGTGATAAAGGGAAGTTAGGAAATATATTGTCTGCATGAAATAAATAATATTGCTTTCTTAAGGTAGTTGCCTCGCATTAATCAATTGAGTACCGAAATTTAATAATTGTATTGATTTATTGAATAATAAAACTTGAAATTTATTTTCGTGAGAAAGAGATGTTAGGAAATATATTGTCTGCATGAAATAAATAATATTGCTTTCTTAAGGTAGTTGCATCGCATTAATCAATTGAGTACCGAAATTTAATAATTGTATTGAATAATAAAACTTGAAATTTGTTTTCATGAGAAAGGGATGTTAGGAAATATATTGTCTGCATGAAATTAATAATATTGCTTTCTTAAGGTAGTTGCATCGCATTAATCAATTGAGTACCGAAATTTAATAATTGTATTGATTTATTGAATAATAAAACTTGAAATTTATTTTCGTGAGAAAGGGATGTTAGGAAATATATTGTCTGCATGAAATAAATAATATTGCTTTCTTAAGGTAGTTGCATCGCATTAATCAATTGAGTACCGAAATTTAATAATTGTATTGAATAATAAAACTTGAAATTTGTTTTCATGAGAAAGGGATGTTAGGAAATATATTGTCTGCATGAAATTAATAATATTGCTTTCTTAAGGTAGTTGCATCGCATTAATCAATTGAGTACCGAAATTTAATAATTGTATTGATTTATTGAATAATAAAACTTGAAATTTATTTTCGTGAGAAAGGGATGTTAGGAAATATATTGTCTGCATGAAATAAATAATATTGCTTTCTTAAGGTAGTTGCATCGCATTAATCAATTGAGTACCGAAATTTAATAATTGTATTGATTTATTGAATAATAAAACTTGAAATTTATTTTCGTGAGAAAGAGATGTTAGGAAATATATTGTTTGCATGAAATAAATAGTATTGCTTTCTTAAGGTAGTTTCATCGCATTAATCAATTGAGTACCGAAATTTAATAATTGTATTGAATAATAAAACTTGAAATTTATTTTCGTGAGAAAGAGATGTTAGGAAATATATTGTTTGCGTGAAATAAATAATATTGCTTTCTTAAGGTAGTTGCATCGCATTAATCAATTGAGTACCGAAATTTAATAATTGTATTGATTTATTGAATAATAAAACTTGAAATTTATTTTCGTGAGAAAGAGATGTTAGGAAATATATTGTTTGCATGAAATTAATAATATTGCTTTCTTAAGGTAGTTGCATCGCATTAATCAATTGAGTATCGAAATTTAATAATTGTATTGAATAATAAAACTTGAAATTTGTTTTCGTGTGAAAGGGATGTTAGGAAATATATTGTCTGCATGAAATTAATAATATTGCTTTCTTAAGGTTGTTGCATCGCATTAATCAATTGAGTAGAAAATCTTTATATATCATACTTAATTGCTATAGTTTAATCAACGTATTAATTTAAGGTACGAAATACTTCGTTACCACAGAGAGCCTAAATTTTCGTGAATTAATTTTTATTGTTTAAATATATATTTTGTATGTTGAAACATTCGTCTCAAAAGTTTGAATACATTTTTTTCTCGAACGCAAATTTTTTGAATCCATTGGAAAAAATAAGTCTCTACGTGGTCGAAATTTACCCAAAAAATCTGGGTCAAAGAAAAGTGTATTAGAAATGTTTTCACTGTCTCTCTCGTACTCTTACTTACGGAATGTTGCACCATAGGTCACGTGGCTTGAGCCCGCCCTTAAGCGATTTACGTAATATATTGCCTTAGGGGATACTGACTACGTTTATGCGCAGTCAAGTTGAGCGGGGAGATAGAGAGAGAGAGAGCGAAAATTGCTACAATCCCGGGCAGAAATATAGTTGGGGCTCCAACTTGGCCCTTTCTAGATGGCCCTAATTGTAGTAGGGGCCCTACTAGGCTAGTCACGTTTGAAATTACGGGTCTTTAGAGGTTCGATATGGGCGACCCTAGTGAGGGTTCCACATTTAAGCCTGATTAGGCCCCGAAGTTTGTCGTGGCCGCCTCTGTTGAGCCTAGTAGGTTTCTAGAGTGGATTCCCTATTGTGGTTGCCACGTTTATACCTAAAAAGGCCCCTTATTTAATCGCGGCTGCCCGAACTAATTTCTGCACGCGATGAGCAATGTTAATTCAGCTGTGTGAAAAAAGAGTTATTAACTGTTTTGCGCTGAGTAATGAAACCTTAAATATAGCGGATAAACATTTTTTTTACACAAAAAATTATCAATCTCTAAAGATTGACAAAATAGTACGCGAACGATGGAGAAACATCGAAAGAACAACGCAATACGGATGGCTTACCGCAGGCTCTCGCGGATCATCAATCACTCGTCAGGAAGCTGAATTACTCTCAGCGCTCGCCGGAAAAGTAAGCAAAAGAAAATATAAAAAAAATTGTAACTTCATAATTGCTTCCTTTAATTACGTTTATGCGCTTGCTGCTATAAAGATCACACACATTTTAGCGATTTATCACAATATGAGTTTACTACAAAAACTAAGAACTTTTTTTTAATTTAAAGTTTATGATTTCATTTTGTTTTCTCATATAGAAGCTTTTTTTTACGTGTTTTTTAATGTATATATATATATGTATATATATATATAATATAATTTGCAAAATAATGTAAAATTTTTTTAACGCTTTTAAGGTAGGATATGAAGAATGCAAAGAAGCTTTCCACAGAATTAGAAGAGTCTGCCGAGATCTCCATCCGCTGTGTGTTCCGACAATTGCCATGTCGGTCCTTGATGAAACGTATACGGCCATAATAATTAGGTTTGGTGGCAATTTTTACGTACAAATGTGATTTTCTTTCGTGAAATAACAATATGCGATGAATTCCGATTAGATTTTACAGTTTGCCAATTGTTTTCCAGAATTTTTTAATAAGAAAAGGATTTTCTGAAAACCGGTTTTTTCTAAAATGTACTTAATTTCTATAATTCTTATACGTATTTATCTTTGCAGCAGGCGTGGAAGGGATTCAAAATGGGCAAACACATTGCTAAGAGATCTGCCACCAACAGTATTCACGATTTCCAGAGATATATTTTAACGAAAGCGAATACACTTTGCCTAAAATTTTATCGCTAATTACTACAAAAAAGAACAGAGAAATGTAAGGAATAAATGACAATTGATTTTTCTACGCAAATCGTACTATAATCATTCTTCGCTTTTCTCGTCAGCGACCGAAAATCTCGACACCATTCGCGATGCTCGAACTTTCTTAAACACAATTTTCTCTTTTTGTTTAAATACATTTCCCATTGATATTGCTTTACGTATTCAATCGTAATCGTATCGAAATTCGGAGCAAAGTATTAGGCACTAATCATCTCTCGATCTACGTCGACAACTCGCGACTAACGCGCAATAAATTCGTCAATAGTAAAAATACACGTTTTAAGAACAATGAGCGATAAAATCGCATAAATTTGGTCAGTGGAAGTCTATCGTTTATTATATTTCGTTAATTATTCAGTAATTATTATCTCGCACGAAGACTCTTGAAATAGACAATAATCTACCGTTACTAGAAGTTCGTCCTTAGTGGAATAAGATATTCTACTAAAAAGTAACTAAGAAAAATTTTCTTTTCATTTTTCCCGCATTGTTCGTCCAATTTTTTGGCGCGTTTGATTCTGATCATCGATAGATCAAACATCTGGTCCCACAGACCTTAAATCGTAGTTGTAATTATCTTAAACGTAATAGTCTGCGCTCTCTTTGATTACGTGTCATTCTGATTCGTCGATTTTTTAAAATTTATCTTCAATTAACGAGAAATTCTTATTTTTATAACATTTCATCACGCAACACGCGTTTCGCTATTTCTTTATGCATCAATACGTTATATTATACAATGAAATATTCAGTTGTACTTGAATAATGTTCGATAAGATTGGATTTATCAATTCGATTATTAAGCATCCATTCGAGTCATTCGGTAAAAAAAAAACAAAAAAAATCGTCGCTGGTGTTGTTTTTTACGTCGATTTACTAAACGATAAGCAATTCGTAATTTCTTGAAAGTAAAAAAATGTTCCTCTGCTCGAGAGAAGAGCGTGGAAAAACCTGTAAACTTTCCTGCAAAAATGGATTTTTTTCTTTCTTTTTAACGCATAAAATCTTCAAATCTGTAGTTTTATATGCAGCCGATGATGCTTTTGTGCTCTCCGTCTTCAGGATCTGAAAATTGTATTGCATCGCGGCGGTTAATAAGAAGAAAGTGTGTGAAAGATGAAGAGCGAATTTGTGATAGAAGAGAACGAACGATGAGTCGCAGTGGCGAAGAGAACGACATTTCGAGTGAAGTATTCAAGTGTGAATTTTTTTTTCTACAAGCAAGCCGGACGGAAGTAAAGAACTCAATAACTCGAGAATACTCGAGGTGAACGTTCGCAGTCACTTTTGTTTTTGTTCGATTTGGTAAATTTTCAAGTCCGACGGTTTTTTTTAATGAGCATTAGTCGAGTTAGACTTACGAGTTAGTTTAAGAAGATGCCCTGTGCTCGAATGAACCTGTAATTGTGGTTAGATTGTGGGTGAGTTGAGATTAGGGCTGCTCGGAGTCGACGAGGGCGTCGACGGTGTACCTGGTGGCGATGCTTCCAACGGACACACGAGATTCCCGTAGTCGACCTCGCTCTTGCTCTTCTTCCGCTTTAATGTGAACTGCGATTTCTTTGGTACCTAAATTATCAATATTAGACAATTATAATTATAATGCAATTAGCAATTATAATATTATATTTCAGCATTTTAGGAGTGAAAGCCTTTAAATTTCGATGGCTCCTAATGAAACTGAAGTAACTCACGGAAATTATTCAAACTGAGGTGTCTCAGCATTCAATTCCAAACTGACTTATCTCAGAATCCAGAAATAAACTAACGTATCTCAAGTATTATTATTAATTGAGATAAGTTAGTTTGTTTCTGAATCGTGAGATGAGTCAGTTTTGAATTGAACTCTGAGATACCTCAGTTTGAATAATTTTCGTGAGTTACTTCAGTTTCATTGGGAGCCGTCGATAATTTGTAGAATTTGCGATGTTCCGAATTTCAGAATTGAACATTTTCAAAACTTGTGATTAACATTTTCAAAACTTGTGATTAACGAGAGTTGAGATTTTACAAGACAGAATTTTAGAATAAAAAAATCTGACCTTCAATCTAGCGGTGAGCGTAAGCGGCACGAATCCAAGAGTGCTCTCCATCTCGCGCTTGTGCTGAACAACCTCGCGTCCGAGAATCTGATTGAAGTGCGTCGTGAGATGTCTTCGAAGGAGAGTCTTGGCCGGTGGAATGCTGAGTATAGCGGCGAGGAGCTCGGAGGTGAAGCGACCTTCGTGAATTACGAGACCTCCGTGAACTCCTGAACCGCGCATGTTCGGCGCATATTCCGCGAGATCGACGACCCTTAGCCACTCCATCACTCGATGATTTGTCCACAGAGCCACGTTACTGCCGTCCGCGCCGTTACCGTTTGCCGATCTTCTCTCGAGATTGTCGAACTCGAAGTTTAACTCACGCAACACCTGAATACCGCGACGCAAACTTGCCGCGTGTAGCTGAGCCGTAACACCGAGATTAAGAAGATCTTCTGTTGTTAAACGATGCAAAACTCGGCCGTCGACTTTGGCGTTGTGAAAAGCTTCCTTATGTTGAGGAAGGCCAACATCGTCCAACCAACGCAGTACGGCTGTACTGTCCATCTGAAGAATTTCAAAGGACATTTGTTTTTTTTTTGTTTGTTTTTTTTTTTGCTTCCTCATAGAGGAAGCTTTGTTTTCGTGAAAATTTTTTTTTCGAGATTTTCATGTCAGTACAGTCAGAATAGTCCAAAACGTCGAGAAAAGTGATTTAGAAAAAATGTCTGTATGTCTGTATGTGTGTGTGTGTGTGTGTATGTTACACGGTCAAAAAATGTAAACCTTTATAACTCGGGAACGCCCCGAGATATAGAGCTGAAATTTACACCATAGATAGAGGGGTCAATCCTCATCGTTCATACCAATTTTTGGAAAAATCCCCATGATCATTACATTTTTACGCGGTTTTGAATTTTTTCAAAAATGTCTGTTAACGCGATAACTCTTTTAATTTTCGAGATATTAAGCTCAAAATTGGTATGTACGTGAGCTTTCATACACCGGTGATCCCTATTAAATTTGGTTAAGATCGGTTGAAACGTTAAAATTTTATGAGGTTTTGATTTTTTGAATTTTTTGATTTTTTTTCTGCGATGCGAATTTTGATATCAAATATCGAGCTGGGAGTCAAATGAGTGCCAAATTCATGATTAACAGAAAAATACGTCAGATATAGCCCAAAAATGTTGAACGATAACATATTTTCATAGCGATGTTGTACAGTCTATATTGCGAAAAGTAGCGATTTATGTCGTATAAACTAGTCATATCCTTGCTTCCCAATGAAATTTCGGAAACCACCGATTTCTATCGTGTTCTACAAAAAAAACAGAGAAGATAGAGTAATCGAGGGAGTTTCTGGACCGTTTGTCCTTATTATATTTTCACAAAGCGAGAGTGTGCGCTTATTTGTATTTATTTAAAACAAGGATGCAAAGCAGAACCTTGCACATTGCTTCCTCATTATATTTCGCTTTTTACAAAGCTTCCTCCATGAGGAAGCCAAAATCAATTCCCATAATTCCTCTTAGAGGTTGCTTTGTAAAAAGCGAAATATAATGAGGAAGCAATGTGCAAGGTTCTGCTTTGCATCCTTGTTTTGCTTCCTCATAGAGGAAGCTTTGTTTTCATGGAAGAAAAATTTTTCGAGATTTTTATGTCAGGACACTTAGAATTGTCCAAAACGTCCAGAAAAGTGATCTAGAAAAAATGTCCGTATGTATGTATGTGTGTGTGTGTGTATGGGTGAGGATGTATACAACTCCAAAAATTCGAACGCCGATAACTCAAGAACCGTTTTGTATATCGTGCTCAAATTTCGCACACAAGTGTAGCAGCAGATCCTCTTCAACTGTAGCAATTTTTGACAAAATCTATGCAAAAATTTCGATTTTATGCCGATTCGATTTTTTTTAAAAAAGGAGGTGGGCGTCCTAACTTTCGTAAAATTTAGTGTATTTTGCTAAATAATTGGTTATAAGAGCCGGTGCACTCAATGTTGTTTGGTATTGAATTTGGCTCGAATCGGTAAAGTGGTTCAGATTTTATGGAATTTTTAATTTTTCGAAAAATTGACATCGCTCTATTGTAACTTTTGCAAAACTTGAAATAGCAAGCTTAAGTTTTGTATATAAATGAAATAATATTCAGCCATTATATATGTATAATTTAGTGACGAACTGTATGAAATTTTTGATTTTATGGAATGTTGAATTATTTTTAAAAATATACATTATCACATTTACTTTCGGAAACGCTCTAATAATAACGAAATAATGGAATAACGAAATAGAAAAAGCGAATTCACAACATGTTTATTTATCTAATTAAAAGGAGTATGCAAAGTAGAACCTTGCACATTGCTTCCTCATTAATTTTCGCTTTTTACAAAGCTTCCTCTATGAGGAAGCCAAAATTGAATACTTCCTCATATAGGTAGTTTTGTAAAAAACGAAAAATAATGAGGAAGCAATGTGCAAGGTTCTACTTTTTTTTACCGATTTTTTAACCAATTACATTGTTGACAGATTAATGCATAAATTCTAAGGTAATTAAAAAAAGAAACCACATTTCCAATTATATAAAACCAATATTAACATTTTTTAGATGAAGAATTTCGTTATCGGTTCTTTATGGAAAAATTCGTAGAAATGAACAAAAATGTAGTAACAGAAAAATTCAACTTCGGAGATGATTAATAGTTTTCAATATTTTTAATCAGTAAACAAAGGTGTACCTTTTCAGAACCAAGGAAACCAACGCCATTGCATCTCTCGGATTCGATGGCGTACAGCAATTTCTTTCTGTGCAAGCTGTTTTTAATGTCCAGTTCCTTTTCTATTTGGTGTTGTGTCGCATCGAGTAATTTGTTACCCGTGGCTCCCCATCTTCGAAGCTCAGCGGCATAACAATCGAGACCGAGTCGCGAAAGCCACTCCTCGACTTCCTCCATCGCTAATTCCGACAGGGCTTTCGGTGGCGACTCTTCGACACGCGCTGGCACTTCTCCGATCACTATTTTTTCTTCTTCGGCTAATCAGATAAATTAATCAATAGATAGATTAATTTCAAAGCAACAAACGACAAAATAAATAATTGAACCGCAAAGGAAATACATAAATATTTTGTCAAAAATAGGATTTCCATCTTTTGCGCTGTTACTTTTCTGTTAATTAATTTTTTTAAAACATTTTTTTTTTTACTGAATGTTTTTGAGTTCACGTAAATATTCTTACGAATTATTAGAAACGGTTCATTTGCACATGGGACATTCTTATTTTAAAAAACCGATCTACTTACAGACACTCCAATTGGATTGTAATTTCAGAACATACACCGAGAAAAAAATTGGTAAGACCAACCGAATGTGCGGTTGCGGGTGGCGAAATAAACATTTGGTTAATTGGACATGTATATTTGGTTAAACGAACCAACGCATAGTTGAATCAACTTTCCTTAATTCACAATAACTATTATTTCGTTCACAGAACAAAATATTTCTTTCGCCACCCGCAACCGCACATTTGATTGGTTTTTTTCTCAGTGTAGTAATGTACAGCTTTCTGAGACTGCTTAATTTTTTCGCATAGTCCTAAATTGGAATATGAAAAAATTGAGTTTAAAAATCTGGAAAAAATTAAGTATTCCCAGAAAACTATACACTACCATATCCCGAAATTACAGTCCAAGAGGAGACCTCCAGATTCACGAGTATGTCGATATTTAAAGAATCACCCATATAAAAAATTAGGCAGAAATTACATGACTCGGTTTAGCGTTGTGTTATTAACTCGCAAATGCATTAAAATAACTTGCACGCAGGCGTTGAGCAGACTTTCGAAGCAGTTCGCAGAAGTATTTGATGATTTTGATAATTCGCAATTTTAGCAAATGATTTTTAAAAAATTATTCGGGAAGCGGCCAAAGTAGCAGACAAACATCATGCTCTTGCAGAGAGTTTTTCGTCACCAAGGACGATGTGCATAGAGACGGGTACTAGATTTGAACCTAGAACTGGGGCGGACAGACATCTCGCGGATGATCCTCTGACGGCCAACGGGACGGTAGTTTGCGCCGCGAAAATTTGTGGAGGGACCTTACCAAACACCACGCCTTTCTTCGCGGTCGTCGGTGGCCTCGGGAGACTGCTGTATTGACCCGCGTGTCTGCTGAATCTTTCACCCTTTAAAAGAAAACCTC
This sequence comes from Ephialtes manifestator, assembly GCA_963970395.1. Taxonomy (NCBI): domain Eukaryota; kingdom Metazoa; phylum Arthropoda; class Insecta; order Hymenoptera; family Ichneumonidae; genus Ephialtes; species Ephialtes manifestator. The sequence goes on along the minus strand of OZ019973.1, from coordinate 28,077,224 downwards.
TTAAACATTTCACTCATAAAATATGAATTTTTAAGAATTAATTTGTTATCGAAATATTAAATGAGAGTAAAACATCATTTTCATTACTGCTTCACTTCAGAAATCCAAAAATTCAGTGTCATACATTTTTTCCAATTATTTGTGGATTTAAAAAAAAGCTTTTTCGTTTTTACTATTTTTATTGATGGTGTTAAAACATTAAATAGAATTTTAAAAATCAATTTTTATTCATTCTCCAGTTTAGAAATTCAATAATTCAGTCTTATCAATTTCTTCCGGTTAATTTAGAATTTAAAAACAAAACAAAAAAAAGCCAAATTGTGCAAAATTGTGGTAATGAGACTTACATTAGAAACGGGACTGCTGGTGTTGCGAAGAGCCACGTTTTCGTGTTCCAAACTAGCCTGTCGCAGCTTCATTTCAGACAGGGAACTGAGGAGTTCGAGCTTCTGTGTTTCCAGTGCACTTCTTGACAAAGCTTCCTTAAATCATAGTAATAAAAAAAAGTAGCAAAGTTAATGCTTAGATTATGTTGTGCAAAAATTAAACATATAGAACTCAAAAAGAAAAGTTGATACTTCGAGGAGAAAAAGAATAAATAAAAGATGCAGATTAAGGAAAACAATTAGTTTCAATTTTTTATATAATATTTTCATCGATACCTTTTGAAGAACATCCTCCATTTGACGAAGCGAGTCTTTCTTCTCCTGAAGCATATTCTCCAGTTCCAAAATTTTGCTAGATTGCGCGTCAACTTGTTCCGAGAGGACCGACACTTCCATATGCAAAGCACCTCTTTCGTTCTCTAATTTCCTCAGGCGTTCCTGCAAACACAAAACCCCAAAAAATGTTGTTTACTCTCGTTGTACACAAAAGTAACTGCGAAAAAAAATGTCCAAATACAATTGTGCATTCTACATAGAAATTGTTAGTACATTCGATAAATCCACATATTCAATGATCATATCAGGAAAAAATGGGTTAAGGAAACTTCGCAAGGTAAACACGAGTTAGCAAAAGTTTATTGAACATTATTGATAGGACATTTTGTACAAATTTCTCTTATTCATCACGTGGCCCGAAGTAGAAAAAAATATTTGCTGTGAATTAAATACGGTAACTAGATTTTTCTGGTTCTTATCACTCAATTTATGTACCTCCGTGTCGTTATTGTAGTTGTTGACGTAAGGATTGCTGGCGTACTGCGGTGCGTTTAAATTAGCGTACTGAAATTGCTGCAGCGAACAATAATGCGGTGGAAGAGGTCTTTCTCTCTCGCAGAAAAGAAGATCACTTTGAGATCTCGCTCGCTGATCTCTCTCGTTCCGGTTCCTCAGTCTTCGCCTTCGCCGATCCAGCGAGCCACCGTAACGACCGCCAAGATTACCCGTTGACAGGGAAGTCACGCTTGATGTACGGAAACCAGAACGTGGACCGTGATCCTTCGGCGGAGCTTGCATTTGTTGGGAACGTCCGTGATGCAGTTGCTGCTGAGGCTGTTGTAATTGGTGCTGTTGCTGCTGCTGCTGCTGCTGCACCGAGTGTCCGTAGTTGCAGTATTCAAAGGTTGGGGCTTCTTTCGTAGAACGTACCAGCGGCGGAACGCCATCCTTCGCCACTCTGTCGATTTACACTCTCGCGTTAATTATCTTGCAAATTTTACTCAACGTACCAAAAATATTTTATCGGCTTGCCATACTCCCAATTAATCAAATTTAATCATTAAATTTATGAAATGTCATTAAATATTGAATGCCATAAACTACAGACATAACGATTATTAAAAATTTTGAAAAATTTCGAAAACTCTTGCAGAGTGATAATAAACATTATTTTAAAATTATTTTCATCCTTCGCCACTCTGTTGATTTGCACTCTCGCGTTAATTATCTTGCAAACTTTACTCAATGTACCAAAAATATTTTACCGGCTTGCCATACTCCCAATTAATCAAATTTAATCATTAAATTTATTAAATGTCATTAAATATTGAATGCCATAAACTACAGACATAGCGATTATTAAAAATTTTGAAAAATTTCGAAAACTCTTACAGAGTGATAATAAACATTATTTTTAACTTATTTTCAGTCTTCGTCACTATGTCGATTTGCACTCTCGCGTTAATTATTTTGCAAACTTTACTCAACGTACCAAAAATATTTGACAGGCTTGCCATACTCCCAATTAATCAAATTTAATCATTAAATTTATTAAATGTCATTAAATATTGAATGCCATAAACTACAGACATAGCGATAATTAAAAATATTGAAAAATTTCGAAAACTCTTACAGAGTGATAATGAACATTATTTTTAACTTATTTTCAGCCTTCGCCACTATGTCGATTTGCACTCTCGCATTAATTATCTTGCAAACTTTACTCAACGTACCAAAAATATTTTATCGGCTTGCCATACTCCCAATTAATCAAATTTAATCATTAAATTTATTAAATGTCATTAAATATTGAATGCCATAAACTACAGACATAACGATTATTAAAAATTTTGAAAAATTTCGAAAACTCTTACAGAGTGATAATAAACATTATTTTTAACTTATTTTCATCCTTCGCCACTCTGTCGATTTGCACTCTCGCGTTAATTATCTTCCAAACTTTACTCAACGCACCAAAAATATTTTACCGGCTTGCCATACTCCCAATTAATCAAATTTAATCATTAAATTTATTAAATGTCATTAAATATTGAATGCCATAAACTACAGACATAGCGATAATTAAAAATATTGAAAAATTTCGAAAACTCTTACAGAGTGATAATGAACATTATTTTTAACTTATTTTCAGCCTTCGCCACTATGTCGATTTGCACTCTCGCATTAATTATCTTGCAAACTTTACTCAACGTACTAAAAATATTTTACCGGCTTGTCGTACTCCTAATTAACCAAATGTAATCATCAAATTTATTAAATGTCATTAAATATCGAATGCCATAAACTACAGACATAGCGATTATCAAAAACGTTGAAAAATTTCGAAAACTCTTACAGAGTGATAATAAGTATTATTTTTAACTTATTTTCATCTTTCGCCACTCTGTCGATTTGCACTCCCGCGTTAATTATCTTGCAAACTTTACTTAACGTACCAAAAATATTTTACCGGCTTGCCATACTCCCAATTAATCAAATTTAATCATTAAATTTATTAAATGTCATTAAATATTGAATGCCATAAAGTACAGACATAGCGATTATCAAAAATTTTGAAAAATTTCGAAAACTCTTATAGAGTGATAATAAACATTATTTTCAACTTATTTTGAGCCTTCGCCACTATGTCGACTTGCACTCTCGCGTTAATTATCTTGCAAACTTTACTCAACGTACCAAAAATATTTTACCAGCTTGTCATACTCCTAATTAATTAAATTTAATCATTAAATATTGAATGCCATAAACTACAGATATAGCGATTATCAAAAATTTTGAAAAATTTCGAAACAGAGTGATAATAAACATTATTTTTAACTTATTTTCATCCTTCGCCACTCTGTCGATTTGCACTCTCGCGTTAATTATCTTTCAAACTTTACTCAACGTACCAAAAATATTTTACCGGCTTGCCATACTCCCAATTACGTAAATTTAATCATTAAATTTATTAAATATCATTAAATATTGAATGCCATAAACTACAGACATAGCGGTAATTAAAAATTTTGGGAAATTTCGAAAACTCTTACAGAGTAATAATAAACATTATTTTTAACTTATTTTCATCCTTCGCCACTCTGTCGATTTGCACTCTCGCGTTTATTATCTTGCAAACTTTACTCAACATATCAAAAATATTTTACCGGCTTTCCATACTCCCAAATAATCAAATTTAATCATTAAATTTATTAAATGTCATTAAATATCGAATGCCCTAAACTACAGACATAGCGATAATTAAAAATTTTGAAAAATTTCGAAAACTCTTACAGAATGACAATAACCATTATTTTTAAATGATTTTAATATTAAATTATTACAGCAGTATTGAAATGTTACAGTTGTTTGAACCTCGAGATTGTAACAACAAAAAATAATGTACCCAAGAACGTTGCTCGAGCAAGGAGTGGCGTGCAAAGGCGGAAGTGACGTGAGATGGGCAACGCTGGCCGCAGCGGTGCAGACATTAGGAATGCTTCCACGAAGGGCAATGGTCCTCGCATATCCAAGAAGACAATTCTGAAGAAAAGAAGTAATGATTATTATTCGAAACTCCAGTGGCTTGCACACTTTTCTTAAATAAAAATAAATAAAAATTGAACAACATTTATTTAAAGAGTTAAAAAATAAAACAAGAGAAACTCTCGCTTTGAATACCTGACAGAGACAACCCTGAGAGCGACAAATTCCATGCTGATCACTCGGTGGACCCGGAAGCTCAACGGCCACACCTCGTGGATAGTCTTCGGAATATTCATCGCCTTGTTCTGACGTCGACGATGTTCCCGATGAGTCGTATGCTTCCGAGGGCGTCCACCGACAATCCCATCGTTTTATCGTCGATGCTGCATCCGAAGAATCCGATTGCGAGTCTGCCGAATTTTATTGGCATCAAACGCCTCAACTCGTAAATTTATATCTCATTACATATTAAGAAATTCTTGAATTTCTAAAGTTACGGGTTACAAAAATTTATTTGAAAAATACAAAACACCAGTGTTATTTAAAATGTAATTATTTTCTCATAACTATCGGCCTAAAAAACAGATGCGTTTTGGGCTTTTTTTTATTTTGTGCTTATGCTGGTAATATAAAAATTTACTTATCACGGTGATTTTTTATTTAGCAAAAGATAAAGGAGACAGAAAAAATGAATGAATCAATCAAAGCTGTAACGTTATTCGCGATTTATTATTATCTGTTTTAGGTATCTTATTTTGTGCTTTTCCTTGTAATATAAAAATTTACTTATCGCGGTGATTTTTTATTTAGCAAAAGATAAAGGAGACAAAAAAAATGAATGAATCAATCAAAGCTGTAACGTTATTCGCGATTTATTATTATCTGTTTTAGGTATCTTATTTTGTGCTTTTCCTTGTAATATAAAAATTTACTTATCGCGGTGATTTTTTATTTAGCAAAAGATAAAGGAGACAGAAAAAATGAATGAATCAATCAAAGCTGTAACGTTTTTCGCGATTTATTATTATCTGCTTTAGGTATCTTATTTTGTGCTTTTCCTTGTAATATAAAAATTTACTTATCGCGGTAATTTTTTATTTAGCAAAAGATAAAGGAAACAGAAAAAAATGAATTAATCAATCAAAGCTGTAACGTTATTCGCGATTTATTATTATCTGCTTTAGGTATCTTATTTTATGCTTTTCCTTGTAATATAAAAATTTACTTATCGCGGTGATTTTTTATTTAGCAAAAGATAAAGGAGACAGAAAAAATGAATGAATCAATCAAAGCTGTAACGTTATTCGCGATTTATTATTATCTGTTTTAGGTATCTTATCTTGTGCTTTTCCTTGTAATATAAAAATTTACTTATCGCGGTGATTTTTTATTTAGCAAAAGATAAAGGAAACAGAAAAAATGAATCAATCAATCAAAGCTGTAACGTTATTCGCGATTTATTATTATCTGTTTTAGGTATCTTATTTTGTGCTTTTCCTTGTAATATAAAAATTTACTTATCGCGGTAATTTTTTATTTAGCAAAAGATAAAGGAGACAGAAAAAATGAATGAATCAATCAAAGCTGTAACGTTATTCGCGATTTATTATTATCTGTTTTAGGTATCTGCGTTTGTTTATTTTTCGTCGAAACGGGACAGTCGTGTGACCACTACGTTCTTGAACTCGCCAGCGAAAGCATTTGCCAAAAGTATCACACAGACGCCGTTCAGTGAGGCTGGTCATTAGCCAAGATCATCTGCTTTCTTCATACATACATTAACGTCTTGCGTTCTACTCTCGTTTAATACAACTTTTAAATACTCATTATAGTTTAAAATATTTTGTTAACAATGCCAATTTATCTATTAAATCCCTCGCATAATATAATTATGTGTGTTATTCTCTAATTTTGTTACAATCATGAAAAAACTTGAATCACAACAGCTATTGAAAAATAAATAAAAAGTAACATATATAATAATATAAATAGAAATCAATATAAAACAGAGGGAACAATTTTTTTTTCGATAATAAAAAAGAAAGAAAAATGACAAAAAGGATGAGAAATCGTGAAAGGTCGTTAAAATGCGAAAATCACAGCGATGAAGTCGATTTCACCATTTCCAAGTTCATTCAAACAATAGTATTGAATTTCCATTGCTCGATTGTTATTTAAATGGTGATTTAAACGCGACAAATGTACCGATATATTTCATGGATACGTGGAACAGGGAGAAACCTTTCGGCAGACTCTTGTCCTCTTCTTCCATTATTGGATCCAGGTCCTGGCGTTCTACGGTGCATCCATTGGCCCACGTGTTTTCCATCATGACGACGATCCCTTCTTCCAGTTAAATAATCGTAGAATCTTCAATCCCAGCATTCGCTCCGTAAGATTATTTCTCGGAACGATTTTTCACAATGATAACTCTTTGTTCAATTCTTCTCAACACAACATTTTAATCACTGACCACTGATTTGATTTTTTATCTTCAAAATTAATTATTTACAACCGGTCACGCCGAAAATTTATGCAAACAAATGCGCATAACAATTTAGCTCGATTCAATTTTTTTTGATAGCTAATAATTTATTTTCATTTCAATGTTGTAAAAGTTGTAAATATATCTATTTAAATAATCGTAGAATCTTCAATCCCCGAATTCGCTCCGTAAGATTATTTCTCGGAAGGATTTTACACAATGATAACTCTTTGTTCAATTCTTCTCAACACAACATTTTAATCACTGACCACTGATTTGATTTTCTATCTTCAAAATTAATTATTTAAAACCGGTCGTGCCGAAAATTTATGCAAACAAATGCGCATAACAATTTCGCTTGGTTCAATTTTTTTGATAGCTAATAATTTATTTTCATTTCAGTGTTGTAAAAGTTGTAAATATATCTATTTAAATAATCGTAGAATCTTCAATCCCAGAATTCACTCCGTAAGATTATTTCTCGGAACGAGTTTACACAATGATAATATATCTTTGTTCAATTAACTCTTTGTTCAATTCTTCTCAACACAACATTTTATTCACTGACCACTGATTTGATTTTCTATCTTCAAAATTAGTTATTTAAAACCGATCGCGCCGAAAATTTATGCAAACAAATGCGCATAACAATTTCGCTTGATTCAATTTTTTTTTGATAGCTAATAATTTATTTTCATTTCAATGTCAACTATCTGAATGAACTTGAACGGCCTCATTTCTCTCTTTAAATCTTATATAATTCTATCGTCATTATCGAGGTACGATTTTTTTTACAATTTGCACACAGTTGCACACAAATACGTTACTTTCGTCTAATTGACGTTATTAATTTTTATTTGATTCTTCAAATTTTCTGCTACAAAGAATCTCAAATTCTACTATAAATGGCTTTTACCAATTGTTTTATAATAAAGCATTAAAAAATTTCGAAAAAATTAATTACTTTGCGTTAATTAAAATTTCACTTCTAGAATTAATAACGATCGTTTTAGAATTTTTATTTCACGTTCAAGACATTTTTCTTTTGAGATAATGCCGTTTGGTTATTTTTTTTTTTTTTGTTCACTGGCTTTAGATATTTTTTTAATGCGAGCAGCCAAAGTGCAACGATCTCGATCTTTGATCGAGAGAACGGCGAAGCGCGTTGTTGCAATTCGCCGCGAGTGCAGTTAAGTTACTGTGGATGTCGGCGCGTTGGACGTCGGTGAACTTTTGAAGACGAAACTCGACGACGACGACGACGACGTTGTCGTATTGCCACGGGCGTGCCTTCGTTTCGTCTCGACATCTAAATTTAACGTCACGAAAATCCTCGAGACGGCACTTATAAATAGAGAGAGAGACTGTGGTTTTCGTCCCTCTGTATACCAAAGCCTGATGGCGTTGGTGGTAGTGGTGGTGGTGGTGGCTTTATCGCCCCTGGGGTGCTAGCCCCTACTTTCTCGTCTTCCTTTCTTCTCAACTGCAACTATCACCCAGTAAAAAAAAAAAAAAAAAAAAATGGAAACATAGTTTTTCCAACAGATTGGAAGCCTCGAGGGATTTTCATTGTTTGCTTTTTTCACTCACTGGATAAAAGGCACGTTACGTACTTCATTCGGTAAAACTTTGGTCGAACAATCACCGCACAAAATTTAAGGACTAAACAATGAAGAAAAGAAACATGATGTGAAATGTAACAATTCAGGACGTTTTTGTTTTTTACGAATAATAATACGAATAGTAATGAGTAAACTTTGTGTGCTTTTTTTACTCACTGGATAAAAGGCACGTTACGTACTTCATTCGGTAAAACTTTGGTCGCACAATCACCGCACGAAATTTAAGGACTAAACAATGAAGAAAAGAAACATGATGTGAAATGTCACAATTCAGGAGGTTTTTGTTTTCGAATAATAATACGAATAGTAATGAGTAAACTTTGTGTGCTTTTTTTACTCACTGGATAAAAGGCACGTTACGTACTTCATTCGGTAAAACTTTGGTCGAACAATCACCGCGCAAAATTTAAGGACTAAACAATGAAGAAAAGAAACATGATGTGAAATGTAATAATTCAGGACGTTTTTGTTTTTTACGAATAGTAATGAGTAAACTTTGTGTGTTTTTTTTACTCACTGGATAAAAGGCACGTTACGTACTTCATTCGGTAAAACTTTGGTCGAACAATCACCGCGCAAAATTTAAGGACTAAACAATGAAGAAAAGAAACATGATGTGAAATGTAATAATTCAGGACGTTTTTGTTTTTTACGAATAATAATACGAATAGTAATGAGTAAACTTTGTGTGCTTTATTTACTCACTGGATAAAAGGCACGTTACGTACTTCATTCGGTAAAACTTTGGTCGAACAATCACCGCACAAAATTTAAGGACTAAACAATGAAGAAAAGAAACATGATGTGAAATGTAACAATTCAGAACGTTTTTGTTTTTTACGAATAATAATACGAATAGTAATGAGTAAACTTTTTGTGCTTTTTTTACTCACTGGATAAAAGGCAAGTTACGTACTTCATTCGGTAAAACTTTGGTCTAACAATCACCGCACAAAATTTAAGGACTGAACAATGAAGAAAAGAAACATGATGTGAAATGTAACAATTCAGGACGTTTTTGTTTTTTACGAATAATAATACGAATAGTAATGAGTAAACTTTGTGTGCTTTTTTTACTCACTGGATAAAAGGCACGTTACGTACTTCATTCGGTAAAACTTTGGTCGAACAATCACCGCACAAAATTTAAGGACTAAACAATGAAGAAAAGAAACATGATGTGAAATGTAACAATTCAGGACGTTTTTGTTTTTTACGAATAATAATACGAATAGTAATGAGTAAACTTTGTGTGCTTTTTTTACTCACTGGATAAAAGGCACGTTACGTACTTCATTCGGTAAAAGTTTGGTCGAACAATCACCGCACAAAATTTAAGGACTGAACAATGAAGAAAAGAAACATGATGTGAAATGTAACAATTCAGGACGTTTTTTTTCGAATAATAATACGAATAGTAATGAGTAAACTTTGTGTGCTTTTTTTACTCACTGGATAAAAGGCACGTTACGTACTTCATTCGGTAAAACTTTGGTCGAACAATCACCGCACAAAATTTAAGGACTGAACAATGAAGAAAAGAAACATGATGTGAAATGTAACAATTCAGGACGTTTTTTTCGAATAATAATACGAATAGTAATGAGTAAACTTTGTGTGCTTTTTTTACTCACTGGATAAAAGGCACGTTACGTACTTCATTCGGTAAAAGTTTGGTCGAACAATCACCGCACAAAATTTAAGGACTAAACAATGAAGAAAAGAAACATGATGTGAAATGTAACAATTCAGGACGTTTTTGTTTTTTACGAATAATAATACGAATAGTAATGAGTAAACTTTGTGTGCTTTTTTTATCCATTGGATAAAAGGCACGTTACGTACTTCATTCGGTAAAACTTTGGTCGAACAATCACCGCACAAAATTTAAGGACTAAACAATGAAGAAAAGAAACATGATGTGAAATGTAACAATTCAGGACGTTTTTTTTTTCGAATAATAATACGAATAGTAATGAGTAAACTTTGTGTGCTTTTTTTACTCACTGGATAAAAGGAACGTTACGTACTTCCTTCGGTAAAACTTTGGTCGAACAATCACCGCACAAAATTTAAGGACTAAGCAATGAAGAAAAGAAACATGATGTGAAATGTAACAATTCAGGACGTTTTTGTTTTTTACGAATAATAATACGAATAGTAATGAGTAAACTTTGTGTGCTTTTTTTACTCACTGGATAAAAGGCACGTTACGTACTTCATTCGGTAAAACTTTGGTCGAACAATCACCGCACAAAATTTAAGGACTAAACAATGAAGAAAAGAAACATGATGTGAAATGTAACAATTCAGGACGTTTTTGTTTTTTTACGAATAATAATACGAATAGTAATGAGTAAACTTTGTGTGCTTTTTTTACTCACCGGATAAAAGGTACGTTACGTACTTCATTCGCTAAAACTTTGGTCGAACAATCACCGCACAAAATTTAAGGACTAAACAATGAAGAAAAGAAACATGATGTGAAATGTAACAATACAGGACGTTTTTGTTTTTTTACGAATAATAATACGAATAGTAATGAGTAAACTTTGTGTGCTTTTTTTACTCACTGGATAAAAGGCACGTTACGTACTTCATTCGGTAAAAGTTTGGTCTAACAATCACCGCACAAAATTTAAGGACTGAACAATGAAGAAAATAAACATGATGTGAAATGTAACAATTCAGGACGTTTTTGTTTTTTACGAATAATAATACGAATAGTAATGAGTAAACTTTGTGTGCTTTTTTTACTCACTGGATAAAACGAACGTTACGTACTTCATTCGGTAAAACTTTGGTCGAACAATCACCGCACAAAATTTAAGGACTAAACAATGAAGAAAAGAAACATGTGTGCTTTTTTTACTCACTGGATAAAAGGCACGTTACGTACTTCATTCGGTAAAACTTTGGTCTAACAATCACCGCACAAAATTTAAGGACTGAACAATGAAGAAAAGAAACATGATGTGAAATGTAACAATTCAGGACATTTTCGTTTTTTTTACAAATAATAATACGAATAGTAATCAGTAAACTTTGTGTGCTTTTTTTACTCACTGGATAAAAGGCACGTTACGTACTTCATTCGGTAAAACTTTGGTCGAACAATCACCGCACAAAATTTAAGGACTGAACAATGACGAAAAGTAACATGATGTGAAATGTAACAATTCAGGAAGTTTTTGTTTTTTACGAATAATAATACGAATAGTAATGAGTAAACTTTGTGTGCTTTTTTTACTCACTGGATAAAAGGCACGTTACGTACTTCATTCGGTAAAACTTTGGTCGAACAATCACCGCACAAAATTTAAGGACTGAACAATGAAGAAAAGAAACATGATGTGAAATGTAACAATTCAGGACGTTTTTGTTTTTTACGAATAATAATACGAATAGTAATGAGTAAACTTTGTGTGCTTTTTTTACTCACTGGATAAAAGGCACGTTACGTACTTCATTCGGTAAAACTTTGGTCGAACAATCACCGCACAAAATTTAAGGAGTAAACAATGAAGAAAAGAAACATGATGTGAAATGTAACAATTCAGGACGTTTTTGTTTTTTTACGAATAATAATACGAATAGTAATGAGTAAACTTTGCGTACTTTATGATTTTTCCAAAAAAGCGATATTACGCTTTTTGGGAACACGTTTCTCGATTTTACAACTTTTCTAGTTTCATTGTTTGCTCCTTTTGCCAAGTGGACAAAAGGCACTCCAGCACAATTTTCACAAGGAATTTCCACATAAAAAGGTTACCTATGGTTTAAAAATTGTATACACAAAATGTTCTGCACGTGTTTGAAGGCAACGTTGTCCGGAAACACGAACTCAGACGCGACCAGCATTTGGATGCGAATAGACAAGACGTGCTGTACGTCAACCGGTAATGAAAGAACGGATGTGTCCAAAAGATGCACTTCCGGAAAAATATCGTTTTCATATAAATGTATACATTAACACAATAAAGTATTAAATACTAAAAAAGCAATTCTATATAACAAGTATATAATATTTTTTTAACTACTTACCTGCACTGAAAAAAAGGATGCAAAGTAGAATCTTGCACATTGCTTCCTCATAGCGGAAGCTTTGTAAAAAGCGAAAAATAATGAGGAAGTAATGTGTAACGTTCTCCTTTGCATTCTTTTTTTTAATTTTAAATCATGGTAAAAAGACTTGTAACCGATATTTTCTGTGGTAGAATATGCGACTTGAGAAACATAGTGAAGAGCAAAATTCGATATCTTGAAGAAAACAAAATTATACAAACTATTAAAGCTCTAGTCCATTTTATGAAGAAGAAAATTGCAAAGTAAAATAAAATTTGAACATATTTTTTAATTTTTTAAAATGTATTATCAAAAACAAATGCGTCGATGTGCTTCACGTTTTCTAAATTTCAGCCCAATTGTTGAAACAGTTCTTGATAAATATAAGTTTGAATCTTAAGTGACTGCCACACGCACACACTGAGAGAAATTGAGACGGTCCTGATAACTATTCAATGATAATTGTATTTTATTAGTTCAGGTGACTATTTTCGTAGTTACATTAATAGTAACGTTGTTAATGTAACTACGAAAATAGTCACATTAACAATAACGTAGTTAATGTAACTACAAAAATAATCACCTGGACTAATAAAATATAATTATCACTGATTAGTTACCAATACCATCTTAATTTCTCTCAGTGCATCCATCCATAAATTTTGTCTAAAAATCAGACGCGAGAAATAAAAATAGGTAGAACTTGGTGTGAAACTGAATAAATTTCGTATGTGTTTCTGGAATTTAGGCTAACTGCACAGATCTCCCGGGCGTTTCTATCCACCTTTCAGTTTCAAGTCTCGCAGGCTCTCGGTTCTCAGTTAACACGCTGATTCTGAAGCACGAAATAACGAGTGTTGATTCAGCTGTTGCAAAGCGCTGATTTGCAGGCACTCCAAAGTCACCACTTGTCCTCGAAAAGCTCTAATGCAACGTGTTACATTGTACAAGAGACGCATCTTCATGTTACTGGTAAACCTACAAGCGATGAACCACAGATTCGTCGCCAATTTTTCATATTTATGGATTATCTTCTTCGCACATATGTTTCCAAATTACAGATATTTTAATGCACGAGGGTCACAAGACTTTTTCAGATTTAGATTAAAAATTTTTAGAATCTTCTCTAATTCAAACACAAGCTTTCTCCATTAACTTATAGATAAACCGTGACGAAAGATCGAAGTTCTTGCTGCATGAATGCAAGACTAATGAAAATCGCACAACGACTGTCTCCAGCACAGATAAGAGCTTTAGAATTGGCAAATCCTTGCTGATTTCGAGGATAGAAATTTACTTGAAATTCTGAGGTGATTAACGTGTATTCATAGATTCTCTAACATTAGTCACCTAATTTCAACTTCCTAATAACGTCATAAAATTGCGCAATTCACTCGAAATATCTTGCTGCAAAATGTTCAGCAACTTTGGCATCAATCTGAAGATTCATTTAGGTCCGTTTTATAATATAATTAGTTGCGATTGATAGAGAGTTTAAATAATATAAATTTAACTTTCATTCTCACTGAATATTAATGTACACTGTTAAAAATATATTGAAAATTAATAGATGTATTGGTATATTAAATTTCATTTAATATACTATTAAATTTAATACACAATTGTTAATTAATATACAAAGAAATTGTTGTAAAATTAATATACAGTATATTAAATACTTCATAAAACTTGTGTTTATAAAATAATTATTGGAATTTTACGACATATCTGTATATTAAATGAAATTTAATATACGCGTATCCGCAAAAAAACTTCCAATACTTTATATTAATTTTCATTAAAAAATTTCTAAAAGTGTAATGGAGCTCTGAAAAGAAAAAAGCAAACGCTAACTTGGAGAATCGTTGAGTAAGGTAATTCTAAACCTGTGATGGCTAAAGCATTTAAAAACGAGCCTCCAAATGCTATGACGAAGACAAAAATTAAACAAAACTTACCGGCTGCATCCACTGCAGTAATATTTCTACGGTGTTGACATCAGGCGGTGGCGGTGGTTTTGGGGAATTTTGAATGGCAGTTACGAGATTTCTTGCGGCATCCTTGACGGAATCTTTCCACTCGGACGTTCCGTCAGCTCCCTCTGCACAAGCGCCTAAAAAGAGGCAACATTGGATAAATAAATTAAAAATGCAACATTATGCGTGCACGATTATTATGTGTGTGTGTGTGAGTGAGATGTGAGGATATACGTAGCGCGAGACAGTTCCCAGCACAATAACAGCCAATAGGGGACAATAATTGGCAATGAATGAGTTTTTATTTGTCGCAAACAAGGGGTTGATCACATCGACAGAGAGGAGAAGCGCAGAGACAGGGAAAGTGGACATCGTTTATCTCCATTTCGGCGATCAATTGAATCGACTTAATAGCAAATTAAGCCTATGCCACTGCTGCCCTTTCCCACAAATATTTCTCTATAATATAGAATCCTACTTTTCTCCATCGTTATTTTTTTTTCCTCAAGTTATCATTATTTTCTACCTGACTTTCCAACTTTTTTGCTTTCAGGTTTTCCTTTCCGCACCGAGAGAAAAGATTTCATTGACGCCAAAGAAATTGGTGGATTGATTTTTTTTCATTGATTTCAATGAAATAGTACATTTGAATTTCAAAGAGAACATTTTATTGCCTGTAAATAAAGATTTACTTAGTGAGCATACAATGAAGAAACAGTTTCATTGTTTTAAAGAGACGTTTTCATTGGTTCAAAGAAACGTTTTCATTGATCTCTCTCTCGCACCTAACCTCACGTTTTTTGGTTTCCGGTTCTTCCGAACGAACAGCTTCGAATTTCGAGGAGCCAGAAGCTAGCCTATTTCTGCCCTACTTCCTTACATACTCACAAAAACAAGGATGCAAAGTAGAACCTTGCACATTGCTTCCTCATTATTTTTCGCGTTTTACAAAGCTACCTCTATGAGGAAGTATGTTATTCAATTTTTGGCTTCCTCATAGAGGAAGCTTTGTAAAACGCGAAAAATAATGAGGAAGCAATGTGCAAGGTTCTACTTTGCATCCTTGTTTTAATTAGACAAATATACATGTTGTCGATTCGCTTTTTCTATTTCGTTATTACGTTATTTCGTGATTATTAGAGCATTTCCGAAAGTGAATGTGATAATGTATATTTTTTAAAAGAATTCAACATTCCATAAAATCAAAAATTTCATACCGTTCGTCACTAAATTATACATATATAAAGGCTGAATATTGTTTCATTTATATACAAAATTTGAGCTCGCTATCTTAAGTTTTGTAAAAGTTACAATAGAGCGATAATGTCAAGTTTTTGAAAAATTCAAAACATCATAAAATTTTAACGGTTCAACCAATCTTAACCAAATTCAATAGCGATCATCGGCGTATGAAAGCTCAAATTTATACCAATTTTAAGATCAATATCTCGAAAATTGAAAGAGTTATCGCGTAAACAGACATTTTTAAAAAAATTAAAAAACGCGTAATAATTTAACGATGAAGTGGATTTTAACAAAAATCTATATGAACAATGAGGCTTGATCCCTCTATCTATGGTCCAAATTTCAGCTTGATATCTCAAGGCATTCCCGAGTTATAAAGGTTTACTTTTTTCGATCGTGTAACATACACACACAGACATTTTTTCTAAATCACTTTTCTCGACATTTTGGCCCATTCTGAGTGTACTGACATGAAAATCTCGAAAAAAAAAAAATTTTCATGAAAACAAAGCTTCCTCTATGAGGAAGCAATTGAGTTTTATTTGCCGCGTGCTTCAGGAAATAATAGGTTTCGAAATTTTGAGCTGATAAGAAGAAGATTTCATTGAATCAGTGACGATATCTTTGAAATCAATGAAAAAGGTTCATTGGTTTAAAGAAATGTTTCTTCGAATCAATGTCACTACTTTTCATTGAGTTTGAGATCATTCAAAGAAAAGATAGTATTGAAATTCAAGTATTTCATTTCATTGGCAAAGATTTCCGTGAATCAATGAAACTTTTTCTCTCGGTGCGGTCGCATGTTTATAAATGATGTTAACTTGCTATACTTACAATTTAAGTGAATATGTGTAATGCAAGATAAGAGGACTTCACATTATATCTATTATAGTATTGTGTAGGAACTTAAGAAAATTAAATTTTTCTTTTATAAATGGAGAAAAGTGATAAAGTGGATTTATTTACCGGAAATAATCCCGTCCATTTGCAGCAAAGCGGCTTCGAGCATTTTGCTGGCTTCGGATGAGCTTTTTGTGAGGAAAGTTGTTGATTCGTTAGCCTCTGTGCCGTTGCTCTCCTCACCCTTGCCCATGATCCGAACCTGCAACCAGATTCATCCGATGTATCCACGATAATTCAGACTGTGAGAGTTCAACTCTAATACATAATACATTCCACTCTCCATAGCAATGGAACCGTTACACACACATTTATCTTATTATTCGGCGTTTGAATAAGAACAAATGTATCCCTTGTTTTTTTTTTACCATTCAAGTAATTATATAAAATACACATTTTATTATACAGCATTTTTTATATTTTTAATTTGTGCACCAAAAGCACATTACCAGTTATCATATGCAAGCCCATTTTTGTTTATATCAATTGATTTTTAATTATTGCAGAAAATATTAGAAATAATAAAGTAAGCAACGCTGCGAGCAACTGTTTTCTTTCTGAAGAAAGAGTTGTGACTGCTGCGACGACAGTCGCGACTTTAGGGTCTCGACGAGAAGAAATACAACGGGGTAAGAGTGAGTCATTGGATGTTCCGAGGGATTCGCGAGTGTCTCGGACTTCGACCCCTTTCCCCGAGGGAAGAAAAAAGGGAAAGACAATGTCGAACATTAAATTCTCAAAGAATACCAGAGAATAAAGAACCTCTGGGACATTAAGTGTAATCGTTGAGTTCGGAAATGATAATACAATTTTTGTTATTATCTATATTAAGCACAAAATCAAAAGCCAATACCCAAGTAAAAAAATTATATATAGAGTATATAAAAAATATATATAGTTTTAAACATAGAATTGGGCATATACACTGTTAAAAATATTTTGAAAATTAATATATGTATTGGAAGTTCTTTTCCAGATACGGTATATTAAATTTCATTTAATATACAGATATATTGTAAAGTTCCAATAATTATATTATGAACACATCTTTTATGAAGTGTTTAGTATACTGTACATTAATTTTGCAACAATTTTTTTATATACTAATTAATATTTGTATATTAAATTTAATATAGGCGCATCCGCAAAAAAACTTCCAATACTTTATATTAATTTTCATACAAACATTTCTAACAGTGTATAGTTTTTATAAAATCTATATACAATTTATATACAATTTATACATAAACCGAACTGTACAGGGGATCTTACATATAAATTGCATATAGATTGTATATAGATTTTATACAAACTATATATGCCTAATTCCATATGTCGGACTATATATAATTTTTTTACTTGGGTAGTCTGTCTGATTTTTAAACACGATCACTCATTTTGTGTATATTAAACGGTGCTGTTTATAAATTAGCATTTTCTTTTTTTTTTTGTGCTCTCAAATCGGTCGTAAAATTTTTATTTCGATTATTTATTAATTAATCTCGAAAAGTCGATTGAAAAAAAAATGTATAAGCTGTTAAAAATATTTGAAAAATTCATATACTTTTGTAGTAAATTTTTATGCTGAAGTTCGGATATCAAGTTTAATTTACACAACACTGTAAAAATCCTGTACTATCAAAAACGGCTTTTCAACGTGTTTAGTATATCGTAAATTAGTTTTACGACTTGTATATAAAATGTAATATACGGTAATTTAATAATGCAATAAAATAATTTAATTTTTCCATAAATAAAGTGTACGCAAAAATTTCGTATAAAAACGTGTGAATTAGCATGAAGAATATTATTACTGTGTGTAGTAAAGAGGAAAAAATGCGTTACATGACGTTTTTGCGGAGTGAGGTAATTTCGCGGAGACTCGAACTAACTGTAACCAGAACTGTCACCGTTAAATGCACGTGGGTTGGGGACTTGACGTAACGTGGCGCTTTCGGTGTCTCGTCTGCTATTTCATCGTAGTAACTATGTGGGGCATGTCACAGTGACACCCATAAGATCGTGAACCGCTTCCGTAGGCGATTGACCGGTACACCCATTCACTACTAACTCAATCTCATAAAATAACAATATCAATAATAATATTAATCAAACAAATTATCAGGGTTCGGAATTTTTATTAAAATTCCGCTCCAAAATTAAACAAGACAATAAAAAATCATGTCACGAGACAAAATAATGTCTGATTTAAATAAGCCAAATTACCTTAAATTTTTGGTGGGATTTCGAGCAGAATTGGAATAAAAACAGCTAGTAACTTTAAATAATTTCAATAACATTTTTGGCGAGTGTAAAATAATATTTTTATTCACGACATGAGTAAATCTAAACATCACATTTAATTTTTGTTGTTTTTTTTTAATTATTCACAATTACTATTTTTTTTTAAAATAAATGCTTAAATTAATGTATTTTTTTTTGCAAGTGCAAAAGAATGTTTTCATTTGCAAAGAGGATAAATCTTACCGTATCGTTGCATGTTTTTTTTGTTTTGTTTTTATAATAGAAAAATTCTAATGAACGAAGCACTGAGTTTCAATTGTTGTTTTAACGAGGGTACAACTAAAGGAGATGCACGAACGAGGAATCGATCAACAGGTACTCGAGAGCAACGCCCAACAGTTCGTCCACCATAGCGCCTACCATCCGACTGCGTCTCTGTCTCCTCGGGAGTTTTCTGCCGCCCTCGTGCATTTCCCTCTCCTTCTCTTACGCTCTATTAACCATTTATCCGACGGCAGAGACACTCGACGTCGTCGTACGCGACACTAGGATTCCACCACCACTCACTCGGCATCGACACATCATTTTTCAGCGTTTAAGTCATCAGCACACTGAGAAAAAAATCTGGTAGGTAATTAAAAAAAAAGGATGCAAAGTACACTGTAAAAAAAAATCTACTTGAAATTTTGTGTATTTTTACTGGAAGTTTTTACTCATAAACCAGTATATTAAATTTAGTATACAAGTGTAATGTAAAATTAATGTATGATACAGCACATTCAATAATTTACTTTAATTTTACAGCAAAAGTACTTGAATTTTAATAATTTGCTTTAATTTTACTGGAAAAGTACACATGAATTTCATAGCGCAATTGTATATTAAATTTCGATGACGAGTTTATGAATAAAAACTTCCAATCTTTTGTAACAATGTAGAACCTTGCACATTGCTTCCCCATTCTTTTTCGCTTTTTACAAAGCCGGCTCTATGAGAAAGTTTCTTTATTTTATTTTTGGCTTCCTCATAGAGGAAGCTTTGCGAAAGATGAAAATTATTGACGAAGTTGATGATTTCTGACATTTTACAAAATCCAGAGCAACACCAACAAATTTTTAAAAAATTCAAAATCACGTAAAATCCGGAACCGCTTTACCGATCATCACCAAATATGGTACGTAGCAGGGCTGAATGTTATTTTTCCTGTGTTGAAAATTTCAGTCGATTAGTTGAAATTTTACCTGAATTAAAGCGAAACGAAAATTTTTCGAAAAATTCAAAATCTCATAAAAACCGAACCGCTTTACCGATTTGGCCCAAATTCAATACCAAAGGTCGTATCACTTTGTTCAATTTTTCAGCGTTTAAGTCATCGATCGTCGGCATAGCACACTGAGAAAAATCTGGTAATTTAGAAAAAAAAACGGATTCAAAGTAGAACCTTGCACATTGCTTCTTCATTATTTTTCGCTTTTTACAAAGCCGCCTCTATGAAGAAGTTTCTTTATTTTATTTTTGGTTTCCTCATAGAGGAAGCTTTGCGAAAGATGAAAATTATTGACGAAGTTGATGATTTCTGACATTTTACAAAATGCAGAGCGACACCAATAAATTTTTAAAAAATTCAAAATCACGTAAAATCCGGAACCGCTTTACCGATCATCACCAAATATGGTACGTAGCAGGGCTGAAGGTTATTTGTCCTGTGTAGAAAATTTCAGTCAATTAGTTGAAATTTTACCTGAATTAAAGCGAAACGAAAATTTTTCGAAAAATCCAAAATCTCATAAAAACCGAACCGCTTTACCGATTTGGCCCAAATTTAATACGAAAGGTCGTATCACTTTGTTCAATTTTTCAGCGTTTAAGTCATCGATCGTTGGCATAGCACACTGAGAGAAAAATCTGGTAATTAAAAAAAAAAACGGATGCAAAGTAGAATCTTGCACATTGCTTCTTCATTCTTTTTCGCTTTTTACAAAGCCGCCTCTAAGAGGAAGTTTCTTTATTTTATTTTTGGCTTCCTCATAGAGGAAGCTTTGCGAAAGATGAAAATTATTGACGAAGTTGATGATTTCTGACATTTTACGAAATGCAGAGCGACACCAATAAATTTTTAAAAAATTCAAAATCACGTAAAATTCAGAACCGCTTTACCGATCATCACCAAATATGGTACGTAGCAGGGCTGAATTTTATTTTTCCTGTGTAGAAAATTTCGGTCGATTAGTTGAAATTTTACCTGAATTAAAGCGAAACGAAAATTTTTCGAAAAATTCAAAATCTCATAAAAACCGAACCGCTTTACCGATTTGATCCAAATTCAATACCAAAGGTCGTATCACTTTGTTCAATTTTTCAGCGTTTAAGTCATCGATCGTCGGCATAGCACACTGAGAGAAAAATCTGGTAATTTAAAAAAAAAAAAAGGATGCAAAGTAGAACCTTGCACATTGTTTCCTCATTCTTTTTCGCTTTTTAAAAAGCCGGCTCTATGAGAAAGTTTCTTTATTTTATTTTTGGCTTCCTCATAGAGGAAGCTTTGCGAAAGATGAAAATTATTGACGAAGTTGATGATTTCTGACATTTTACGAAATCCAGAGCGACACAAATAAATTTTTAAAAAATTCAAAATCACCTAAAACCGAACCGCTTTACCGATCATCACCAAATATGGTACGTAGCAGGGCTGAATTTTATTTTTCCTGTGTAGAAAATTTCAGTAGATAAGTTGAAATTTTACCTGAATTAAAGCGAAACGAAAATTTTTTGAAAAATTGAAAATCTTATAAAAACTGAACTGCTTTACCGATTTGGCCCAAATTTAATACGAAAGGTCGTATCACTTTGTTCAATTTTTCAGCGTTTAAGTCATCGATCGTCGGCATAGCACACTGAGAGAAAAATCTGGTAATTTAAAAAAAAAGGATGCAAAGTAGAACCTTCCACATTGTTTCCTCATTCTTTTTCGCGTTTTACAAAGCCGCCTCTAAGAGGAAATTTCTTTATTTTATTTTTGTCTTCCTCATAGAGGAAGCTTTGCGAAAGATGAAAATTATTGACGAAGTTGATGATTTCTGACATTTTACAAAATCCAGAGCGACATCAATAAATTTTTAAAAAATTCAAAATCACGTAAAATCCGGAACCGCTTTACCGATCATCACCAAATATGGTACGTAGCAGGGCTGAAGGTTATTTGTCCTGTGTAGAAAATTTCAGTCAATTAGTTGAAATTTTACCTGAATTAAAGCGAAACGAAAATTTTTCGAAAAATTCAAAACCTCATAAAAATCGAACCTCTTTACCGATTTGGCCCAAATTCAATACCAAAGGTCGTATCACTCTGTTCAATTTTTATACGAAGTTTCAGTCCGGCAGCTAAAAATTTGTTCGAACTAGAGCATTTACGTACTTTTTTCAAAATTTCAATATTCTTATAAAAATGAAATGCGTTAAGCGATTTTTGTAAAACTTGTACCAATTGAAGATTACCTGTACATGTACATGTTATTTCAATTTTAGCTGATTCGGTCGAATACTTTATAAGTAACAGATATATTAATTTTTGGCCTTCCATCACACACACATACATACATCCGGACAATTTTTCTAAATCACTTTTCTCGACGTTTCAGACCATTTTAAACGTTTTGACATGAAAATCTCGAAAAAAAAAATTTCATGAAAACAAAGCTTCCTCTATGAGGAAGCAAAAATAATTACACTGACGATAATCTAACTATAAACTATAATTCCCAGGAGGAACGTCTATATTTTATGGTCATAGCAAATATAAGAAAATAGTTGGATGAACCATTAATACAATTCCCAGGAGGAAAGTATATATTTTATGGTTTTAGCAAATATAATTAGAATAGCAATCACCAAAATGATAATGGTTTCAAAAACTATTCTAATAGTTCCAAATATTCCGTTTCGTTACACTGAGAAAAAAAAAATCGTTACAACCAACAAAACGTGCGTTTGCGGGCAGCGAAAAGAATATTTTGTCGATTGTACAAAATATTTGGCGCTGGTAATCGAATAATGTTTGGATTGATCAGCTCTTGCTTCGATCAATTCCATATTTCATTCGATCAAAAGAATATTCTTTTCGCTGCCCGCAAGCGCACGTTTTGTTGGTCCTAACGATTTTTTTTCTTAGTGTAAGTACATATACGATTTCAACATTTGTTTCCAATAAACTTGCAAGTATCGTTTATTGAATCATATTATCATCGCTTCAACCATAAAACATTGCAAGCCTTCCTATATTCGTTTTATCATGTGAAATCGTTAAATCAACGATATGCTTTTCCCTCAGTGCTTTCTCTTTGTCGTGTGTTTCTCGGTACTTTGGTTTAAGGAGGTTGGATACCCAACTCAAAATGATAAAAACGTGCTCAAATTTTTGCAGGATACTCGTCGATACAAATCACATCTCCATGCCAAATTCAATGGCAATCGTCTAGATGGTTATCGAGAAATTAATTATTGAAATTACACTCTTATACATGGGCAACATAGCAGAAACTATATGCACCTCCAAAGCTATGCTCAAAAGTATACTAAAAATGATAAAAGATTGTTATTAACAGAACCAAATCATACCTTGTATTTTTGAGAAGAAGTTTTACGAAGACCGAAATGATTCGTCTGCTTGGTTGCCGAGAAAACGTAAAAACAAAACTGCTCGAATAGTATACAACGATGTACGCCAGTGAACGCGCGTCACGGACCTCTCTCTCGCTCATAGCGTCCCCGGCAACCCGCGCACAACTTGGCCTTTCCGCGCACCTCCCCGCCAGAAAGACGGTATCCAACCTCCTTAATGACTTTTCGAGATAAGAGGATTATTTGCATAAGAAGGGCTCGCGGCATTATCTTAAACTACAGTTCATTACCAAATCACTTTATTTATGTATAAACAGCACATACTCATCGATATATGTAATTCATTTTCCCTGAAGCAATCCTGAAGGGGAGGCATAACGATAACGGTCATCGCGTCGATATAATTGTTTTTGTTATTGTTCTGAAACAATTTCAACTTTTTCTTCGAAAAAAGGGTACAATTTTTATAACAGTAGTTTAAAAAAAAATCAATTTTTTGTAATATATCATAGAAACGTTTTATTAATTATTTATTTGTTTTTAAAAATTACTGGAGAAGCCTAAATGATTTTGCACAATTTTTTGTCAAAAAATCGGTGCATGGCATTTTTTATGTGTCGTAAATAAAATGATGCTGGAATTGTACGAAAAAAGAAATCTTTTTTTTTACAGTTTTTACAGTCACCTTTAGGCCGTTTTCTAAATTTTGTGCCTGTTTTTGGGAATAACAAGAAGCGACTAACGAACCGATAACAAAGAGCTGATGATAAAATTTAGGACACCCGATGTGAGCTCATCAATAGCAAACATATACATGTATATGGGCAAGCTGTTTTCGCATACAGCATGTACATTGATTTCGCAGCATATTCGGGTCAATCTCTCTCGAGGGAGAAACCCATTGAATCCTCTGCCCTTCCCGGACACTTGTTGCGTCGATGCGTAGATACGCAACGTGCGTCTACGCGCAATAAAAGATATTAAGGATGTTCGACTGATTCACACTATTCAAATCAGTACCAAATTTTTGGATTTCTGTTTCATTATAGTTTAATGCATTAAATAACTGTAGTGTAGCGTTGATTTGTATTGAAGCATGTACACTTAACCGAGAGAAAAATGAATAGTGACGGATTTGCATAAAGATTAATTGCTTAACGTTACTTTCCAATGGGATACATTTTCGTTCAGTTTTTTCCAAGAATAATCCATAATATTTTGCCAATTTTTATGAGTGATGACTCATTCTCTTTCATAAAAGATGCTCTACAAATTGACCGACTGGATATTTGATATTAATGCTCGTTTAATAATTATAGCTATTTGTTTATGAAAGTATTTTGATTTTTGTTAAACAATACGCTATAATTATTAAACGATCCACAATATCAAATATCCAGCTGGTCAATTTGTAGAGCATCTTTTAAGAAAGAGAATGAGCCATCACTCGTCAAAAGTGGCAAAAAATTATAGATTATACTTGAAAATAACTGAACGAAAATGTATCCGATTGGAAAGTAACGTTAATTAGTTAATCTGTATGCAAATTCGGCACTATTAATCTTTCTCCGGTTTAAGTGTACATCTTTCAATTCAAACTAATCTCTACTATTGTTATTTAATGCATTAAATTTTAATGAAACAATTACAAAAATTTAGCACTGATTTGACTAGTGTGAAACAGTCGAACATCCTTAAGGTGTTCCTATGGACGATGTACTTTAAATGCCATCGTTCTGAAATTCTTATAGAATCTTCGCCAATAATTTAAAAAATTTTCTGCAGAATTTGAATCTGATCGCCTACCGTACTCCGGAAATATTCAATGTCAAAGTTGTTCATGCAGTATACGTCATAGGTTACACTCGCTTAGAAAGAATAGATGATGAAATGAAAAGAAAAAAACAAAGCTGCAAAGTAGAACTTTGCAAATTGCTTCCTCATTATTGTTGGATTTTTACAAAGCTTCCTCTATGAAGAAATCTCTAAAAAGAAATTTTTACGAAGCTTTCTCTATGCAAAATCTATTTTGGCGTCTTCATAGAGGAAGCTTTGTAAAAATCCAACAATAATGAGGAAGTAATTTGCAAAGTTCTACTTTGCAGCCTTGTTTTAAAAGAATTTTAATGGCATTAGTTTTGAATCCCTTGACAGATTCTCGCCAGATTCGAGCTGATGCTTAGTTTACCTACACTCTACTTGTGGACTAAATTTGAGCCCGATATCTTAAAAATTGCGGAAGTTAGAGCAAAAACAAAAAATTCAAAATGCCATAAATTTTAAACTCCTTAACGGATTGACGTCAAATTCACTCTCAAATTTTATTTAATAACAGTCCACGTGCGGACCAAATTTGAGCCCGATATCTTAAAAATTGCGAAATTTAGAGCACGAACAATAAATTTGAAAAAATTAAAAAATGCCATAAATTGTGAACCACTTAACGGATGGATACCAAATTTAATCCCAAACACTATTTGATAACAGTCCACTTTTGGTCCAAGTTTGAGCCGGACATCATAAAAATTGCGGGAGTTAGAGCCCGAACTGACATTCTCAAAAAAATTCAAAATGCCATAAATTTTGAACATCTTGATGGATTAACTCCAAATTCAATCCCATACCTTGTTTAACGACAGTTTATTCGTGGTTGAAATTTGAGCCCGATATCTTAAAAATTGCGAAAGTTAGAGCACGAATAATAAATTTCAAAAAATTTAAAAATGCCATAAATTGTGAACCACTTAACGGATGGACACCAAATTTAATTCCAAACACTATTTGATAACAGTCCACTTCTGGTCCAAGTTTGAGCCGGATATCATAAAAATTGCGGGATTTAGAGCCCGAACTGACATTCTCAAAAAAATTCAAAATGCCATAAATTTTGAACACCTTGATGGATTAACTCCAAATTCAATCCCATACCTTGTTTAACGACAGTTTACTCGTGGTTCAAATTTGAGCCCGATATCTTAAAAATTGCGGAAGTTAGAGCACGAACAATAAATTTCAAAAAATTTTAAAATGCCATAAATTGTGAACCCCTTAACGGATCGACACCAAATTTAACCCCAAACACTATTTGATAACAGTCCACTTTTGGTCCAAGTTTGAGCCGGATATCATAAAAATTGCGGGATTTAAAGCCCGAACTGACATTCTCAAAAAAATTCAAAATGCCATAAATTTTGAACATCTTGATGGATTAACTCCAAATTCAATCCCATACTTTGTTTAACGACAGTTTACTCGTGGTTCAAATTTGAGCCCGATATCTTAAAAATTGCGAAAGTTAGAGCATGAACAATAAATTTCAAAAAATTTAAAAATGCCATAAATTGTGAACCACTTAACGGATGGATACCAAATTTAATCCCAAATACTATTTGATAACAGTTCACTTTTGGTCCAAGTTTGAGCCGGACATCATAAAAATTGCGGGAGTTAGAGCCCGAACTGACATTCTCAAAAAAATTCAAAATGCCATAAATTTTGAACATCTCGATGGATTAACTCCAAATTCAATCCCATACCTTGTTTAACGACAGTTTACTCGTGGTTCAAATTTGAGCCCGATATCTTAAAAATTGCGGAAGTTAGAGCACGAACAATAAATTTCAAAAAATTTTAAAATGCCATAAATTGTGAACCCCTTAACGGATCGACACCAAATTTAACCCCAAACACTATTTGATAACAGTCCACTTTTGGTCCAAGTTTGAGCCGGATATCATAAAAATTGCGGGATTTAAAGCCCGAACTGACATTCTCAAAAAAATTCAAAATGCCATAAATTTTGAACATCTTGATGGATTAACTCCAAATTCAATCCCATACTTTGTTTAACGACAGTTTACTCGTGGTTCAAATTTGAGCCCGATATCTTAAAAATTGCGAAAGTTAGAGCATGAACAATAAATTTCAAAAAATTTAAAAATGCCATAAATTGTGAACCACTTAACGGATGGATACCAAATTTAATCCCAAATACTATTTGATAACAGTTCACTTTTGGTCCAAGTTTGAGCCGGACATCATAAAAATTGCGGGAGTTAGAGCCCGAACTGACATTCTCAAAAAAATTCAAAATGCCATAAATTTTGAACATCTCGATGGATTAACTCCAAATTCAATCCCATACCTTGTTTAATGACAGTTTACGCGTGGTTCAAATTTGAGCCCGATATCTTAAAAATTGCGAAAGTTAGAGCATGAACAATAAATTTCAAAAATTTTTAAAATGCCATAAATTGTGAACCACTTAACGGATGGACACCAAATTTAATCCCAAACACTATTTGATAACAGTCCACTTCTGGTCCAAGTTTGAGCCGGATACCATAAAAATTGCGGGAGTTAGAGCCCGAACAGACATTCTCAAAAAAATTCAAAATGCCATAAATTTTGAACACCTTGATGGATTAACTCCAAATTCAATCCCATACCTTGTTTAACGACAGTTTACTTGTGGTTCAAATTTGAGCCCGATATCTTAAAAATTGTGAAAGTTAGAGCACGAACAATAAATTTCAAAAAATTTTAAAATGCCATAAATTGTGAACCCCTTAACGGATCGACACCAAATTTAACCCCAAACACTATTTGATAACAGTCCACTTTCGGTCCCAGTTTGAGCCGGATATCATAAAAATTGCTGGAGTTAGAGCCCGAACTGACATTCTCAAAAAAATTCAAAATGCCATAAATTTTGAACACCTTGATGGATTAACTCCAAATTCAATCCCATACCTTGTTTAACGACAGTTTACTCGTGGTTCAAATTTGAGCCGGATATCTTAAAAATTGCGACGGCTATCGTGCTAACAAAAAATTGTGCACATACGCACACACACATACAGACATTTTTTCTAAACCACTTTTCTCGATGTTTAGACCATTCTGAATGTCCTGACATGAAAATCTCGAAAAAAATTTTTTTCACGAAAACAAAGCTTCCTCTACGAGGAAGCAAAAAGCCAAAAAATTGTATCGAGGAGAGAATCTTTTTCCTCAACTTGGGTTCAAATTTCAAGTCGATTGTCTACTTCATTTTTGAGATATCAGAGAAAGTATCTATTCTCCTCTGACTCATACATTTTCGGATTATCGCGCTCTCTCGCACCAACGCGTTGATTGTTTGTCTTGCACGGAAAACAATTCATATCTGCCCCTCTGACACCCGCGTTGCGGGCGTCCATAGGAACACGTTAAGTGGCAGTGATACACCAGCTGTAATTTCTTCGCCCAATGTTAAACGCCTATAGCTCTGTCTCTCTCGCACTATTCATTTTTTAATTCTCACAAAAAAACGACTGAATCGATTGAAGAGCCAGAAGCTTAGTCTTATTCTGCCGTATTTCCGCATATTCTCTCAAAATTTGAGCCCTATCTGTCGAGAAGTTTAGAAGAAAATAGCTTTGAAAATTTCTGCGGGGGGGAGGGGAGTATAACTGCCTCTTAAGAGTCAACAACAATTAAATGTAAACAATGTAAAACAATAACTAAATGTACTTCAAATACTCTAATAACACCAATCTACTAATACTCAAAATTACAAAAATAAAGAAGTTGTGTTATTAGTTAGTTTCGATTTTTTAAAATTGTAATTTTCCATTTTTTTCATCGATGAAATCTTAAATAGTTGTTCAATGATACGTTAGCATATTGATTACACGTTTATATACAAAATGAGAGAAATTGAGTGGTAAAAGTCGAATTACCTCAATTTTTGCGCATTCAATTGACGACTTCCCGTCGGTCAGCTTGTCGCACGCGTTTCACTGCACAACGAAAACGCCGGGCACCGATCACCAAACATTTAAGGTCGCGATTTACAGAAAAATGAGTCTCGCGATATTTAAAAAAAAATGGCCTCGAGTTGTCGAGCTCTTAGGAACGAAACTGCACGTAGCGGTAGCTTCGAAGCTACTTATGAATGTTTTGATTCCTCAATTAACGCACCCACTTTAAACAAGGGTTCAAGGATGTCGGATAATTGCCGCGCAGAGCTGCCACACCACTGCATTCACGTATAACTATGAGAGCTAACGGAAGCTAATCGATTATAGAGGTTATGTTATCCGAATTATCGGTCTTTTGTTATCTTATTATTATTCAGACTGTCATGAAGGCACTTTAATCAAATTTCCAGTATTTGCACTTCCGGAATGTTATACGGGTGTAAATAAAAAAGAACGTTAAAAAAACAGAATTATTGTTCACATTGCGAAATTATTATTTTTAAGGCTCTTTTTTTTAACACTTCAGAGGCACATAAAACTAATTTGCGTTCAGCACTTTGAGGCTCTCGAGATGCAACAACGCTTTGAATGTAAAATCTCGAAGAACGAGGTTATGTACGCTCAACAAGTGTGCGAGGTAGAAAAAAATTTGTACAAACTGATACGTCGAGGACACTCAAAGTCCTCGAAATAGAAAGTCTCAGCTTTATAAGTTTAGATTATACGAAGGATTTTTCACCTCATTTAATTCCATATTTGCGTTATATTTTACGCGAAACGAAAAAAAATTCAATAATCGGCTGCTCAGAATTAACAGAAATTCTCTAAAGTCGTACGTACTTTTTTTTTTAAACGTACTGTTATCGACAAAAGGAGTTAATTTTTCAATCACGCACTCGGCTAAAGTAACGCACCGACGAGGCTTCGAGAAGCTGCGTCTTATTTGCACATCGGGAAGTCGCAGATAACCCAAAGATAAAAAATAATAATATTCCACTGTTAATCTAAGAACTGACGAAAACACCGGATTCACTGTGTACACACAAAGCCGCTACTCACGATCCTTTCTGTATTTGTATTTATAGGCTGTAGCGGTTTATTTGCAAAAACACGAAGGCTCACATACACACACTCACACATACCTGAAAAATGTATATATTACCCGAGATGTGTGTGACGTTTGACGAGCTCTCTAAATTTTAACGACAAGCAGTGCCAATCGAATCGAAAAAATGAGGTTATGTCACCTCATGTTTTTATCCAATAACGGCAGGAAAAACATTTTAAAAATGCAATAAAAAGGCTCGCAAACAACATCTGATCTATTTCTGAGCTTCCTGAAGTATTTTTTCTCATAGTCGTTGTCTGGGAATCATATTTGTAATCTCTGTTAAAAAATAATCGATTGGCAACAATGTCGCCAATCGCGATATCGGTATATGAGAAAACACACACAAAGCCGCTACTCCTGATTGTTTCTGAATTTGTATTCGCCGTGATATTTTCTGTATTTGTATTTGCTGTAGCGGTTAATTCGCGAAAACACGAAAACTTACACACACGTCTACAAAAGGTATATATTATACGAGACGTAGTGTGACGTTTGACGAGCTGTCGAAGTTTTATCGAGAAGCGTTGCCAATCGAAACGAAAAAGTGAGGTTATGTCACCTCGCGTTTCCCATCGAAATAAAGCACGAAAAATCTATAAAAAGACAATAAAAAAAGCTTGCAAACTGCTGCTAGACTGTTTCCCAAGTCCCTAAAGTAGTTTATGGAATATTCGTTGTTTATAAAGCATATTTGGAATGTTGGTTGGAAAATAATAGATTGGCAACAATGTCGTCAATCCCGATATCGGTGAACGAGAAACACACGTATACAGCCACTTCCGTTACATTTTATTGGTGTGGCTGTGTTTGTTCTGGCAGTGCTGCTGCTCGCGGTCGTCGTGTCGTCGTCGTCGTCGTCGTCGTCGTGTAGTAATAATAAAAGAAAAAAGAAAAAGATAGTCGAGAGAAATAAATAAAAGTAAAAAAAGGAAGTGTCGTAAGAGGATGCGCGGGTGCGATCGTAGGTAAAAAAATTGCGGTGTGACCGCCGAGTGTGAAAAAAATTGCTATTTAAAAATTATTATTATTATTATTTAAAAGATTGTGCGATCCGAGTTAGGAGACCCGTCGCTCGTGGAATGTGAGTAAGTACGCGAGGAGTCGATTTTTCGACTCTCTTTTTATTCTTGTATTTGTGTCAAAATCTATACACCCGGTTGAGACACACAGTGTTTTTCCATTATTAGTTTTTTCCTTAAAACTCGATGATTGGAGGTTTTATATCGTCCTATCTGTCTATCACTTGTGCTTGTCTGTCTCCATCGCTATATACTTTCCACGGAAAAGCCGCGAAAACTACGTCACGAGTGACGGATTCGGTCAAAACTGGGACAAAGTGCAGTGCACTCTGGCATTGCGCTCTACCACCAGGTGTTTCTATGCCGTAATCTTCTCAGGATTGGGTAATACACCACCTCTCGCCCGTGTACGTACCTACCCGTTGCACCTTGCTCTCGAATAACTCGAGAGAGCTCTCTGTGTCTCTCACCACCTAGTGAATAACATTCTCTCTCTTGGGTGTTTCGCGCATTCGCTATCTTTCTCTCTCTCTCTCTTTTCTCTTTCTCCCTTCCTCTCGCTGTATATTTATTATTACACCTATTATCCGCCAACACTCAACGACGGTTATTGTCAAACGCTATACGGGCTGTACGTAAGACACTGACAGGTACACGAAGGGCGATTCTACTTTTTCAACTTTTTCCGTATTTTCGGATTACGATTCTATGACCCCGATTTTTAAATCACCCAATTTCCGAACAGTATTCCATTTGTTTTTGTGGTTATTTTCGGAAATATTGGCTCTGTGATTGGAGATTGCTGATTTTCCGTTTTTGGATTTTGGAGTAACAGGCTGATAGAAATGATTTATCGCCGCAGCTATGACAATTCTGTGGAAAATTTTATTTTTTGGATGCAAGTGTTTCTAAATCTTGAAACTTGTTTGACCCCAATAGACATAAAGTGCAAATTTTGTTTGTTATATTCTTCCGAAGACAAATTTTGTGCATCGACTTTGTGCTCTTATGGAAAAAATGTAGTATTGTTATATGCAACTTTAGCCAATTTTCCAGAAACTGGAGAAACAAGGGTTTAAAATTAGAATTATCGGTATGAAACATATAGTTTCTTCATTCAGGACGTCTATTTGCTCTTAATTGCTACAAAATTTCTTCAAGCTTCCATGTTATATGGTATACTCGTTATGGATTATAAATAACATGTGAATTTTTGTTGGTCAGAGTAGATGAGGGATCCAGGATAGTCTCACCGCTCTCTGTATCATGTCAGATGGAGTCGACGGTGGCGGCGGGGAAAACGAGGTAGATTCGCATTCCTCGGCGCATGCCGAACCTGGAGATTCATCCAATAACAGAGAGGACGAATCACTGGATCCCGACAACGAATCAGCTCTCAATACTAATTACGACAGCAGCGATGGAGCTGTACCAGCTTTCAGGTACAATAAAATTTTTCTCTCTTTCCGATCAAACACAATCTTCATACAATTAAGAAAAATTCAACATTTTGTAACTAAATTCATTTGGAGTGTAATATTATCAATATTCGCTACTCAAATAAAGATAAAAATAATTACTGTGGAAAAAAGATACATTTTCATGTTTATGCACTTATTGTCCGTAAGTTCCAGTGATTGATACGATATGATATTTATTTGTTGAGTACAGTGATAGAAATACAGTTCATTACATAAAGAATTTATACAAATAATTTCTAATTACATAGTGATGTCTCAATAATGTTTATAGAAAGATATTTCTAATTACTACTCAATGCAAAAGCGAGTTGCAAAACTGCCTAGGCATTTGTTCGCAACTCAGCTTTTTTTTATTATGATTTTACAAATAATTATGATACTATCGTCAACAATAAAATACGTGCCTATCTCAATATGATCAGCGATAATTGTAATATGCGTTTTAATTCAATTAAATGACAAATATGTAAATTGCAGATGCGAACGTTGTGACAATTACGAAACGATAAACAAAACTGCGTTTTGCGCACATCAAGATCAATGTCTCGCGAGCGGTGAGGCAGGAGAGAGTACCGAGGGCATAGAAGGGCAGGAAAACGATGGTGACGGGGACGAAGGACACTCCGGTCACAGATCACACAGAAAGATGTTTGAGTGCGACGTTTGTAACATGAAGTTCTCCAATGGGGCCAATATGAGAAGGCACAAAGTAAGATATTTCCCTAGAAAGCATTTGTATTTCAAACAATACAAAAAATTGCATTATTCAGAATTATTAACACGTAAAATTAAATCGTATTTGTTTTTTTTTTTATTCCTATTTGATTTTTAGATGCGGCACACGGGAGTAAAACCTTACGAATGCCGAGTATGCCAGAAGAGATTCTTCCGAAAGGATCATCTAGCTGAACACTTTACGACCCACTCGAAAACGTTACCTTATCACTGTCCGATATGTAATCGAGGTTTCCAAAGACAGATCGCTATGAGAGCGCATTTTCAGAACGAACACGTGGGCCAACACGATATGGTGAAATCTTGCCCATTATGCAACTATCGAGCTCCCACTATGAAGTGTCTCAGGTTACATTTTTTCAACAGGTACGTCAAACCCTTCATTTTTCGAAACTTGCACAGCTTGTTGAAAGAATTTTTTTACAACGAAATCTTTTAAAAAACTGCTCTTATTAATAATTTTTAAGTAACTATCAGACACTCGTTTCATTTTACAAATGTTTCAAAAGTGAAATTTTTAACGTAAGGTAAACGTACCAATGGCGGGACGTTTAAGGCGATGTCTATTTTGTATGCCAATTTCCGCATGCATATATTAATTATTTTGCAAATGGTGGTAACGAATTGCAAGATTAGAGTTTCTAGTTTCCAAAAACTATACAATAAAAATATTTCTGATTGTTTGATAAATAGTTATTGATTAAAACGCTGAAAAATGCAGATGTACCAGCGCCGGGACAGGTATTTTTGTGCATGTCCCGCTGCCGGGACACCAAATGTGCGTATCGGTGGACATCTACAAATTTTAATGCATCTGCTTGAAAAGAAATGCCAAACAATGTGCGGTTCACATATTTACACCTATAATGCAATAAATAAAACATATATGTTTATAAAATACATATATATATTTTAGTAAATTATGAATGAAGTTTTTGCTACCGCATAACCCAACATCCGCGTCAAAATGTCAATCGTGCGATTGTGTCCCGGCTCAGGGTCGCAGCGAGATTGCTTACTACTTGCCCCAGTCGCGGAACATACGTTGGACAGTGGTGCCAACGTATATTCGGTCAGCTCCAATAACGGGACACAAAAATTACGAGTTTTAAGATATTGTACGTAACATTTGACAGTGTAATCTTAAACTTTAAGAATTTCTGAATTTGAAATACCTATGGAAAGTCTCGAACGAACTATAATCTCCAGGGTATCATATTAATGATTATTCGGCTCTCCTTAGCTAATTAGCTTAGGGATTTGCTGAAAAAGCTCGAACACCATAGATCCGCTAATATACTTATTATTTACATTTTCAATTTACGATGAAAAACATGAAATCTTTTCACGTATGTTAATTAAATATAACAGATACAATTGGAAGAGTTGTTGTTTAATATTTTATCCATTAAACTCTTAGTATCTACAAATATCCCTTTAGTGTCCCTCAATTGGGACCTGTCCCACCATTGGTACGTTTACCTTATACATTATTTTTTTGAACGCCAAGATTTTTCAGAAATTACGACTATTATCAATTTTTAAGCTTTTCTCCATCCGCTTTTACGACACTCTAGTTAAGGTCATTTTGACGGTGAAAAAAAAATATAATTTTTATAAAAAATGCTTGTACATGGTGGCCGCGGTCAGGGAAAACCGGGAAAAGTCAGGGAAATAAAAAATTGATCAGGGAATCAGGGAAAAGTCAGGGAATATCGAAATTAGTCGGAAAAAGTAGATTGTTGCTAAAGTTTCAATAACTGAATAAAAATCCATAAAAGAAAGACTTGGAAAAAAAAAACAACCGAAAAATATTTGAAAAGAAAAAAAAAACAAATAAAAATTGATATAAACATAACAACATAAATCTATTCGAACAAATCGAAGCACTCGACAGAAAAGTTTAAAAAGTGTTATATATTACTAAAATAAGTATTACACTTCACATCAGTATTTAATCGGATTTAAAGCATTATAATTCCAAAGAACATTTATGTTTTGAAAGAGAACATATATCTTCAAAAGTACTATTCATTGTTGATCGAGAAATAAGTAACTTATCAAAAACACGTATCTATTTCTAATACATTCTTTTTTATTCGCGTTATAATTTTTTTAGTAGATGTCCTTAAAATTTCGGTTAGAGAAAATTCATAAATTAGTCAGGGAAAAATCAGGGAAAAGTCAGGGACTTTTTTCTGCAAAAAAAGAAAACGGCTACCATGTTGTATCTTTAATATTCTTGGAGTGTAGTGTTGTAGGATTTGTATAACTAATAATGATTACGAATTTAGACACGGTATAGATTTGGATAATCCGGGACCAAACAGTTCAACGTCGATTATGAATAATTGTTCACCGGGTGAAGCGATGCCTTCGGCTCCTCTTTCGGACAGCGGTGACAGTACCGGCAATAGATCAGCAGACAATGCGACTCCTCCGATGCACTTCCTTACGCCCCATGTTGAAATTTCGATTCCCTATCCGGAACAAGCGGCTGGTCAGCGCGATCAGAGTCCTGCACCGTTGAACGGTGACAGTCCGAACAGTCCTCAGAGCGCAGACAGTAATAGCAACGCACCGAGCAGCAGCCACCATCAGTTGTCGATAAACAGTGCTGGTATTCATCGGTACGTTCGTTTCATTTTTTAAATGCACATTCCAAGAAAAGTATTTCACGAAAGCTCGTAAAAATATGTATCATTTGCAAATAAAACATATTTGAAATATTCAGAAACGTTGGTGGAGGTGACGAGGCGATAACGCCCTCGATATCGCTGATACCGATAAAGCAAGAGCCAAACAGCAACGGAATGGACGAGAGCGGAGCCACATCGAGCAACTTAACGCCTCTGCCGTCGCTGATCAAGGTATCTCCGTTAAAATCGTTGCTGCGCGACGATCTTCGACGAAAATTAACTACCACCTCGAACAACAATCACAATATTAATAACAACAACAACAATAATAATAATAATAATCACAACAATAACAATGGTTCAAGCGGTAATCCACATTCGCGTGGCGAACCGCCAACGTCAACGAGGCCGGATCCTCGTACGAGCGGACTGCAGTGCACTCACTGTAGAATCACATTTCCCGACCAAACTCTATACTTTCTTCACAAGGGCTGTCACAGCGACAGTAATCCGTGGAAGTGCAATATATGCGGCGAACAGTGCTGTAATCTTTACCAATTCAATTCACATCTGCTGAGCAAAAGTCATCAGTAGCGACGATTTTAAAAAAGGCCGTCAACGGAGAGAGTCGCTTAACGGTTAAACATTCGTCGACAAGAGTTTCGACCAAAACAAACCGCGATTACTCGTGCAGCACGGATAACTTGCGTTCTTTTTTCTCAATGATTCCGAAAATCTGTCGTTTACTCTATTTGTCATAACGAAAACTTACAATCCAATGAGTGGCCGAAAATTTATGGTTTTCGTTCGATTTGGAGGAACGGATTTATAAAGCAAAACAAAATTGAGACAAATTTTAATGAAATTTTTCTCGCAACCATTTGTCTTATGAATGCAGTGGAACCTTTTTTAATTTGGCGCGTTTTGCTTCCTCATAGAGGAAGCTTTCCCAAGTAGCACAAAGACAAAGCATATCTAGGGTAAACCAACCATTGAATGGACGCGGCCGTTGACTGAACGCTGTCAATAAGAGAACGTGCATAAAAAACGTCCATTCATTGGGTTTTGTCGTCTGCTTAACCGTCCATTCAATGGTCGGCTTACCCTATTTGGTATACGAAAAGGTATGTTAATTTCCGTCCAAATGATATCTTTTGGACGGAAATTAATATACCTTTTCGTATACCAAATAGATATCCTTTGTCTTTGTGCTACTTGGGTTTGTTATAATGAAAACAATTTTTTTTTTCGAGATTTTCATGTCAGAACCCCCAGAATGATCCACAACATCGAGAAAAGTGGTTTAGAAAAATTGTTTTTCTTTTTTTTTCAAATTGATAATTCTGGAAGACCTTCGTTTACTTTTTTGGTTGCTATAACGAAGATTTAAGAGGTCCAAGTGTATTTGGATATTTAAGAACAAGTTCAAATGAAAGGAATAAGACGTTTGTATATGAATGCTCTGTTGTCGCGTGCTGTACCAGTATAAAAGTGTATGAAGAATTTCGCGTAACGGGACAAATCGTGCCTTTATTAAAGAAGAAGAGGTGGAGGAGGAGGAGGAGGAAGAAGAAGAAGAAGAAGAAGAAGAAGAAACAGCAGCAGCAGCAGACAAACCGATGAAGATAGGAGATAGAGAGGGAGTAAAAAAAAAAGAAGAACAAGAAAAAGATAATTTTTGCCAACACACTCACTCGTCCATCGTGCTGTCACCACACGAACTATCCGTCCAATAGGGCTTCACCGAATTATTCCAAGCTCTATTAAGCATAGTCTATATAAATTAGTCGATAGACAAAGAAAAAATAAGAAGAAGATTAAAGAAAGATGTGTAGCGCAAGCAGGAATAGGGAGAAATCGTGAATTTTCACGAAATAAACCCTCAACCCAACAACACATTAGGTAGCTAAAGAAGTAGTCCAGACGCCAGAGGGGGTTCTGTGTGACATTCGAGGTCCGCGAAATATTCTTGATGCAGATGATAGGTTTTGACCTCCTGAACACGAATATATAAGGTGTTTTGCGGAAAACCCGGTCGTTTAGTTATTAATCGCAATTGTTTATTAACAATAGAAATTGTTGTTTTTTTGAACTCGGATATTTTTTTTTTGTATAGTCCTGTCAATTCTGAGTCGAAAAGGTCCCATACAATTTTGCTCTACAATCCATAGATTCGGAGCAATAAATTGTTGAAAGTTGCAATTAGACCAAAATTGCTCTTCTTAACAAATTAGTAACTTCGAAAATATAAGTCGTAAAAAAAAAAATGTAAAGGAACTAATTTTGCCCAATGAACCGAGGAATATGAAAAAATAAATGCGAACACGAGCAGAACAAAAAATAATTATTTGTGAAGAGTCGCGAAACGGTATTTTTTCTCTCATAACATACGCATCGAGCGTCGTTATGAGAGAAAAAATACCGTTTCGCGACTCTTCACAAATAATTATTTTTTGTTCTGCTCGTGTTCGCATTTCTTTTTTCATATTCCTCGGTTCATTGGGCAAAATTAGTTCCTTTACATTTTTTTTTACGACTTATATTTTCGAAGTTACTAATTTGTTAAGAAGAGCAATTTT
Organism: Ephialtes manifestator; assembly: GCA_963970395.1. Lineage (NCBI taxonomy): Eukaryota > Metazoa > Arthropoda > Insecta > Hymenoptera > Ichneumonidae > Ephialtes > Ephialtes manifestator. The sequence goes on along the minus strand of OZ019973.1, from coordinate 28,038,614 downwards.
GGTCTAATTGCAACTTTCAACAATTTATTGCTCCAAATCTATGGATTGTAAAGCAAAATTGTATGCGACCTTTTCGTCTCAGAATTGACAGGACTATACAAAAAAAAATATCCGAGTTCAAAAAAACAACAATTTCTATTGTTAATAAACAATTGCGATTAATAACTAAACGACCGGGTTTTCCGCAAAACACCTTATATATTCGTGTTCAGGAGGTCAAAACCTATCATCTGCATCAAGAATATTTCGCGGACCTCGAATGGCACACAGAACCCCCTCTGGCGTCTGGACCAAAGAGAGATATACGAAGAACAATAAAAAGATACGTTAATTGAGGTAGGAGGAAAATTGAGTGAGAACCGCAAGTTTTTAGATAATTCATAGAATTACGAATGCAAAATCTTCTCGAGATATCCCCTTAGTGTAACTTTAAAAAAAAACTATATCGGTATAAAAAAATATATACATATTACGTACGTTATATACGTAAATCTTTTTTTTCACGGGAATTTCGATCCAATAACGTAATACTCTAGAATCTTCGAGTGCTACCTCTGTACCAGAATTGTAACCACCCATTACTTTGAAATTTACTCTATTTGCTTCACAAATAATTTCAGATTAATCATTATCCTAGAATATTCTACCATCTTAGTAAGAAAATGTGTAAACATTTTATTAAAAACAAAAGCTTTTCTGTGGAGGTTCGTTGAAAACACATCATAAAAATAAAATTAATGGTATTTTGATTATAATAAAATGATTATGAATTTTCTACTAATATGGTAGGGCATTCTGAAAATAATATTAGTAACTGATTATTTATAAAAATATAAACAAATCGAGGAAAGTCGCAAGAAATGGGTGGCTGCAACTCTGATATTTACCAGCTTTTATCCCCTCCACGATGCCTCAAAGTGCCGCGTAATAGTACTTTAAAAAAAAAAAATTAAATATGAAATAAATGTGTACATTTAAAGTGATCCACGTATCGAATTTTCAGAAGATTCTGTCGGTGTAGTCCGGAGATATGGCTACTAAAACTAAAGGCTTCAAGCTTATTTTCTGAAACAATCAGTGCTTGTAAAAAACTTGAAACATTAAAAGTGTTTCCTAAAGATAATTTAAAAACCGGTAAATAATAATTGTATCTAGAGATCAGCACATTTTATGGCGACTGTTTACAAGTTTTAACATGCTGCCTTTATTTTTTTTTAAATACAGTAACAAAACAAAAATCTGCGCTAAATTGAAAAAAAAAAAAAAAAAAAATTGATACCTTGTAAACAATTGCCATAAATTTGGCTTCAGAAGCGGCAAAAAAAAACTTGAATAAAGTTTTATTGAAATTCGAAATTAAAAAAGGAACCTCTTTAAAACGTACCGAAATTTCGATGAGCCCTTCGTCAGATTTTCTTCACCTCACGATAATTCAAATGTTGCATAGTACTTTTGCAATTCACGCATCTAGCCAACTTGGCGCACTACGATTTATCTCGCCTTATATTCTCATTTTCGTGCAATGCTTCAACATTTTGCAGAAAATAGGCTTTTGCTCGATTGTAGAAGTACGTTCTATTTAGTCGAGAGGCTCGTTACGAAAAAGAAAGACCAAATTTATGGTACGTTGAGGTCGCGTTTAACAGAGTCGAGAATTTCAGCATTTCGTCTCTGATTAATATTTTATATATAAATATTTGTACAAAAGAGTATTAGAGAGCGAACGATTGAGCGAGAGAAAGAGAGAGAGAGAGACAGAGATAAAAGTGAACGAAAAAGATAAAAATGATATATATGTAATAAATATATATACATACACAAGTACACACACACTCTCACGAATATATTATATAAAACTATAAATAAATCTATAAATATATATATACATATATATATATAAAATTGCGTCACGGAAAAGCGACACCAACACTTATTATACACATGAGACACACTGATGTAAATGGTTGTAGTTATTTAATAACTATTCTGTATATCGAGGAATATTTAATTAATTAATTAATTAATTAACTATCAATTTTATTTATTAATTCGTAAGTAATTTATTGTCTTGCATTCCAAGAAAGAAAGTTATAATGTTAATAACAATGAGAGTGTAAAACAGGTAGCCAACCAACGATGTTTTAAATAGTACGTATGTGGATGGCAAACTTTTAATTTTTATTTACAATGAACCGGCGAAATTGTCTAAAATATTTATTATTTCAATTTAACGATTAAAATTCTTATTTACTTTTGTGTTAAGAATTAAATAACGTTTTTTTTATGATAATTTACAATCGAAATTGACATTTTCAAATGAAATCATTGATCCCGTTCGATCGTCGCTGTGGCGAAAAAAAAATCTTTTAGATACCTTTTACATGACCAGCGCGTGTTCATCATATTTTTGTTTCAATTGTGTAAAAAAAAAAAAGATAACACTGATGCCGAGGAACTTCAAGGGTTGAAAGAATTGCAGCGACTCGAGGAGTTTTTATGTCAAGTGCCTGATCGTTGCAAAGATCGTTTCTTACGATTCTTGTCGCGTCTCGAGCAAACAATTTCGTTTAAATAATATAAAATTACTGTCAAATACGAATGCTCTCAAATTCCGATTGTAAAAAGATAACGAAGGTGAAAAGATCGAGAAATGGACCAGATATTCAAGCTCGAGCCGAGGCAACTTCGGGTTAGGGTAGATGCGCTTTACACTGTGATCACGTTTACAAAGAAAAAATAGTCTTAACGTTAGAGGATATAATAGAGAGGAAGAGGTAGAGAGAGTGAGAGAGAAAGAGAGAAGGTTTTAACGGCCAAGATTACGAAAATATGATGAATACCATGAACCAACAACAACAAAAACCTCGTGAAACCGTATAAGAAAAAAAGAGAAAGGATTACACTTAAGAAAGATAAATAAATACATTTTAAAAAAGAAACAAGCCTTAGGTGCACGCCCCGCCCACTTATTTATACGATATATAAGAGTAAAAATATATTTAATTGTATAAGAATTGAAACAAAAAATGAAAAAAAAAAAAACAAACATATTGTTGATGTTACTACGGTGTAATGGGTACAAGCTACAAATACATAATGATTATGTATATAACGAAATTGAAGACTTTGTATTCGAAATCCTTCCATCCCACAGCCCAGTTTCTGTTTTTTTTTTTAAATTAAAAAATGTTATTTCCTTTTCTGTTAGAGGAGACTTTTGCGAAAGGTTTTTTTAAGATGAATTTCACGTGAGGTTGCTTAATATTATAAAATGTGTTCGGAGGAATTCCTCCTTATATGTGATAATTTTTTATTTGCATGCATTTTTTACAGATACTTAAGGTAAATGTCCCCATTCCCGTCCATGCTCCCTCTGCCGACCACTTCGACGGAAATAATTATTTACACGAGTGCTGCGCAAAAATAACAACAATTGAGCATAGTACAATATTCCGAGGACCCTATGTGTGAGAGTATTGCAACGTAAAGAGTAAATACAATAACACAATCCAAGTTTTGTTCGTATTTCCAAACGCTTGTCGCGAACCGAGCGTATTCTTAACAGTGAGGTTAAATTCCGTCGACCGCTTCAATAGTCCGTACTGCATCCAGAATTTGTAAAAATCGAATAATTTTTAGTGCAAACGATAGATTATGAGTTCAATTACTGATCCAGCAAAAAAAAAAGTTATAAATAATTTATTTTTCATTTTTTTTACGGTGGTCGAAGTTAGGCACAACGAAATGCCTGGCTGCCCCCATTACCGTAAACGTTATTTAGACAGTCAAAAAAATTTCTTTATTACAAGGTTTACTTTCTCGGTGATAAAAAAAATTGATATAATTCAATTCTTACAGGATCGCTGCGAAGGACTTGGACTTTTTTCCCTCACTGATCAAAATTTTGAAATAATTCAATTTTTACAGCATCGCAGCGATAAAAAAAAGTGTTTGTGGAGACGGAAATGTAACACAAGTTCCGAAAAACGAAATTTTTTTATAATTATGCAATAAAAATATTAATAATACAATCCCGGATCATGTTTATTTATTTTTTAAAAATTTTATTACTCCTCGGGATCTCCGTTTCCCTAGTGGTCGAAAATGGGTTTCAATTTTTACAGCATCGCAAAAAAAAAGTGTATGTGGAGACGGAAATGTAACATAAGTTCCGAAAAACGAAGTTTTTTATAATTATGCAATAAAAATATTAATAGTACAATCCCGGATCATGTTTATTTATTTTTAAAAAAATTTTATTACTCTTCGGGATCTCCGTTTCCCTAGTGGTCGAAAATGGGGTCATCGCTGGTCGGGATTGGGCACAGCTGTGTCGGCAGAGGGGACACTAATAAGCATGAATTAATCAGCCTCTATCTGGCGAAATAATTGGCGGAATCGATTGAATAAACCATTTTTAGAAAGAGAATTAACTGAATTTTACAGTGGTGCAAAAAAAAATCTCCAAATTTACATTCGTCGCAACGAAAAAAGCCATACAGTTGTCTGGTTGGCCTTGTAGGGTACGGGAATGGGGACATTTACCTTACTTGTTTTTCCTTGGTGATACGAAATAAAAGGAAATATTGGGTTGTTAAAAAAATAGATTGGTCTGAAATTGTACTGAATGGAAGACAACACAGGAGAAGAGTCTAGTTATGGTGAGAAATATATGATTTTCGAGGCTGATGTTTCATAGTCCATCAGACTCCACGTTTATTCGTCTTATTAATCAATAATTAATCGATACAGAGAGTATTTATATTACAGGTCGTATTTAATCTAGGAAATAAATAGTTTTCGAGTATCCCTTGCGGAGTCTGCACAAGTTGCTCGATATTGTTTCGAGCTACGGGACTCCGATTGGAGATTTGCTCTTCGCGCAATTCTCTCGTTTTTTTTCGACGAAAAAGAGGTCCAAGATTTGTTTCAAGCCATTAATGGCGTAAAACTAAATAAATTTTGTTTGTTTTTATCGAAGAATGCTTAGTTCTTTTTCAGGCTTCATCCGATTTTTCTTCCGACGGCCATAAGAAGATAATTTGATTGGCATTATTGAGTGGTCATTCTCGGTTTGCTTTGTGGCTGAGGATGCTCTCGATATTACGATGAATTCGAGCGATCTGCGAACGTTTGCTTCTCGGTGTCTCTCCCTCTTCGATGTACAGGTTTCCAGCCCCGGTTTCCGGCCACCCGGCTGTTACCATTGGGGTCTCCCGTTTCCGGTCTGTGGACAAAGAGCGGACGTGAGAGATCGTGAGTGGCCAATAAAACCGAGCCATGAACTTTATTGCCTCGGACGCGAATCACAGTCGAGTTAAGTGCTCCGGGGTATAACAGGGTGAGTATAACCCACGAATATAGTTGTCACTCTGTAGCATGACAATCGTTTTATCTTTCCATCTCCAGACATATCTTCAATTTTATGTACTACTGAATTTCAACAATATTTATTTACAATAACTAATAGATGTAATTTCTTATTTTTTTCAAGCGGAATTTTAACGCACATTTACGATGTTAAAGAAATCCTTGCATTTTAAGGAAATAGTCGTCATTTTTTCATCACCGAGAAAAAGTAAAAAAATATAATCTAAGCTAAACAGGCCGCGTGTAATTTTTAAGCTTTATTGATTGCGAAATCAATTCGCACAAAAAAGATTTGTGATTTGTAAAATCAGATGATACATTTAGAAATGTCAATGGTTTACATTCCTCGCGTAACGGGAGGTCAAATTTAAAAATTGCAAGACTATAGGATGTTAAAGAAATCTGCATTTTAGGGAAATAGTCGTCATTTTTTTATCACCGAGAAAAAGTAAAAAATATAATCTAAGTCAAACGGGCCGCGTGTAATTTTTAAACTTTATTGATTGCGAAATCAATTCGCGCAAAAAAGATTTGTGATTTGTAAAATCAGATGATACATTTAGAAATGTCGATTATTTACATTCCTCACGTAACGGGAGGTCAAATTTCAAGATTGCATGACTAGACGATGTTAAAGAAATCTTTGCATTTTAAGGAAACAGTCGTCATTTTTTCATCACCAAGAAAAAGTAAAAAATATAATCTAAGCCAAACGGACCCCGTGTAATTTTCAAACTTTATTGATTGCGAAATCAATTCGCACAAAAAAGATTTGTGACTTGTAAAATCAGATGATACATTTAGAAATGTCGATGGTTTACATTCCTCGCGTAACGGGAGGTCAAATTTCAAGATTGCATTACTATACGATGTTAAAGAAATCTTTGCATTTTAAGGAAATAGTCATCATTTTTTCATCACCGAGAAAAAGTAAAAAATATAATCTAAGCCAAACGGGCCGCGTGTAATTTTTGAAGTTTATTGATTGCGAGATCAATTCGCACAAAAAAGATTTGTGACTTGTAAAATCAGATGATACATTTAGAAATGTCGATGATTTACATTCCTCGCGTAACGGGAGGTCAAATTTGAAGATTGCAAGACTATACGATGTTAAAGAAATCTTTGCATTTTAAAGAAATAGTCGTCATTTTTTCATCACCGAGAAAAAGTAAAAAATATAATCTAAGCCAAACGGGCCACGTGTAATTTTTAAGCTTTATTGATTGCGAAATCAATTCGCACAAAAAAGATTTGTGACTTGTAAAATCAGATGATACATTTAGAAATGTCGATGATTTACATTCCTCGCGTTACGGGAGGTCAAATTTCAAGATTGCATTACTATACGATGTTAAAGAAATCTTTGAATTTTAAGGAAATAGTCATCATTTTTTCATCACCGAGAAAAAGTAAAAAATATAATCTAAGCCAAACGGGCCGCGTGTAATTTTTGAACTTAATTGATTGCGAAATCAATTCGCACAAAAAAGATTTGTGACTTGTAAAATCAGATGATACATTTAGAAATGTCGATGATTTACATTCCTCGCGTAACGGGAGATAAAATTTCAAGATTGCATGATTATACGATGTTAAAGAAATCTTTGCACTTTAAGGAAATAGTCGTCATTTTTTCATCACCGAGAAAAAGTAAAAAATATAATCTAAGCCAAACGGGCCGCGTGTAATCCCGCGTAAAGATAATTATGCCAAATTGATCACAAAAAGATCACAAATCGACATATGTCGAAAAATGTCATTTTTGAGATGCGTTAAGACGAAATATCTTAGAAAATTTTAAAGCGATTTTGAGATCGATTTGGTATCATACGTTTATCGATATGAAATTGTAATTTGATGTCAGTAAACGTGATATGCACAATTGATTTTGATCTTTTAAATGTAAAATTGTATTTCAGTACAATAATTGTGCTCAAATTAGTAAAAAAAACTTGGTATCAAATCGAGCTCAAAATCACTTTGAACTTTTCTAAGATTTTTCGTCTTAACGCGTCTTAAAAATGGCACTTTTTGAGATATGTCAATTTATGATCACAATTTGATATAATTTTTTTTACGCGGGATTTTTAAACTTTATTGTTTGCGAAATCAATTTGCACAAAAAAAAATTTGTGATTTGTAAAATCACATGATACATTTATAAATGCCGATGGTTTACATTCCTCGCGTAACGGGAGGTCAAATTTCAAGATTGCATGACTATACGATGTTAAAGAAATCTTTGCATTTTAAGTAAATAGTCGTCATTTTTTCATCACCGAGAAAAAGTAAAAAATGTAATCTAATCCAAACGGACCGCCTGTAATTTTTAAACTTTATTGACTGCGAAATCAATTTGCACAAAAAAGATTTGTGATTTGTAAAATCAGATGATACATTTAGAAATGTCGATGATTTACATTCCTCGCGTAACGGGAGATCAAATTTCAAGATTGCATGATTATACGATGTTAAAGAAATCTTTGCATTTTAAGGAAATAGTCGTCATTTTTTCATCACCGAGAAAAAGTAAAAAATATAATCTAAGCCAAACGGGCCGCGTGTAATTTTTAAGCTTTATTGATTTCGAAATCAATTCGCACAAAAAAGATTTGTGATTTGTAAAATCATATGATACATTTAGAAATGTCGATGGTTTACATTCCTCGCGTAACGGGAGGTCAAATTTCAAGATTGCATGACTATACGATGTTAAAGAAATTTTTGCATTTTAAGGAAATAGTCGTCATTTTTTCATCACCAAGAAAAAGAAAAAAATATAATCTAAGCCAAACGGGCCGCGTGTAATCCCGCGTAAAGATAATTATGCCAAATTGATCACAAAAAGATCACAAATCGACATATGTCAAAAAGTGTCATTTTTTACATGCGTTAAGACGAAATATCTTAGAAAATTTTAAAGCGATTTTGAGATCGATTTGGTATCATACGTTTACCGATATCAAATTGTAATTTGATGTCAGTAAACGGGATATGCACAATTGATTTTGATCTTTTAAATGTAAAATTGTATTTCAGTACAATAATTGTGCTCAAATTAGTAAAAAAAACTTGGTATCAAATCGAGCTCAAAATCACTTTGAACTTTTCTAAGATTTTTCGTCTTAACGCGTCTTAAAAATGGCACTTTTTGAGATATGTCAATTTATGATCACAATTTGATATAATTATTTTTACGCGGGATTTTTTAACTTTATTGTTTGCGAAATCAATTCGCACAAAAAAGATTTGTGACTTGTAAAATCAGATGATATATTTAGAAATGTCGATGGTTTACATTCCTCGCGTAACGGGAGGTCAAATTTCAAGATTGCATGACTATACGATGTTAAAGAAATCTTTGAATTTTAAGGAAATAGTCGTCATTTTTTCATCACCGAGAAAAAGTAAAAAATATAATCTAAGCCAAACGGACCGCGTGTAATTTTTAAGCTTTATTGATTGCGAGATCAAATCGCACAAAAAAGATTTGTGATATGTAAAATCACATGATACATTTAGAAATGCCGATCGTTTACATTCCTAGCTTAACGGGAGGTCAAATTTCAAGATTGCATGTAAATATTTTAACGTGCGTGCAGAGGGAATAAGAGAGAGAGCCAGAGGATTGTAGAACATTGCGTGATACGAAACGCTGAATGAAAGCCACAACTAAAGTAAGAGGGGACGAGCATAACGAAGGATCACTCGTGCGGGCTATACGGCCACTCGACGACGCTTTTTTCCTTGTCCAGCTCTCTCTCTCTTTCTCTCTCTTTGGTTCTACGTATGTATGTATAAGCGGCGTAACTCCGCTTCGCTTTATCCGTCGATCGCGTTCATTCGTATTCCGCGCACAAACGGCATGTAACCGTTTCTCTCTCGAGGGCGCGTCGATTGTCCACCGAATCGATAATCGCTCCCTGCGGCTTTGTCGCTCACACGTTTCGCTTACTTTTGTACTTAATATCTTGTTCATCTTTGCAAATTAACAAAGCAATTATTCGAAAACTCAAATTTAATTTTATTAGGCGATTTCCAAAAGTTAATTTTATAAATTTATAATACGAACTGAATCGAGAGTTGAGAACAAAAAATGAAAGAAAAATCGAAATAACTGGAATAATATTTTGGAGAACGCTAAGATACTTTCTTTTTATTCTGTAAAAAAGTCTGAATTATTAAAAAATAGTTCTCCAATAAACGCAACAAAAAAAAATTGTATGGTTTTAATCGCAAGTAGGAGGAGCTGACAAACCTAAAAGTTTCTCGAGGTATTGGCACCTGGTCTCGGGGTCACCAGGGTTCATCGGTGCCCCGGCAGTCAGTTCGGCGAGTTCAGCTTTTACCATCAGGTTCAGCCTGGCGGAGATTTCTTCGAGTCCAGCTACGAGGATTCAACAGAAAAATTAATTAGACAAGATAAAAAAGGCAATAAGTATTTTTCGACTATTGCTAAATACATTTAAAAAGAATGAAATTTCATTCAATCAAGGAAAAAGCAATTAAGTGAGAAAAAAAATAAAATTTTATTAAAATAAAGAGAATGTTTTTGGAAAAATTCTTTTTCAAATATGAATATTTACTTTGGCAATGTTACTGCATGAGTTATTGAAACTCGCATGTTAAATCGTGTACCACGCGAGGAACGAGAATCGGTGGCCACGCGGAGCAAATTATTATTGTTATAGGAAGTCATTGAGAAGACACGCAGGAAGCTTGCATTAACTTCGTGATTATTCATTGGCGAAACATCGACCGTACGAGTCTTGCCCGTTTAGCTCCTCGGAAGTTATGTTGCGACACGTACGATGTCCGACTGAACGTTTGTTATACAAATCACTTGAAATGTATATTACGAAATAATAAACAGATGCGAAGAATATTCGAGTGGCTTAAGACACATAATTTTTTTAACTTTTTCATTGCTTGCATCAAATTTCAAACATCTGTTTTTAATTGAATATGTTATTGTGTATTATTATTATAATTTTCAAATTCCAAATGACCATAATTTAACACTGATTCATTTTTAAAAAAAGGATGCAAAGTAGAACTTTGCACATTGCTTTCTCATTAATTTTCATCTTTTGCCACGCCGGCTCTATGAGGAAGATTCTTTATTTTATTTTTGGCTTCCTCATAGAGCAAGCTTTGCGAACATGAAAATTATTGACGAAGCAATGTGCAAAGTTCTACTTTGCATCCTTATTTTAAATACAAATTAAATAAGTACGAAAACTACAATTTTCATAAATTCAAAATTCTATAACATCTAAACCGCTTTATGTATTTCGGTTAAATTCAATACTGATCGTCATTTTTCATTTCTTTATTCGTCAAAAACTATTTAAGCTCATTATCTAAAAAATTGTGGCAGCTACAGAACATATAGAGATTTTTTGAAAAATTCAATGTCTTATAAAATCTGAACCACTTTACCGATCATCACCAAATTCGATATCTACTACAACTGGATGTTAATTTTACCTTGCAAAAGATTTGAGCAGGTTTGGTCGAACTTAACTTGAATAAGAACAAAAATAAAATTTTTTCGAAAATTCAAAATTTTATAATATCTGTACCGCTTTATGGATTTCGCTCGAATTCAATACCGACCTTCATTTTTCATTTCTCTATTTGTCCAGAACTATTTAGCTCATTAGATAAAAAATTGTGGAAGCTAGAGAACATACAGACATTTTTCGAAAAATTGAAAGGCTTATAAAATCTGAATTTTTGTTTCAATTTTTTCGAAAATGTATACATAGAAAGGGGCGTTGCTCCTCTACCAGCGTGCCAAATTTCAGCTTGACTTTTAAAGCCGTTTTCGAGATGCAGCGGTTTGAATTTTGCAGGCGTGCTACACACACACATACACACATACACCGAGAGAAAAGATTTCATTGACGCCAAAGAAATGGGTGGATTGAATTTGTTTTCATTGATTTCAACGAAATATTTCTTTGATTTGAACAATTGAACCTTTTATTGCCTGTAAATAAAGATTTACTTAGTGAGCATATAATAAAGAAACAGTTTCATTGTTTTAAAGAGAAGTTTTCATTGGTTCAAAGCAACGTTTTCATTGATCTCTCTCTCGCACCTAACCTTACTTTTTTGTTTTCCGGTTCTCCCGAACGAACGGCTTCGAGTTTCGAGGAGCCAGAAGCTTAGCCTATTTCTGCCATACTTCCTTACATACTCACAAAATATGAGCTTTATTTGCCGCTTACTTCAGGAAAAAATAGGTTTCGAAATTTTGAGCTGGTAAGAAGAAGGTTTCATTGAATCAGAGACGATATCTTTATAATTAATGAGAAAGGTTCATTGGTTTAAAGAAATGTTTCTTCGAATCAATGTCACTACTTTTCATTGAGTTTGAGATCATTCAAAGAAAAGATAGTATTGAAATTCAAGTATTTCATTTCATTGGCAAAGATTTCCGTGAATCAATGAAACTTTTTCTCTCGGCGTACATACATACATACATACATACATCCATACATACATACATACATACATACATACATACATACATACATACATACATACATACATACATACATACATACATACATACATACATACATACATACATACATACATACATACATACATATATACATACATACATACATACATACATACATACATACATACATACATACATACATACATACATACATACATACATACATACATACATACATACATACATACATACATACATACATACATACATACATACTTACACACATACATACATGCGGAAATTTTTTTACACCACTTTTCTCGACCTTTTGGGCCATTTTGAGTATCGTGACATAAAAATCGCGAAAAAAAATTTTTTACGTAACAAAGCTTCCTTTATAAGGAAGCAAAAAACAACTAAAAGTGTTTTATGTAATTTTTTATTACGAAAATAAATAATAATGTTCGTTTGATCAACAGAAGCAAAGTTAATCAAATTCATTGCATCACTCGATGATATTGCAATCAATCGATGATACATTGACAATTTATTGAGTATCGATAAATTAATTAAGAATGCAGAATGCACGAGAGAAAGAGCGTGGATGCTAATGATTTCGCGAGGATTGCGACACCATTGTCTTGTTGACAATGTGACTGCGCGTGTATACAATCGCCGATTGATCGCGACGCATAAACGACGGAAGTAGATACATTCGCATCACTTGTCGCTGGACAATATAGTTGTGGCCAGAGCACTCGCAGTTCTCACGGTGCATATAAGAGCTCGGTTTATCGAACTGAACCAACGGAACCAAAATATATTTTTAGACACCGAGCTATTTAAAAAAAATTAATTTAAGCCTCAATTAACCGTAAAATAGTGATAAAGAAGCAAAATAAAAATGTTTCGTTGTGTGTCATACGAATTTTTGATAACGCAATGAAAATTTTGTCGAAGAAAAAAAAGTCTCGGTGTAATTAAAAATGATTTACATAATTTATGATACAGTTGATACTCTTATGGAGTGAGAGTGTGGATCGATAGATCGAACAATTTGCATTCCGCCGGTGTGCACTTCTATGCGATAATTCAGTTCGCGCGTCGCATGCATATTCATTGACGCGACAACCCGTTGTAAATTTGTTTCCCACGGATAGGCGAATACGCGAGATGTACGCGTTATGATAATATCCGTTCGTGATGAGAGATGGACAGGGAGGTGAAAGGTAGAAGGGGTGTTCCGGTGTTGAGGAGTTCCTCGTAATCTTCTTTATGCATATTCCTTCGGAATCATTATACTCGCTGGTCTAATCGTCTTTCTTCACTCGATAATCACTACTTTTATTGCATGCTTCAAAAATTGATAAATTCAAACGACAACAAAAATTGTATCTTTTTAATTGTTCACCGAGAGAAGGAATATAGTACTCATTCCCAGATTCGTATAGTAATCGGGATCCAAAGTGGAAAATGACATTTTTTTCCAGACACATACAAAGATTTACTACGCGTCGTCTCCTGCACTATTTACGCTAATGCAAAGTGGAAAAATTCCATTTTTCCACTTTGGATCCTGATTACTATACTAATCTGGGAATGAGTACTATATTTTTCTCTCGGTGTATATTTGACGATAAAAAAATTAATCGGAATATATTTTTGTTTATTTTCATCCCATTTGATTTTCGAAAAATCAGTAGATTAAAAAAAAAATTTTGAAATAGTTGGCAAATTTGGGATTCCGAAGGAATCATTATACTCGTTGATCTAATCGTATTTCTTCAATCGATTATCTCCACTTTTATTACATGCATTAAAAATTGATAAATTCTAACGACAACAAAAATAGTATCTTTTTAGTCGTACACCGAGAGAAGGAATATAGTACTCACACTCAGATTCGTATAGTAATCGGGATCCAAAGTGGAAAAATGGCATTTTTTCCAGACACATACAAAGATTTACTACGCGTCGCCCGCTGTACTATTTACGCTAATGCAAAGGAGAAAAATGCCATTTTTCCACTTTGGATCCCGATTAATATACTAATCTGGGAATGAGTACTATATTTTTCTTTCGGTGTATCCTTGACGATAAAAAAAAATTAATTGGAATATATTTTTGTATATTTTCATCCCATTCGATTTTCTAAAAATCAGTAGATTAAAAAAAAAGTAATTAATTAACGACTAATTTTTTAATAAAATTTTGGAAATAGTTGGTAAATTTGGGATTCCGAAGGAATCATTATACTCGCTGGTCTAATCGTCTTCCTTCACTCGATATTCTCTATTTTTATTGCATGCATTAAAAATTGATAAATTCTAACGACAACAAAAATTGTATCTTTTTAATTGTTCACCGAGAGAAGGAATATAGTACCCACTCCCAGATTCGTATAGTAATCGGGATCCAAAGTGGAAAAATGGCATTTTTTCCAGACACATACAAAGATTTACTACGCGTCGCCCGCTGCACTATTTACGCTAATGCAAAGTGGAAAAATGCAATTTTTCAATTTGGATCCCGATTACTATACTAATCTGGGAATGAGTACTATATTTTTCGTTCGGTGTATACTTGATGATAAAAAAATTAATTGGAATATATTTTTGTTTATTTTCATCCCATTTGATTTTCGAAAAATCAGTAGATTAAAAAAAAAATAATTAATTAACGACTAATTTTTTAATAAAATTTTTGAAATAGTTGGTAAATTTGGGATTCCGAAGGAATCATTATACTCGCTGGTCTAATCGTCTTTCTTCACTCGATATTCTCTATTTTTATTGCATGCATTAAAAATTGATAAATTCTAACGACATCAAAAATTGTATCTTTTTTATCGTACACCGAGAGAAAGAATATAGTACTCACTCCCAAATTCGTATAGTAATCGGGATCCAAAGTGGAAAAATGGCATTTTTTTCCAGACACATACAAAGATTTACTAGTCTGGAAAAAAATGCCATTTTTCAATTTGGATCCCGATTACCATACTAATCTGGGAATGAGTACTATATTTTTCTTTCGGTGTATACTTGACAATAAAAAAAATGAATTGGAATATATTTTTGTATATTTTCATCCCATTTGATTTTCGAAAAATCAGTAGATTAAAAAAAAATAATTAATTAACGACTAATTTTTTAATAAAATTTTTGAAATAGTTGGTAAATTTGGGATTCCTTGGGAATCATTATACTCGTTGGTCTAATCGTATTTCTTCACTCGATAATCTCCACTTTTATTGCATGCATTAAAAATTGATAAATTCAAACGACAACAAAAATTGTATCTTTTTAATCGTAATACGATTGAAAAGATACAAGTATATATACTTGACGATAAAAAGAAATTAATTGGAATATTTTTTGTTTATTTTCATCCCATTTGATTTTATAAAAATTAGCAGATTAAAAAAAAATAATTAATTAACGACTAATTTTTAAATAAAATATTTGAAATATTTGGCAAATTTGGGAAGCGAGAAATATTTGATTAAAATTGAACATTGGGTGGGGATTTGGCGTATTTGGTTGGAAAGTGTGCCGGACGCGTAAACGTCATTATATTCACGACGCGATGAACGTTCGGCCCTCCTGGCCACGTCCTGGCCGCGAGTCGGAGGCCGCCACCGCCGTCGACGCCGCGCGCGACAAACGGCCTAGCGCTTCCCGAACGTTTTTCTCGGAACGAAACGGACAAGCGGCGTTGTTTTATATCGGCCCTTTGTGCCGTAAGACGAATTCCGATGGGTCCGGATGAAGGATGTTGCTTGCTGCGGGTAAAGGCCGAGTCGTTTCCTGGAATTTTTTCGCCCTATCCAACGTGCACAACTTTGTAAATATATTTTACAAACTGATTCCTTATTTTCGCACGAAAATAACGTCCAACATTACGTTCCAAACCGAATAAGAGAATAAAAAATCCTCATTTTAGTTCTCTTGCTTCCTCATACAGAGGAAATAATTTATTACTAAAAAAGGGATTGATTCGATTTGGTAATGATGATTTGAAAATTCACGCTATTAGATTTATTGCAGAAATGGTAGTGAATTAGAGAAATTTATTTTTAAATATTTGATGAAGAAAAAAGTAGAACCTTGCGTATTGCTTCCTCATTATTTTTCGCTTTTTGCAAAGTTACCGGAAGTATATTATTCAATTTTGGTTTCCTCATAGAGGAAGTTTTGTAAAAAGTGAAAAATAATGAGGAAGCAATGTGCAAAGTTCTACTTTGCATCCTTGTTTTAATTAGATAAATAAATATGTTGTGAATTCGCTTTTTCTATTTCGTTATTCCGTTATTTCGTTATTCTTAGAGCGTTTTCGTAAGTAAATGTGAAACGTATATTTTTGAAAATAATTCAATATTCCATAAAATAAAAATTTTCATACCGTTCGTCACTAAATTATATATACATAGTGGCTGAATATTGTTTCATTTATATACAAAATTTGAACTCGCTACCTCAAGTTTTGCAAAAGTTACAATAGAGCGATAATGTCAATTTTTTGAAAAATTCAAAATTCCATAAAATCCGAACCACTTTACCGATTCGAGCCAAATTCAATACCAAACAACATTGTGTGTACCTGCTCTAATAACCAACTATTTAGTAAAATAGACTAAATTTTACGAAAGTTACAGCGCCCAACTTCTTTTTTCAAAAAATTCAAAACGGCATAGGATCGAAATTTTTGCACACATTTTGTCGAAAATTGCTACAGTTGAAGAGGGTCTGCTGCTACAGACCCT
Organism: Ephialtes manifestator; assembly: GCA_963970395.1. Lineage (NCBI taxonomy): Eukaryota > Metazoa > Arthropoda > Insecta > Hymenoptera > Ichneumonidae > Ephialtes > Ephialtes manifestator. Next base: position 28,022,001 of record OZ019973.1, on the reverse strand, counting down.
CTGTAGTCACTTTCTGGACGTTTTGGACAATTCTAAGAATCCTGACATAAAAATCTCGAAAATTATTTTTTTCATGAAAATAAAGCTTCCTCTATGAGGCAGCAAAAAGGATTGATTTGATTTGTTAATGATGATTTGAGAATTCACGGTATTTGATTTATTGCAAAAATGGTAGTGAATTAGAGAAATTTATTTAAAAATATTTGGTGAAGAAAAAAGTTGGATAAAACGCGCGATCGGAAAATGTCCTTGGAAAGTGAGATAAGAGGATATAAAATAACGCGACGAAGGTCGATCGTTTTTCATTTAGATGCAGCGATGTCGCAGGGAGCGAAAGAGTGAAACGTGAGACGGGACATCCGGGTAGATCGAGCCAAGATGCGAGGGGAGGCCGTGATCGGCCCTCTAATCAACGATATCTCGTCTCGCATTTTAAAGGATTTCTCGTTGTCGCTGTACGATGCAGGTGGTGCTTGCTTGTATTGACTCGGAAAAATCTTTGCTGCACGCCACTATCGAGCATCTTACTATAACTCTTCCATCCGCCGACATTCTACAAACTCGTATTTTTTTTTACAAGTTACACGCAAAAAAATGCTTAGTTAGAACAACTAAGCACTTAGTTATATATGCGCCAACTCAGTTATTGGTTAGACCAATCAAGTTATTTGTTAACCAACCAAGTTATTGATTGACTAACCAAGATGACTTAGTTGGTGTAACCAATAACTTGGTTGGTCAAACAATAACTTGGTTGGTCAAACAATAACTTGGTTGGTCAAACAACAACTTGTTTGATCAAACAATAACATGTTTGGTCAAACAATAACTTGGTTGGTCAAACAATAACTTGGTTGGTCAAACAATAACTTGGTTGGTCAAACAATAACTTGTTTGGTCAAACAATAACTTGGTTGGTCAAACAATAACTTGTTTCGTCAAATAATAACTTGGTTCGTCAAACAATAACTTGGTTCGTCAAACAATAACTTGGTTGGTCAAACAATAACTTGGTTAGTCAAACGATAACTTGTTTGATCAAACAATAACTTGGTTGGTCAAACAATAACTTGGTCGGTCAAACAATGACTTGGTTGGTCAAACAATAATTTGGTTGGTCAAACAATAACTTGTTTGGTCAAACAATAACTTGTTGGGTCAAACAATTAATTGTTTGATCAAACAATAACTTGTTTGGTCAAACAATAACTTGGTTGGTCAAACAATAACTTGGTTGGTCAAACAATAACTTGTTTGGTCAAACAATAACTTGGTTGGTCAAACAATAACTTGGTTGGTCAAACAATAACTTGGTTGGTCAAACAATAACTTGGTTGGTCAAACAATAACTTGGTTGGTCAAACAATACCTTGGTTGATCAAACAATAACTTGGTTGGGCTAACCAATCAGTTAGTTGGAGCATATATAACTAAGCGCCTTGGTTGATCTAACTATTTTTTTTTCTCCGTGTATATCAGACGCCTCCTCATATGAAAAGAAAATGACACTTTCGTTTTCGATTTTTAAACAAGTAACTTTTTTTGTTTTCGATTTGAAAATTCACAGATTCGACTTCCGGTCGGAAAATCGAACCTACATTTTTTTTCCTCGTAAATTTCAACTATCAACGCGTTACTTGAAATTAACAAAAATTCTTCATTATTTTTAACATAATTTATCTCAATCAAACTTGTTATCTGTTCTTAATTGATATTTAAAAAATGAATAAATAATAACCTTTGATTAATTAAAAAATTCAAATTGACGAGTTAAAAAAATAGAAAAATATTTTTTTGCGGTGAAAATAATACCTGGCTCAAAGTTTCTCTTCATCCGTCTCCACTGTCTGACATAAACAAGAGCCGAGCATCCGGCGACGAGGAAGAATACGATGCAGGCGCAAACGGCGAGGACCAAAGCTCCGCTCTGCCAATCCCAGGGCATACCACCCTCGCCGCTGGTTCTCCTCTCTCTCGAGTCTTTGAAAGAATCCTGCAATAATTTCCATTACATACCGATTAAATATTGATCACAGAATAAATTGCAGTCATGGTTAATCCCAGAGAGTAGAAATTTCAATTTCGTAGCACCAAAAAAACCAGAATTTTAGATCCCTCTACTTTTTCACCCAAAAATTCACGATCATTTTATTTTTATAATACAATAAATCTTGTTACGAAAAATTTTAAATATATTTTATGGATCAAAAATTTTTTAACAACTTATCAAAAAATTTCAATGTCTTTTTATAAAAACAAAAGATACCTAATAATTTCAAAATAATAACCATAAGGGAAATAAAATTAGTCGATTTAATGACAATAAATAACCTGAAAGTCTTGGACGAAGGGAAATCTGTCTTCGTCCTCGATACCCCGAGTGACTTTGAGGCTCTCGTCGAGGAGTTCGGTTTCTCGATGATCCGGAGATTTCCGGCGTTGCTCTTGAGGTTCGGGAAAGCGCCAGAGCATTTTTGACGTGACTGCATCATCGAGTCTCTGACCCGTTTCGGGTTTCCTCCGCGACGAAAGGAACGACCAATCCAGCTCGAGGGCCGAAAGGGGACCGCATATAGCGTCTTTGTGGACCGCGCAAGGACTCAGCGTAAACTCTGGTGCGCATTTTGTGCAGGGACTGCATGCGGCCTTTTCCGGCGACCAGAATTCCCGGCCAGCTCTGCAAACTGGCAATATCTCCGTCGAGCACACGGACCGGGATACGACCACGAGCAACACCAGCCTCACCGTCGACAGGCCCGGATGATCTCTTCCGGATTCACTCGGCATTACCTTAAATGTCAATCATTTTATTTTGTTATTAAAAAATCTCTCGAAACAAAATTCATTTAACTCAACAGTTGATTCTATATAGGGTGAATGCACCAGTAATTGAACAGTCACCAGTGAATGAACAACCGCTTTTTGAGAAGTCACACTGAGAAAAAAGCATATCGTTGATTTAACGATTTCACATGATAAAACGAATATAGGAAGGCTTGCAATGTTTTATGGTTGAAGCGATGATAATATGGTTCAATAACCGATACTTGCAAGGTTATTGGAAACAAACGTTGAAATCGTATATGCAACGAAACGGCATATTTGAAAAGATTAGAATAGTTTTTGAAGCTATTATCATTTTGATGATTGCTACTATAATTATATTTGCTAAAACCATAAAATATAGACGTTCCTCCTGGGAATTATATTAATGGTTCATCCAACTATTTTCTTATATTTGCTATAACCATAAAGTATAGATGTTCCTCCTGGGAATTATAGTTTATAGTTAGATTATCGTCGGTCTAACTATATTTTTATTTAAATCACCAGATTTTTCTCTCAGTGCATGAGAAATTCTGCCGACTTGGCTGAACATTAGATTTTTTTATTTTTCTATTTTTTAGCTATCTACAGTGATTATTTTGTCGCAGACGGCTGTTTTCGACTAAAAGTGTAGGTTAGATTGGCCCGTTCATTTACTGGTATTTTTGGATTTTTGTCTTTCAGTATTTATTTTTATATACTTTGCGAAGAAAATTCGATATTTTTTTAGTTCCATCACATAATTTGACATTCTGATCATTCGTTAAAATGTTCACAGACAATCTGGAAATATTACATTTTATAGAAACTCATGATAAACAAACCGTTCTGCTTAACCGTTCATTTACTGGTGACTAGGATAGACGAACAATTTGTGGCCAGTGCACCATTAGTGGCCACACAAAAAATGTATATATTAATTCATCGTTACTTCAATCTATTCAAATTACTAAATAAGATTATTCTACATGAATCAAATCAACTTCTGCTTAGAAAACCCAATTGTTTAATAAAATAACTTCAAAACCGTTTACACTGTTTGTGGCCATCACCGTCATTTACATGCAATAAGTATGGCCACAAATTGATCAAGTTGATAGCCACATATGCTACTAAGATGGCCACAAACGGTGTTTCTATCCTATAAGATTAAAAAAATTTCACGTCGTTTTTAAATTCTAATGCAACTAAACTCTTCGCTGGCAATTTATGCAGTGTGATATGTCCTTAAAATAATATCCTAAGCAGCAATGTACGGCTCGTTTTCGTAGACGAAAAGAAAAAATTAATCTCAAGCGTATGACGCGGCAATACGCAGATGGTGCAGAAAACAAAAGAGTACAAGAGAAGTAAGAAGAACGGTAATTGCAAGAAGGGTATACGACACCCAATTGTCCAGTTTAAGAGAAAGAAACGCAGCAATAATAATAATAATACCAGAGCCATAGCGTGTATTTGGATGAATAATAAAAATACACAGTGAGTCATATTCATTTAATCATTTAATTAAGCGTCAAGAGATAGTGCGTTACTCTGTGTGCATTTAACCCCGGACGGACAGACAGACGATGATGCTGTTGTTGCTGCTAGGAACGCAGCAGAAGAATTAATTTCAAGATCCCTTGAGGGACAAAATATGAAAAAAAATATATGAAATATTTTACTACCTTTCTTGATATATATTTTTATTATTAAGCACTTGATGTATACAAAATAGCGCAAGAGCAATATTGTTAAGATTCCGTATATATTTAACACTTAATTTGCATAAATAAATTGAGAAAAATTATTTAATAAATGATTTTTCAATGTAATACAATTTTTCATAAATAATCTCTTGGGGCGATAATTTGTTAATGTTTTGGAATTTTTGCATCACTTAATTGCACTGTAAAAAAATCTACTTGAAATTGAATGTAAAGTGTTGGAAGTTTTTATGCATAAACTGGTATATTACATTTCGTATGCACACCGGGAGAAAAAGTTTCATTGATTCACGGAATGAATTTGCCAATGAAATGAAATACTTGAATTTCAATACTATCTTTTCTTTGAATGGTCTCCAACTCAATGAAAAGTAGTGATATTGATTCGAAGAAACATTTCTTTAAACCAATGAACCTTTTTCATTGATTTCAAAGATATCGTCTCTGATTCAATGAAACCTTCTTCTTACCAGCTCAAAATTTCGAAACCTATTTTTTCCTGAAATACGCGGCAGATAAAGCTCAAATTTTGTGAGTATGTAAGGAAGTACGGCAGAAATAAGCTAAGCTTCTGGCTCCTCGAAACTCGAATCCGTTCCTTCGGGAGAACCGGAAAACAAAAAAGTGAGGTTAGGTGCGAGAGAGAGATTAATGAAAACGTTTCTTTGAACCAATGAAAACGTCTCTTTAAAACAATAAAACTGTTTCTTTATTATAATAAAGAAACAGTATAATAAAATTTAAAACAATAAAACTGTTTCTTTATTATAATAAAGAAACAGTTTTATTTTAAAACAATAAAACTGTTTCTTTATTATAATAAAGAAACGTTTTCATTGGTTCAAAGAAACGCTTAGTGAGCATATATGCTCACTAAGTAAATGTTTATTTACTGGTAGTGAAATGTTTTCTTTGAAATTCAAATGCACTATTTCATTGAAATCAAAGACATATTTCGTTGAAATCAATGAAAAAAAATCAATCCACACTTTGGCGTCAATGAAACCTATTCTGTCGGTGCAAGAATTTTAATAATTCACTTTAATTTTATCGCAAAAGTACATTAAATTCTTACTACAATTGTAATTTAGATGACAAGTTTATGCATAAAAACTTCCAGTTCTTCAACTTCTTTTCTAACAGTTTGGCATAAATAAATAAAGAAAGAAAAGAGTTAATAAAAATGATATACCTAGAAGGAAGTAAAATTAGTGGGCCAACGTTGATTGACATCCGATCGGAATATGGACGTACGATAGTGGAATAAGGAGGCCACCCGCTCGCATTAAGATTGGGAGCTCTAATCGTAATGTGATTTCTATAGAGCGTAACGGTGCACGCTAGACACGTACGTACGAGTGGTAACGTTCAACAAAGTTGGAGGTAAAAGACACCGGAGAGCCCGGGGAGAAGCAGTGGAACGAAAGCTACGTTGATTATGACGTAGGTGGATCGCGATTCAAGCGCGGATGTTACATTACAACGCACACCAACCGGAAGTGGAAACGCTCTTCGGTAGCGCTTTCCTTCCGCGCGTCTCGCGCACCTCCCAAACACACCGAGAACCACGTGCATACGCCAATTATCGGAGAATCCGAAAATTTTCCAGAAATTTTCCAGACGCCCAAAGTCGTTCCATCGATTCTCGAAATAAATCCACGAAATAACAAATACTTCCTGTATTTATCTAAAGTCTTTCCGTCCAAATCCATTTCGCTCGACGATTAGAAATAACCTATAGCAAAAGCATTTCACAATTTTCACTCCATTTTTTATCCAACAGTTTTCTATATATTTTCATTTATTTTTAGTTCCTCATAGAGAAAGCTTATTTGCGTGAAATAAAAAAAATTACAAATCCATCGTATTGGCAAAGAATTTATTATTCATTTATTACTACCAATGTAATGGTTAAGAGTCATGAAATTATTTTTTTTAAATTTAATTTGTCTTAACGATAATAATGCAATACGAGAATAGCTCGAGTTATACGAGGAAGAAATACGCATTGACGGCTTGATACTTGGAGGTATATACTTTTTAATACACACAATCCGAGCGACGATAACTTTTCATTAAAGTGTCAATAAATAAAAGCCATTAAAGTCTCAATAAATAAATAAAATATATGGAAAAAACACTTTTCCACATATTTTCAATTATTTTTGTTTCCTCATAGAGAAAGCTTATTTGCGTGAAATTAAAAAAAAAATTACAAATCCATCGCATTAGCAAAGAATTTATAATTCATTTATTACTACCAATGTGATGGTTAAGAGTCATGAAATTATTTTTTTTTAATTTAATTTTTCTTAAAGATAATAATGCAATACTGAAATAAATCCACAAAATAACAAATACTTCCTGTATTTATCTAAAGTCTTTCCGTCCAAATCCATTTCGCTCGAAGATTAGAAATAACCTATAATAAAAGCATTTCACAATTTTCACTCCATTTTTTATACAACACTTTTCCATATATTTTCAATTATTTTTACTTCCTCATAGAGAAAGCATATTTGCGTGAAATTAAAAGAAAATACAAATCCATTGCATTAGCAAAGAATTTATTATTCATTTATTACTACCAATGTGATGGTTAAGAGACATGAAATTATTTTTAAAAAATTTAATTTCTTTTAAAGATAATAATGCAATACTGAAATAAATCCACGAAATAACAAACACTTCCTGTATTTATCTAAAGTCTTTCCGTCCAAATCCATTTCGCTCGATGATTAGAAATAACCTAATTTTCACTCCATTTTTTATCCATCACTTTTCCATATATTTTCAATTACATATTTTTATTTCCTCATAGAGAAAGCTTATTTGCACGAAATAAAAAAAAATTACAATTCATTGCATTAGCAAAGATATTATACATTTATTACTACCAATGTGATGGTTAAGAGGCATGAAATTATTTTTTAAAAAAATTAAATTTTTTTTAAAGATGCAATACGAGAATAGCTCGAGTTATTCTAGGAAGAAATACGCATTGACGACTTGATTCTTGGAGGCATATACTTTTTAGTACACACAATCCGAGCGACGATAACTTTCTATTAAAGTCTCAATAAATAAAAGCCTCTAGCTAATTAGTGTCTAGCGGCTGTTGATGTAATATACATTACTCATTCCGAGGACACCTTTCTCGATTTAATAAATGAGACGAAACGCCATTGTCGAGAATTCAGAAGTAAAAAATTATAATAAAACCAAATGAACGTATAACTAGAGGAATTTATATCCTTTTTATGTTCAACGACCACTCAGCCCTTTAATTGATCCCTCTAATTGGCTCCGACGGGGAGTCGCGCTTTTCAGAGAAGTCATCTACACTTTAGTCATCAAGACGAGATGAACTGTTCGTATTTTTACGATTCTCTTAAATTAACAGAGATAAATTTTTTTTTTTAAATTTGTTACCGAATTTTGTCGACATTTTATTGAATAAAAACGTAATCGTCTAGGCAATTTCATCAAACGAAAAGAAAGTAATTGTCGAAATTCTATCTGACGTAGAGATGGGCGATGTCCAAAAAAAAAATCGATTGGCGAAAAAACTATCGATATAAAGCATCGATTTTTCTCTTTAAACTAATAAATATTAAAATAATTATTAAAAAATGGTTTATTTTCTCATTGAAAATATTTTGACAAGTACATGCTTTATTCTCAACATTTGCTATCCCATTTATTCTAAATATGTGTAATTGAAAAAAAATGTATTGCTATTAAAACTGCAAGGTTTGTAGATTGAAATTACTACAAGGATTGCATAAAAGAATGTTCATAATTAAGATTCTTCGAATTTAATATCTTAACTTGCTACTTCGATGTCGCCTGATAAAAATCGGACATCGATTAATCGACCAACAAAAAAATCGGATGAATCTAGTCGATTGATTGAATAAAAATATCGGTTCTTTCGATTAATCGACCAACAAAAAAATTGGATGAATCTAGTCGATCAATCGAATAAAAATATCGGTTATTTCGACTAATCGAGAAACAAAAAAATCGGATGAATCTATTCGATTAATCGAATAAAAATATCGGTTCTTTCGATTAATCGACCAACAAAAAAATCGAATGAATCTAGTCGATTAATCGAATAAAAGTATCGGTTCTTTCGATTAATCGACCAACAGAAAAATCGGATGCATCTAGTCGATTAATCGAATAAAACTATCGGTTCTTTCGATTAATCGTCCAACAAAAAAATCGGATGAGTCTAATCGATTAATCGAATAAAAATATCGGTTCTTTCGATTAATCGACCAACAAAAAAATCGGATGAATCTAGTCGATTAATCGAATAAAAATATCGGTTCTTTCGATTAATCGACCAACAAAAAAATCGGATGAATCTAGTCGAATAATCGAATAAAAGTATCGGTTCTTTCGATTAATCGACCAACAGAAAAATCGGATGAATCTAGTCGATTAATCGAATATAACTATCGGTTCTTTCGATTAATCGTCCAACAAAAAAATAGGATGAATCTAGTCGATCAATCGAATAAAAATATCGGTTCTTTCGATTAATCGGCCTACAGAAAAATCGGATGAATCTAGCTGATTAATCGAATAAAAATATCGGTTCTTTCGATTAATCGACCAAAAAAAAAATCGGATGAATCTTGTCGATTAATCGAATAAAAATATCGGTTCTTTCGATTAATCGAGAAACAAAAAAATCGGATGAATCTAGTCGATTAATCGAATAAAAATATCGGTTCTTTCGATTAATCGAACAACAAAAAAATCGGATGAATCAAGTCGATTAATCGAATAAAAATATCGGTTCTTTCGATTAATCGACCGACAAAAAAATCGGATGAATCTGGTCGAATAATCGAATAAAAATATCGGTTCTTTCGATTAATCGACCAACAGAAAATTCGGATGAATCTAGTCGATTAATCGAATAAAAATATCGGTTCTTTCGATTAATCAACCAACAAAAAAATCGGATGAATCTAGTCGATTAATCGAATAAAAATATCGGTTCTTTCGATTAATCGAGAAACAAAAAAATCGGATGAATATAGTCGATTAAACGAATAAAAATATCGGTTCATTCGATTAATCGACCAACAAAAAAATCGGATGAATCTTGTCGATCAATTGAATAAAAATATCGGTTCTTTCGATTAATCGACCAACAAAAAAATCGAATGAACCTAGTCGATTAATCGAATAAAACTATCGGTTCTTTCGATTAATCGAGAAACATCGCCCATCCCTAATCTGATGTCGGATAATAAAAAATAAATAAAAAATTCCAATGAGCGGGTCACGTGAGGCCGGCTATTCGGAGAATCGGTGGACGCACAGAAACGATTTCGACGTATCCTTATCTACGATCTCACGGAGTGAGCGCGAGACAGAGAGAAAAGGCTATAGCCGTGCGCGCAATTCTCTTTCAAAGAAGCGCATTTTACGTGACTCGGGCGTTCACTTACGCGCTTGTCCTTTCGACACGCACTTTCCGTTCATCGTAAACTTGCGCGAGGTTTATACGATCAAACTCCTGCTTTCAAAGACCGCTACGTAAATATTTTATTCGACATGCGCCCGATTTGCTAAATCCATCCAAACCCCAACCCTCTTTTTTATTCGCAACAATCATTATTCATCACTTAATTAAAGTGTCAGCTTCAATCTGTCTGCTAATTATCATTAATATATTCCAACATTGCTCATCGTTCTTAATTACGTTTTTTTTTAACTCTAAACAAAATACAATATTCGGTATTAAAATATTGGTGAGAAAATTATTTTTTGCCGCACACGTGGCACAGAATTTTTAAATAACTTAACTTAAGTTTAACTTAAGTTTTACATGTCCAATTGTTTAAATTATTTTTGTTCTTTTTTTCGTAAAAATTAGAAATTGCCATAATTTGTCTGTAAAATCGAGAAAAAAAAATCAATTTGCTAAATTCATCTAAAAAACATAATGTTAAATTTGTAATGTAAAATACAATATTTTTGTGTAAGAATAATTCGGAAATTTGTTTGCTACTAGAAAACGATTGTTTCAGACCAGGAAAGTCTCATAAAGGGAGTATCGGCTTAATTAAATTTTCTTTTAAATTTAAATTGTATTCGATCTAATACTATTTTATGTTTGGCTTGAAAAAAAAGGAGTTAAAATTTGACTGTTCCTTATTGCATTTCTTTGAGGATACAGAAACGGTTGCAGGACGTTGTGGTAGCATTTGAAGAGTGTGGCGAGTGTGAAAATAATTACTGGTTTACCGGCACATTCGCAATAATAAAAGCGGTCTATGCTCGTCTTTCTGCACCTCGTGCTCGTCTCGCTTCGTGCAATCGCTCACGTAGGCCGCCTACACGTAACTTTCCACAGGTAGGAATACAATCGCATGCCGATTTTTTAATACCACTGCCACGCAGTCTTGGAGCCCACTTGATCATCGATAATCAAAAAAAGAAAAAAAAAAAAAAAACAAAAACAAAAACAAAATGACATTCAAATTTGACTGATTCGTTGTTTTATTATTACTGCTTGTATTTTTATTTCTTAAATCAATAACTTGTACAAAAACGATACATTCGCTGCAATAAAAATGATAAATTATTAATCATTAGTACACAAAACAATAATAATATTCATAAAAAAATAATGAAACTGTTTGTTTTCCATTCAGCAGATTTTGCTAACGTCGCGTGATTTTTTTTTTTTCCTCTCCAGCCTTCAAGTTTTTCAATGGAATGGCGGAAATATGTGATGGTTTAGAGAAGAATGTAATGCTTTTACAAATAATGAGCTTCAACGTGAAAGAACGAAGTCGTCGCGTGCAAGTTACTTCTCGCTCTGGTGCAGATAACCGGGTGTAAGTCGCTTCGGTACGCATTTTTCTGTTCATGCAATGTATCACATTGTATAATTCAATTAAAGCTTCCAGACAGGAAAAAATATACAGCCGACGCACTTGCACAGCTCGCTTATCGGGATGGCATGCCTATTCGATAGTACATAGAGAAAATAATGAGCGGACAATAATATGCAGCATTGCCACTTAAGGATGTGAGAGCTACAGTCCCGCCAAATGTGGGTTTTAGAGAAAATTCCCAACACTCGTCGGTGGGTTTAAAATCTGAAATAAAATCAACAATCTTAAACGTGCTGAAAAGATTGATTTTGCATGATAATAATTCCGAAATTATATCGACAAATTCATGAAAAAAAATTTTAACAAATCAACCGTCAACCTAACTTTCTTCGCAAATTAAAATCTGAAATAGAATCGCAAAATTAAAAATCTGAAATAGAATCAACAATGTTAAAGGTGCTGAAAAGATTGATTTTGGATAATAATAATTCCGAAATCGTACCGACAAATTCATGAAAAAAAAAATTGTTTAACAAATCAACCGTCAACCTAACTTTGTTCGCAAATTAAAATCTGAAATAGAATCGCAAAATTAAAAATCTGAAATAGAATCAACAATATTAAAGGTGCTGAAAAGATTGATTTTGGATAATAATAATTCCGACATGATATCGACAAATTCATGAAAAAAAAAAAATTGTTTAACAAATCAGCCGTCAACCTAACTTTCTTTGCAAATAAAAATTATTTGTTATTTTTTTCTAAAAATACGCGCATTTTGTCAGAACTTTGTGTAATTTTTGAAAATCATGTTTTTAAGTATTTTCCAATTTGATTCTAAAGCTCAAATATTAAAAGAAATAAAACGAAATTTTGATAAATTAGAAAAAATGTATAGGTACTCGGAAAAATTAACGAATCATTTTCATATCAAAAGAAAAAGTTAGTCTCACGGGTGATTTATTGAACAATTTTTTTGTTTCATCAATTTGCTAATAACATTCTGGAATTTTATTATTATGCCCAATGAATATTTTCCGCACCGTCAACGTGCACCAAAAGAAAAGATTTCATTGACGCCAAACAAATGGGTGGATTGATTTTTTTCATTGATTTCAATGAAATAGTGCATTTGAATTTCAAAGAGAATATTTTATTGCCTGTAAATAAAGATTTACTTAGTGAGCATATAATAAAGAAACAGTTTCATTGTTTTAAAGAGACGTTTTCATTGGTTCAAAGAAACGTTTTCATTGATCTCTCTCTCGCACCTAACCTCACGTTTTTTGTTTTCCGGTTCCCCCGAACGAACGGCTTCGAGTTTCGAGGAGCCAGAAGCTTAGCCTATTTCTGCCGTACTTCCTTACATACTCACAAAATTTGAGCTTTATCTGCCGCGTATTTCAGGAAAAAATAGGTTTCGAAATTTTGAGCTGGTAAGAAGAAGATTTCATTGAATCAGTGACGATATCTTTGAAATCAATGAAAAAGGTTCAATGGTTTAAAGAAATGTTTCTTCGAATCAATGTCACTACATTTCATTAAGTTTGAGATCATTCAAAGAAAAGATAGTATTGAAATTCAAGTATTTCATTTCATTGGCAAAGATTTCCGTGAATCAATGAAACTTTTTCTCTCGGTGTGCTTGATTCTTTTCCGATTTTTGTCCCATCGAGAAGTGTTTAGAATTTTTTCTGAAACTCACGTTTGGCGAGACTAAATAATACAGTTTGAAAATTCAATATTATCCATATCTTAATGTACATTAAAATTGGCAACAAACTGCATTTTTCGTGAAAGCATTTTTCCTTTTGCCAGATTTCGTGAAAGCATTTTTTCCTTTTGCCAGATTTGAAACATGCATTTTTTATTCTCTCTTAAGCACGCAATATTATTCAAAACTGTTTTTATCGGCAAACAAGATTTTTCACAAATTTCAAATATTCCGCGCGAAATTTAATGTTTCCTCAAACTCCAACTTGAAAATATTTATCAACACTTTTTAAACAATTTTAACGAGTATTTTCCATTTTAATTGTTGCCAAACTTCCAGAACAAATTTATTTCATAATTCTAAAAAACAAAATAATTAAATCATTAAATAATTACATAATAAAATATATTTATTAACAATTTGTAAATGAATTCCTTAGAAATTACTTTGGGTATTATAAAATGAAAAGAATATAGTTTTTTTTTAAGACTTTTTAATCTACTACTTATAGTTCCTAATAGTGTGAATATAATATATATAATTAGCTTACACTCTATGATAAATTGTCTACAGGATAAAAAAAAAGTAATTGCAGAAAATATAAATAATATATAAATAATAAATTATAATATATAAATAAATAAATAATATAAATAATACGAATAATAATGGAAGTTTGAAGAAAATATCAATACGAATAATTGTGGCTTATTAAGCAGTCCGATATAGAGACATATTGCTCATTGGTACAATATAATGATGCAGGATAATAAGAAAATTCTAGATACTCACGATGCCTTTGGTGGTAGCGTGTCTGCCATGATGTAACAGTAAGTCCTGTATCCAAAATTTCCTGGTTAAACTGTCGAGCAACCACCGCGTTAACGATTATCATATATCCACCGATTTTCTCAGTCCCAAAACACTTTCCAGCAGCACCAACACGGCGGCTGCGTCCTGGATCAAACCCTCAAGGCACTATACCCTCTTTTTTCTTTCTATTCCTTTTTTCCCCGAGCAAAACCGGATTCACTGCCTCCTAGTTTTCTTCTCTTTTTTTTTTCTCCAACCCTACTGTATCTATTATGATTATTACTTTTTACATTCTTATTTAACTACTGGGTTAAAAACTTAAAAAATTATTTATATTTTTATCCTTTTATAATTAATGTTTTAATTTTTATCCTTATCACGTTTTATATGTGTGTTTTTTTAATTCGGTGCTATTTTTGTTGTTTTAAGGCTGAGATTATGGAGGGCAACTGGTAAAATTAGTTGTAAAATCAACGGAAGACCGCGAATACACTGGAGAGATGAAGGAGCGCGTCGTTGCAGTCGGAGCTCGCGCGCGACTAGTTCGACGGGCTCTACTAATTTCCGCCCACGACTAACCGAGCCAGAGAGACACGGGGAAGGAGTTGCCGAGGAGCGCTCGAGACTACTAGCTCGTGATTGCTTGATGCTAGTAGTAAGTCTGACGACGTTGATGGGGAGGAAGAGGAGGAGGAGGAGGAGAAGGAGGTGGAGGAAGAAGAAGAAGAAGTGAAACGAGAAGAAGAAGAAGAAGAAGAAGAAGAAGAAGAAGAAGAAGAAGAAGAAGAAGAAGAAGAAAATGAAGAAGAAGAAGAAGTGAAACGAGAAGAATATTGTAAGAAACGGAATGAGAGTCGAGAAGTCAGAGTGGGAACCCTAGGGAGGGAGGAATTCATACGGGACAGAAAATAGAAGACCGAGAGATAGCTGAGAGTCGAAGCTGTACAACAGAAGCAGAGAATCTACAAGAAATTTATAAGAACGTCTACATTTCTTCTGTGAACAAAAAAATATATCAAATTTTCTACCATTCCTGTTAATTTAGTCGACACTAACATTCCGAACAAACGATTATTTCTTTGGCCCAGAGCTTATTTTTGTTGTCAATTGATTATTTATCGAATTCTTAACTCCAATTGAAAGGCCGTGAATTTTTTCAAAAATTAAAAATTCTAGAAAATCTAATGTCCAAAAAAAATTCAATGTCCAATACATTTTATTGGATATTAATTTGTCCTTTTATAAAATTGCCAATTCTATCCAACATCCGAAACGCTTTATAGATTTAACTCAAATTCAATATCGAGCGTCCTTTTAAATTACTTTATTTTGAATTTAAAAAAATCTATTTTAGCACATTAGCTTTAAAATTGTGGGTGTTAGAGAGTGTATAGATTTTGTTTCGAAAAATTCAAAATCGTGTAAAGTCTGACAAGACGATGAAATCTTTTCCGGAAAAATAACAAAAGAATTGCGTTTGAAAGAAGAAAAATACGAGTATAACAATGTAGCATTGTATATAGATTTTATATATTCCACACAGAGTTGTAAATGCCGAATACTTATAGAAATAATGATGATGATACGATCAGCTCTATAATTATGATTTTATAATAATAACATGTAGCGATTGTAATACGATGATTAAACTTTGGAATGGCTGCAAAAATTATTATTTTTCAATAAAAATTCACGGTACCTAATCCTTTTGAAAAAATAGAAAGAAATAAGTAATGCATTACTTATTTCTTTCATTTTCTACATTATTTCTTGCAATATTACAGCGAAAATTAATATTTTTTTTCAGCTATCCAAATGTTTACACTCTATTTTATAATCACTACATATTATTATTATAAAATCATAATTACAAAACATTTTTCAAAAATTAAAAA
This sequence comes from Ephialtes manifestator, assembly GCA_963970395.1. Taxonomy (NCBI): domain Eukaryota; kingdom Metazoa; phylum Arthropoda; class Insecta; order Hymenoptera; family Ichneumonidae; genus Ephialtes; species Ephialtes manifestator. Next base: position 28,006,178 of record OZ019973.1, on the reverse strand, counting down.
TTCTAGAAAATCTAATGTCCAAGAAAAATTCAATGTCCAATACATTTTATTGGATATTAATTTGTCCTTTTATAAAATTGGCAATTCTATCCAACATCCGAAACGCTTTATAGATTTAACTCAAATTCAATATCGAGCGTCCTTTTAAATTACTTTATTTTGAATTTAAAAAAATCTATTTTAGCACATTAGCTTAAAAATTGTGGGTGTTAGAGAGTGTATAGATTTTGTTTCGAAAAATTCAAAGTCGTGTAAAGTCTGACAAGACGATGAAATCTTTTCCGGAAAAATAACAAAAGAATTGCGTTTGAAAGAAGAAAAATAGGAGTATAACAATGTAGCATTGTATATAGATTTTATATATTCCACACAGAGTTGTAAATGCCGAATACTTATAGAAATAATGATGATGATACGATCAGCTCTATAATTACGATTTTATAATAATAACATGTAGCGATTGTAATACGATGATTAAACTTTGGATTGGCTGCAAAAATTATTATTTTTCAATAAAAATTCACGGTAATCCTTTTGAAAAAATAGAAAAAAAATAAGTAATGCATTTCTTATTTCTTTCATTTTCTCCATTATTTCTTGCAATATTAAAGCGAAAATTAATATTTTTTTCAGCTATTTAAATGTTTACACTCTATTTTATGATCACTACATATTATTATTATAAAATCATAATTACAAAACAAATTGTACAGTACACTATATCTCATGAATTAATGGGGATTTACAACTCTGATTCCACAAAAGTGGAATATATAAAATTGGTATTCTCCGGAAGTATTTGTTCGAAGCGTGGGAAGCGGGGAAAGCCCGGATAGTAAACGAGGGATGTCGTTATAGTGAGAAAAGAGAGTAGCTGCTGCGAGAACTCGAAGAGACGAAAGCGAAACGAAACGAAAAATTTGGTGGTGCGGCAACGACAGGCCAAGTCCAGATGGTGGCTTCGGGCTTGGCGCTTCTCAAAATATACTTTAGGATATCCTGCCGGGTACACGGACCAGGCCGTCACAGAGCCTGGCTAACTCAAGGTGCGGTCTAACGTAGGATTATCCCTATATATACATATATATGTGTACATATAGCAAAGTCTGTTTGAGAGCTGCAGGAAGTCAACGATATTCAGTCCAACTGTGCTGCAGCATTCGTTATCAAGTGCTGCTGCTGTTGCTGTAACACATTGTACTTAAGGGTATCCACCCTTAAAATATTATTAGGCCTTCACTGTCCATCTCAAGTCGCATATGAAACATTTTCTGTCGATTCAGCCACTTTTTTTCACCCCTCTCCGATCTGCACCATAATTGGTTATACCAATGTACAGTAGAGCGTCGATTATCCGAAACGTCAATCATCCGAACAGCGATTCGGTTTATTCGAATTTTCGGTTTTCCAAACGTGATTTGCCTGCGCGAAAAAAAGTTTTTGACGTGAAACAGAAAAAAATCCTCGATTTTTTCCCAAAAAATATACTACAAGATATACTAACGATATATTTAAAATATTAATTTTCGATAAATACATACATATTATATATATATATGTATTATATTATTTTATTAATTATATATATATATATATATATATATATATATATGTATTATATATGTATTATATTATACGTGTATATTCTAATATTTTAAGCGTTTCAGTTCCTCCCTCCTCCTTCACAAAATATTAATGTTCGGTCATCCGAATTTTCGATTATGCGAACTATAGTCGGTCCCAATTAGTGCGGATAATCGATGCTCTACTGTACTGCTAAAAGGTACTCTATGTGATTTTTTTTTTTAGATTTTTAAAAACAATATTTCAGAAAATGCTATTATTTTTTCAAGTGCAAATATCTCGGAAACTTAAAGTTACTGAAAAAAAATGTCTCCATATAAAAATTGTCATTTTTTCTTAGCTTTCCAGTGGAATTTTCGAAATATTTGTCACGTTCCGATGAGTATGATTTTTTATCGAAAAACTGAGGAATTATCATTTTATTCAAAAACGGTCATTTTTTTCGGCTAAGAAAATTACAGAGTATTCCTGCATGACTGTTGATATTACCAAAAAATTATCAGAGTGGCACGTATCGCGGATCCGGTGTAAAAAAAATTATCCGTGTGGAAGTTTAAGATAAATCTCGAATGCTCCATTTTTGCATTAGCGTACGATTTTCTTAGTAAATTATTTTTTCGCATATGAAACATTTTCTGTCGATTCAGCCACTTTTTTTCAACCCTCTCCGATCTGCAGCATAATTGGTAATACCAATGTACAGTAAAGCGTCGATTATCCGAAACGTCAATCATCCGAACGATGATTTGGTTTATCCGAATCACCAATCATCCAAACAGCGATTCGGTTTATTCGAATTTTCGGTTTTCCAAACGTGATTTGCCAGCGCGAAAAAAAGTTTTTGCCGTGAAACAGAAAAAAATCCTCGATTTTTTCCCAAAAAATATACTACAAAATATACTAACGATATATTTAAAATATTAATTTTCGATAAATACATACATATTATATATATATATGTATTATATTATACGTGTATATTCTAATATTTTAAGCGTTTCAGTTCCTCCCTCCTCCTTTACAAAATATTAATGTTCGGTCATCCGAATTTTCGATTATCCGAACTATAGTCGGTCCCAATTAGTTCGGATAATGGACGCTCTACTGTACTGCTAAAAGGTACTCTATGTGATTTTTTTTTTAGATTTTTAAAAACAATATTTCAGAAAATGCTGTTATTTTTTCAAGTGCAAATATCTCGGAAACTTAAAGTTACTGAAAAAAAATGTCTGCATATAAAAATTGTCATTTTTTCTTAGCTTTCCAGTGGAATTTTCGAAATATTTGTCACGTTCCGATGAGTATGATTTTTTATCGAAAAACTGAGGAATTATCATTTTATTCAAAAACGGTCATTTTTTTCGGCTAAGAAAATTACAGAGTATTCCTGCATGACTGTTGATATTACAAAAAAATTATCAGAGTGGCACGTATCGCGGATCCGGTGTAAAAAAAAATTATCCGTGTGGAAGTTTAAGATAAATCTCGAATGCTCCATTTTTGCATTAGCGTACGATTTTCTTAGTAAATTACTTTTTCGCATATGAAACATTTTCTGTCGATTCAGCCACGTTTTTTCAACCCTCTCCGATCTGCAGCATAATTGGTTATACCAATGTACAGTAGAGCGTCGATTATCCGAAACGTCAATCATCCGAACGATGATTTGGTTTATCCGAATCACCAATCATCCGAACAGCGATTCGGTTTATTCGAATTTTCGGTTTTCCGAACGTGATTTGCCAGCGTGAAAAAGAGTTTCTGCCGTGAAACAGAAAAGATCCTCGATTTTTTCCCAAGAAATATACTACAAGATATACTAACAATGATATATTAAAAATATTAATTTTTGATAAATACATACATATTATATATATATATGTATTATATTATACGTGTATATTCTAATATTTTAAGCGTTTCAGTTCCTCCCTCCTCCTTCACAAAATATTAATGTTCGGTCATCCGAATTTTCGATTATCCGAACTATAGTCGGTCCCAATTAGTTCGGATAATCGATGCTCTACTGTACTGCTAAAAGGTACTCTATGTGATTTTTTTTTTAGATTTTTAAAAACAGTATTTCAGAAAATGCTGTTATTTTTTCAAGTGCAGATATCTCGGAAACTTAAATTTACTGAAAAAAATGTTTCCATATAAAAATTGTCGTTTTTTCTTAGCTTTCCAGCGGAATTTTCGAAATATTTGTCACGTTCCGATGAGTATGATTTTTTATCAAAAAACTGAGGAATTATCATTTTATTCAAAAACGGTATTTTTTTTCGGCTAAGAAAATTACAGAGTATTCCTGCATGACTGTTGATATTACAAAAAAATGATCAGAGTGGCACGTATCGCGGTTCCGGTGTAAAAAATTATCCGTGTGGAAGTTTAAGATAAATCTCGAATGCTCCATTTTTGCATTAGCGTACGATTTTCTTAGTAAATTACTTTTTAAAGTATTTTATATTGATGCGAGAAAACAGTCCTGATGAACAAATAAATCGCAGAGATGATAGTACGAAACAGATTATAATGATGATGATTTCTGCTCGTTTTTCTTCTTAGATACAAAAAAAAACCTATAATGATATTTTACGTGATTTCAAAAAAATTGGAAATCAATTATATGAGGAGTGCATAAAAGAAACGATAATTTTCGTATTTTTTAAGTTACCAGTTACCGTATTTAAAATGTCTGTAAATAAATTGTAACCAAAAGAAGTAATTGATTAGATAATTACCAACGTTTACGGATTCCAAGACACTTGATATCAAATTCCGAAAATATAGACTAATTAGAATCACTGTTAGAAATTTTTGTATGAAAATTAATATAAAGTATTGGAAGTTTTTTTAGCGGATACGCGTATATTAAATTTAATATACAAATATTAATTAATATATGAAAAAATTGTTGCAAAATTAATATACAGTATACTAAACACTTAATTGTATATTACTGTATATTAAATGAAATTTAATATTTAATATATTATTAATATTATATATATTATATTATATTATATTATATATATTATATTATGGTATATTAATATTATTATATTGTACATATTAATTTAATATAATTAATATATATTAAATGAAATTTAATATACAGATAAATAATTTCATTTAATATACCGTATCTGGAAAAGAACTTCCAATACATATATTAATTTTCAAAATATTTTGAACAGTGATATATTATAATAAATTCTGTTGAACTTTGTTCCATAATATCGATCACGAGCCTACAGATCAATGCGATAAATGTCAAAACATTGCATGAGCATTTGTAATTTAGAAAAATTGTTAGTACCATAGTAGATAAATGAGGGGTCATGGGTCATTAGGGTGATACGATGTGATATATGCAATATCGCTCGGATTCTGATGTAGAAAAGAACGATAATAGTTCTGTACCAGTTATTTCCAACATTTCGGCAAGTGTGGTCGTCGTTCATTTTCAAGTACATCTTAGAACTGAGAAGGAAAGCTCGAGTAATTAATTTCGCTGATATTCAAATTCAAATACAATTGTTTTCTCGTCGCGGCAAAATAAAATATGGTGTCGATAATGGCGCGCGCTATAAACGAGGGTGGCGCTTTTGTGATTCTTCGAGCCTTCGATAGGGCCACTTTCATACGGATTGACATTGCAGACGAATGTCAATTCAAGCAACAAAATCCCTTCGAATACCTATTGTCGTGCGGTTCATTGAGCGAAATGAGTGCGAAAACGAAAAAAAATTCGACTTCAGGTAAATATCAGCGAAAAAGAAACCACAATTGTCATTGAATAAATTGTGCCAATTTTCATTAAATCTTTAATTTATCAAAACAGCTATAATTTTTCAAACTTTCAAGTGTCTTTTGTTTTATGTGCAATGAATGTAATTTTGGTGATTAAATGCAACAAAATTATCAATTAGTTCACATGAATCAGCTACTTTTGCTACTGACGTTTCGTAACCTGCCCAAACTCTATTTTCGACTGAAATTTGAAATCCTATCGATTTAGGAACGGAATGTTGATGCTGTTTATTCCTCTATTTATTTTTTTAGATATCTGGTGTGAATTTGGTTAAAATAAACATAATTTTCGTGTTTTCGAGCACTGTTTTGTATGCAAGGTGACATAACCTCAAAACTTCGGATCACCAAATGGGTCACGTGCAATGATTATTTTATTGTGGAACGTCCTGTATAAATACTACCGTTAACCGAGAACACGTGGACCAATCAATTGTTTTACATTTTCATGTTCGATTGACTAATTACTCATTTTATTCACATTGAATATGGCGTGTGCAAAGAATTTTTCAATGAGGATTTGCTATCGTATGTTTTTTCTTCAAAAAATTATAAACAGCCGAATTGAAGACCTGATACTACCAGATTTTCTTTTATCGCAAGACTCTACTTGAAAATTAATTTTACTGTACAAATCACAGGTCAAATTATATTATTAACTTGCGAAACATGGAATTTCTGAGTTTTGAGAATGAACGTTCATTCCGATATGTTACTGATCTTTAATTTTTCTGTATTTGCATTAGGTAATAGGACTCAATCTATTTACACAACATTTTTTTAGATAATTAATTCTTGCATTTGATCCGTTTGAGTTTTTGTCACTTTAGCTATATAATTTTTTCAGGTATAGCCTATCCCGCTGACACATCGACCAAAAGAGCGATACTAATTGTAGGATTGATATTTCTGACATCATTAAGTGCACTTTTCTGGGTGTACACCAACTTTCCAGAATTAGCGGAGTAACTATATATTTCTCTGCTAAAGTTTTGCCACGTCGACTACTGTACGATAAAAATGTGAAAAAATTGTTTGGATAATGTTTAGGGATGAAAAACAACACATGAAACTACCATTCCACATAGATGATGCCAAAAATCTTGGACGATTGCTGGAGAGATACAAAGAGCGTTATTATATGGAGGTCCTTGCAGGGCTCTTTGTAACTTACATATTGTATCCTTTTTCAAAACTACTATAATCCAATGTTTTCTCAAATATTAATCCTTCAAATACAGGAAACACTCTACTAAATTAAAAGGAACAAGTAGTCCAGAAAAAACACAACATTTTCCTCTGATGTTTGCTTCTGTTCTTAGTAATGTTCTAAATTTTTTACTGTATTCGAGGGTTTGATTCTCATATATTTGTCCAAATCTTCCTTACATATTTAATGCAGTCTTCAAACATTCGCGATACCCGGATCGATATTCCTGTCGATACTTTCGGGTTTTCTCTTTCCATTCCCCCTGGCATTAGTATTGGTGTGCACTTGCAGTGCTATCGGTGCTACACTTTGCTATTTCCTCTCTTCCTTATTAGGAAGAAAATTGCTGTACAAATATTTTCCGGATAAGGCAAACGAGTGGACGATAAAAGTGACGAAACACAAAGATCATCTTCTAAACTACATGTTGTTCCTGAGGATGACGCCACTGCTTCCCAATTGGTTCATAAATCTCGCAAGTCCGGTTATAGGTGTGCCAATGGCACCTTTTACAATTGGTACCTTTTTTGGCGTAGCGCCGCCTTCTTTTGTTGCTATCCAAGCCGGACAGACTCTAAACAAATTAACTTCGTCCAGTGATGCATGGTCCTGGAATAGTATCATTATTTTGTGCCTTTTTGCATTACTTTCCCTAGTTCCTGTACTCTTTAAACAAAGTTTTAGCAAGAAATTCGATTAAGACCTCGTGCATAATTTGGTTTCCAAAATTTTCTTAAAATTCACTGTTGAAATGCGCAATTACTATCGAGTTAAAGGATATTAAAATTATAGACAATTTATCATTGACTGATTCTAAGAACGAAATTTTTCTGTCAATGGCCTAAGAGACGACTTATTGTGCTCAGGGTTTTTTAAAATTGGTCCAATTTGCGCATTATGTTGCTGATTCAATGAGGTTTCAGCTAAAGTTTCAAGAAAAGCGGCCTCCAAAGACCTTTATATCGTTCAAAAATCGGTTGAATGATTTTTCGAGTTGAATTTAGTGGAGAGTAGAAAGCAAAACGACGAGTTCCTTCGTTGCTTGCGAAGTGTGTAGAAAATAAATCAAATAAATGTCTATAATATTAGTCAATATGTGATTGTTGCGAAAGATGTGTGAAAGAAGAAAAGAGAGAGAGAGAGAGGACAAAAAAAGATGACTCAATTTGTTTATAGCTAGGTAAAAGACATCTCTTTTTTTTGTCGAATTTAATTGACTATCATAAATGTCTTAAATTTGACTTGAAGAGTTTATTTGCATTTTTATGTGTCCGCGACGCCATAGCTTGCCGTACAAATTCACCGTACGTACAATGTGTATAGTTTGCGTATAAGATTGTATTTATTAGCTAGAAAAACAAAATTAATTATAGTAGGGGAATATATAAAAATGATGCGAATGTAAAATGCGGCGGGAGAAGCGTATTACTCGAAAAATTCTACGTAATATGTGTGGTGCCGTCGTTGTAGCTATTTCATAGTTAAAAACAAAATTCATGTTAATAGTAAAATCATTTAAATCATAAATTCTTATTTCTAGATTTCAATGCGTTTAAAGCAATCTCAAGGAGCGATCAACGCAATCTGATGAAATGCAAAATGAATAAAAATAACTAAAATCAATTTCATATTTGATCCAATAGCTCCATGATTTCTTTGGTACGAAGATGTAACTTGCTGAAATAAAAAAATTTAAGTTAAATTTTTTAATTTCATTTTATGTTACTGGAATATGAAGTAAGTTATTAGAAGAAATAATGTGACATTGATTTGAGTTTTTAAATTTTATTTCAACATGGGTAATGAAATTTCCTAAATAAAAACGGTGTTGAAATACGCTTGAATTTTGCGTCATGTGCGTGTCCTATAATTGTGTGTCTGTTGTCAATGAAAAAGAAAAACATTGTACTTGTACAGTAAATAAAACAAATTACGAAAGTTATATTGCTTCCTACTTATATTGCGAGTTTTTTCAATGGTATATAAACGTGGAAATATAATATTGTATATAAATGTTTATATAATATGATAATATCTTTGTACGTTCTTAGCAAAACGATGTAAGGTAACTTATAGAAATTTCAGTCGAATTCACTGCTGGAATGCTCAGGGGTCGCCAATACCACCAATTGTACCATACTGCAATAGAAAAAAATTTGTGAAACTAAAAAAGATGCTAATTAAATATATTAATCGATTAATCAAATTGTTTAACTAAGCCTTACGTGTATGTCGTGCAGAGAGTAATATCGTGAAGGAGTGACAACTTTGAAGACACTCAAAACTAGGTACCATATTTATCAGTCTTGAGCCGCTGGTGCATCCAAGTACAACATTACTGCATTCTGGATTCGGCTAAAAATAATTGACTATTAATTAGTTGAGATTTGTGATTAATTTTTTCAAAATGTCCATTACATTTTTGAGAATATTGATCGATCGTTAAGAATTTCAATCCACAAGATTAGCGTACCAGGCTGTAAGCAGAAGCTTTTGACTCGTCGATAAAAATAAATTTCTCGGTACTTTGGCTCCAAGAGCCTGGAATGTTTGCGGGACGAGGAAACAGTTTTCTGATTATTCTACCGGGTTTCATTCTCATTATTTTCCATGTAATATGAGTATCGCGCTGTAGAGATGGCTGGACATCCATTCTATATTCAAACACGTCTCTGATTGTCCTAAAAAGCAAAGAATACTTGAAAAAATAAAATCACAAAATCTGGAAAATACCAGGTGGATGCAATGGAATTAATTAATGGAGAAAGGCAAACCTGTAGGATGTATTATCGGATGAAACTCTTGGGGAGTCATTGTCAAAAATTTTTTGGTTCTCTATATACGACTCTGCAAGATTTTTCATCCCTACACGATCATAGCTCTCCTTTCTTGTGTAAGGCATTCCAATATTTAATGAAGTACTTATGTTGCGACCCGTAAGGTCAGGAATGGAACGCACGGAAGCGCATGGCCAGCAATCCATTTCGGCTACACGAAAATAAGGATTTTCCACCAGACACCATTCGTCGTACCATTCTGTAAATAATTGTTGAATAAATTATCGAATGGAAAATGTATGAAAATTTTTTTGCCCTTATATATAATTCGCTGTTTGTAAGTCACGATGCTCAAAATTGCACCAGAATAGTAGGACTATATGTAGAGAGGAGATAAAGTATTATTATAGTAGTAATAATTTCTTTGTTTTCAATCATCGCTTGGCACGACTTTCTTTAAAGCTCGACTTTGAATATAACTTTGAACAAAATTCAAGGTCGATGGAAAAGCTTTTTTAGACTCCGAATACGGAGTATGGAAGTTCTCATTTTGATATTAGCATTTTGTGTAAAAATTTTTATGTTATCTTCTTGCGAAGATGATACCATGATTATTTTCCAATATTTTTGTTAACTCAACAAAGTAAAATCATTGCCTACATCCTGAGGTGTTATTGTAATTAAAAAATTATGCTTCACAAGGTTTCGATATAGAGATATTTTTATATCATAAACATGGATTTATCTACCACAAGTAAACTATTTTCTCTGATTTTGACCTGACCTTATTAACATACAGAATTACACAAATATTATCATGATTACAAGTTGTACAATAGAATGAAAAATAATACAAAATATACGAAAGCCAATAAATTCACGTACCTGTTAACGAAGGATATTGCTCGACAATTGGGACAGCCAATTTTCGGAAGACTTTTAATCCCGGATAAATAAAATTCTGCAAGTTTCTCAAAACAATTGTGTGAGTAGTCGGATGATTGTAAAGTGCAACAGTGCACAAAACTACTCCGAACAACGTGAAGAGCAAACGTTTGATTATTCGAAGGGAGCTTGAAAATTTGCTAATAACTAGAGTTTTGGCAGGAAATTTCAGATCTAAAGTGCGAAAACATTGTTCAAATATTTTGTTTGTTTCCGCGGCTGATATTCCATTCTCCACAGCATATTGCTTGATCTCGTTAACGTAACGTCTATAGACCTCTAAATTGGCCATTTTATTTATCACTCAATGTTTATCGCTCATTGTTAACGTTCTTTTAATGGAAGACAACAACAACAATAACACACCACCACCACCGCCAACAGGTGAAGAAATTTAAGGGAAAAAACGTGCTAGTGCGCTAGTGCGAAACTGACAGGCTAAGAGGGACGCCGCCGCTGCTGCCACAGCACTTTCACCAACGACATCACAACAAAAACACGTCAATTCTCGCGTAGGGTAGAGTCACCAGTAAATGAACGGTTAAGGGGAAGCTGGAGTCGAGTGCAGAAGCAGGTTTTTACCGACCGAAGTCGGTAAAAGCTTTTTCGTAGTTTTGATTATTCTTCGTTAATACGCTACAGATATGCTTCAAATTATACACGATTGTAGTATCAACATAAACAAGTGGACGTACATTCGAATATTGGGTGAATATGTACAATGAATGAAGATATTCGTCTATTACTAAGCCTGGATCATCGCGAGGATCGCAAACAGACTACGTGATCGTAGTTTCGGTTTTGCGTGGATTCCTTTTGTGTAATTGACTTTTCGACGCTCGCAGAATATTCAGAGAACGCTAAAGAATGGACGTATATTTCGATTTAACGTATGTGAATTCCAGAATCTTTTATATCGTACCAAACAGGCGATGCTGTCAAACCCTGGCGGCCATTTTGATTTCGGGAGGTTTAGTATTATACGATTTTTTTCATTTATTGTACGTTTTCACCAAATATTCGAATGTACGTCCACTCGTTTATGTTGATATTACAATCGTGTACAATTTGAAGCATGTTTGTAGCGTATTAACGAAGAATAATCAAAACTACGAAAAAGCCTGTTTTTACCGACCAAAGTCGGTAATAAAATCTACTCCAGCATCCCCTTAAGGAGGTTCGGTGATGGCGGCAGGGTGGGGATAGGCACTGTTGTGCTGCGCGGTAAGGGGCTGACGCCGTGTGCGCGAGACACCATGCGAGCCGCGTTAAGCGTAGAGGCAAAAACTTAACGATTTCTCTGTCAATTTCGGGGTGACCTTCAAATTTCAAGCTCGTGCCCTATTCAAAATACTTTTCCGGACGTCTGCATATTTTTTTGATTATTCTATCTTGGATTTAACTCTTGCAAAGACGTAAAAAGTTCAATATTCGACTCACTTTTCTTTTCTTTACATGTAAATAGTCGCAACTTTGTTATTTAATATCTCGGAAACTACACGGCGAATCCCTTAAAAATTTTGCGTACGTGTCCGTTATCATTACAGCTGTTATACGATTTTTTTTTACAATTTTATCTTGGATTTGATTTTTTTTACGAACCTCCTTAAGCGTAGAGGCAAAAAATTAACGATTTCTCTGTTAATTTCGGGGTGACCTTCAAATTTCAAGCTCGTGCCCTATTCAAAATACTTTTCCGGACGTCTGCATATTTTTTTGATTATTCTATCTTGGATTTAACTCTTGCAAAGACGTAAAAAGTTCAATATTCGACTCACTTTTCTTTTCTTTACATGTAAATAGTCGCAACTTTGTTATTTAATATCTCGGAAACTACACGGCGAATCCCTTAAAAATTTTGCGTACATGTCCGTTATCATTACAGCTGTTATACGATTTTTTTTTACAATTTTATCTTGGATTTGATTTTGTTTACGAACCTCCTTAAGCGTAGAGGCAAAAAATTAACGATTTCTCTGTCAATTTCGCGGTGACCTTCAAATTTCAAGCTCGTGCCCTATTCAGAATACATTTCCGGACGTCTGCATATTTTTTTGATTATTCAATCTTGGATTTAACTCTTGCAAAGACGTAAAAAGTTCAATATTCGACTCACTTTTCTTTTCTTTACATGTAAATAGTCGCAACTTTGTTATTTAATATATCGGAAACTACACGGCGAATCCCTTAAAAATTTTGCGTACGTGTCCGTTATCATTACAGCTGTTATACGATTTTTTTTACAATTTTATCTTGGATTTGATTTTTTTTACGAACCTCCTTAAGCAGAACGGTTTGTTTATCATGGGTTTCTATAAAATATAATATTTCCAAAGTGTCTGTGAAAATTTTAACGAATGACCAGGATGTCAAATTATATGATGGAACTAAAAAAATATCGAATTTTCATCGCAAGGTATATAAAAATAAATACTGAAAGACAAAAATCCAAAAACACCAGTAAATGAACGGGCCAATCTAACCTACACTTTTAGTCGAAAACAGGCGTCTGCGACAACATAATCACTGTAGATAGCTTAAAAAAATAGAAAAATTAAAAATCTAATGTTCAGCAAATCCGAAGAGTTTCTCATGACTTCTCAAAAAGCGGTTGTTCATTCACTGGCGACTGTTCAATTTCTGGTGCATTCAACCTACGATAAGAGTGCTTGCCTCAAATTTAGTAGCGCATCAAGCAGTGTAGGTTCGTGAACCGTTGACGATATGATGCCGACGACTGAACGCATCATTTCCTACTGTACAATTCCATCAGAAGAGTATATGGGGCATTATACACCGATCGGACCACCTTTTACCATGACCGTCGTCGATATTTTTTTTTTAAAGTTTTAATAAGTTTATTGATACATTAATATTAATATATACATTAGTATTAACATATCCTTATCCTATTTGCCCCTTGCTGATCCTGCAGCAGAGGCACTTAACCAATTTATTTATTGTGGCCTACGATAAGCGCATTACGCTTGTGTGTGGGTATGTGTATGTTGCTTGTTTTGTTGTATTCATGTTTATCCGGGTGTAGTTTTATTCCCAGTTTTGTGTGTGTTTGTTCTTTGTGTGTAAGTCTCTAGAAATGTTTTATTTTATTTATGTATTTATTTATTTATTCCTCTCGCGAATGTTCTTTTTTAGTTGATTATTAGTTGGATTATATAGTTGATTATTTTTTAAATCATTCACCCCAATGAATGGAGCTTGCTCCATTTTTTTCAAAATTTTTATTCCATATCGCACTTGTGAATTTCTAATAATTGCTCTGCAAATTGCGTTTAAAAACTTTCGAATGCACGTATCCCCTCTAGTGGGTTCTGTCACCGCAAAAAAACCGCAAAAACCACTTGAGTGTTTTCTGCACTTTTCCCCACAGCAATTCACCGCAAAAAAACTAAGCGTTTTTTTATCTAGCGCTGGATATTTTGCTGTTTCGATCACCGCGAAAACACCGATATCAATATCGAAAAGTTTCGAAATTTCGTAATATTATGTAATTTGTATAAATAATGGTAGAAATCACGGACCGAATCACGTGATCCGTGAATCATGGCAGATTTCACGTTGCCGTGAAGCCAGTTATGTTATTTAATATCATGGTATTAAATGTGTAACAATTGAAACTCTGAAGAGAAGACATCACCTTTTCTCGTTCCCCATTTCTAAATGGCTAGGCCATCTCCAAAACATAGTCTTTCAGTTATATGAGAGCAGAGCTACTTGCGATAGCAACGTGTTTATATGCACGAAAAGATGAACAATGGCTTGCGAGAGACGTTTCAAGTCCTTGGCCATCTAGCGGAGATAAGCCGGTCATTGCGCTTGCACCCGAAGTTAGCCCGCTAGATGGCGAACGAGCCGAAATGTTTCTCGCAAGTGAGTGTTCGCCGTTCTGTGTATATAAGTACGGGCGATCGTAAGTTATCGTCCGCGTTGACTCTAAAGGGTATTGACTCTAAAGGGTATTTTTTCAATTTTTTTACCAAAAAAGAATTAAAATATTAAAATGTTAACATGTTGAAAACAAAAATAGAAATAAGTTAAAAAAGAAAAATTAAGGCCGGTAAAGTTCAACGAACGGGGATGGCGTGTAAAACCTGAGAGCGAGGTACTGATAAAAACAATGTATAAGCTATTGTAATGGAAAAATAAAAGATATTTGCAAATCTAAATCTAAAGTTATCGTCCGCCAGACTCTAAAGGGTATTTTTTCAAATTTTTTACCAAAAAGAATAAAAATGTTAAAATGTTGAAAACAAAAATAGAAATAAGTGAAAAAAAAAGAAAAATTAAGGCCGGTAAAGTTCAACGAACGGGGATGGCGTGTAAAACATGAGAGCGTGGTACTGATAAAAACAATGTATAAGCTATTGTAATGGAAAAATAAAAGATATTTGCAAACTGAAAAAACTGAAAGTTATCGTCCGCCCATATACTGGGGTGGGTTCTGAATGATAAGCTCTTTCGCCGTCGAATGCACATGCGCAATGGTTTTTGCCGAGATTTACGTTGAGTTTTAAGAAGTATAATGAAATTGGAAGCTCGAAAAAACCAGTTTTATTTATTCCGGTATTAAAGAAAGTATACTGACGTTTCTCATGGATTTGCCTCTTTTTAAAGAATTCTAATATTACCCCCGTCTCTTGATCGGTCGAGAACTATTCACCCTATACTCGTGAGGTACGGCAAAAAGTTGTTGCCCGAACGCGAGGTGGGGATAATAAATTTAAATAATTTACAATTAGGCTAATCCGTGGGTGATCGAAATTCCGATACTTTGGAATTAATAGAAACGAAAATTTTTTTTTCCCTATCTTCAACTTTTACTATAATTCTTAAACTTCACCGTAAATCTAGACAGGAATTATTGCGCATGCTCATCGATCGACGAAACAGCTCGTCATTCGGAACGCACCCCTGACGTTAGACATTTTTACTGTTGTTTATCAGTGGCAAAACGGATTCTGCGAATTACCATGGCACTGAGAATTCCGTTGAACCGTGATTTCAACCGTTATTTATACAAATTACAACACATTACAAAATTTCGAGATTTTTCGAAATTTACATCGGTGTTTTTGCGGTGATCGAAACAGCAAAACCACCGACAGTAAAACAAAAAATCACTCAGGGGTTTTGCGGTGACTTGCTGTGCGGAAAAGAGCAGAAAACACTGAGGTGGTTTTTGCGGTAATTTCAACCTGAACCAACGGTGGTCGAACCCACTAGGGTCTTCTTGGATATGAGTAGTATCGTAAAAAAATCTACATAAAAATTTTTCATTTTAAAGTATACTTTTATGTCAATTTATTTAAAAAAAGTTTTACCTCCTCCGAAGCATTGATTTTTCATTAATAAACATAAAAATCCACTTTTTACAAACTTGGACATTCTTTATTTTTTCCGAAAAAATCTCGAAGATACGAATTAAGACGAACATTTTTATGAATTCCATTTGTCTGAATGACTATAAAAATAATCAATTATATCAACGACGGTCGTGGTAAAAGGTGGTCTTATTAATGTATAATGCCCCATATACATCTGCTTAATCCTCTTTTCAAATCCATTTAAAAGTCTTGGGGTAGAATTGTTTTATGTAACTTTAATCTTTTCTCGTAATTTCGATCTTATACGTAAAAAAATTCGACCCGCCAAGTGCAGTGCAAGATTGGCATTTTTAAAAGTACACAGTTTGTGTACTAATTCAACGAAGTCAAATTTACATAAAAAACCTAATTGGTATATTAATTTTTTTTCTAATAACGAATTAGTATTGCCTATTTAAACTGTACATATATCGTCTTGTGAGAGACTCGTTAATGTCTTGTTAATTGTATTTGCATACTTTAGTGAAGTTAGTTATTTATAATAGCTTATTACACTGTTAGAAAATACTGGAAGTTTTTATGCATAAACTCGTAATCGAAGTTTAATATAGAATTGTGGTATAAAATTCATGTACTTTGCCAGTAAAATTAAAGCAAATTATTAAAATTCAAGTACTTTTACTGTAAAATTACAGTAAATTATTGAATTTGCTGTGCCATACATTCATTTTACATTACACTTGTATATTAAATTTAATATACTAGTAGTTTATGCATAAAAACTTCCAGTAAAAGTACATTAAATTTCAAGTAGATTTTTTTACAGTGTATTTTTATGCAAAAAAAATCTGTACTTGGGAAATAATGTTTCAAGTAAAAGACAGAAAACGCAAACGACAGAAAAATCTGTGAAAAATCGACGAATCAGCATTGAGTATGAATGCAGCGTTAATTAAACTAGCATAATTAAAAAAAAAAAACAAAAAAAAAGAATTCATTTATTCGGCGAAGTTTCCAGTTTTATTAAAATGTGAATATAAACGATACAATTGACCTAAGCTTTGCAATCGTCACGGTCAACGTTTTGCGGCCAATCGCAGGTTGAGGTTTGTGGGTTGTACATCAATCCTTCGCTGCACTGGTATGCAAGGGGCTTTCCGTAGACGCATCGGTAGTACTGAAATAAACACCACAAATTATTGCATACATGGTCTAAAACATCTTTTTTTTAGTAAGACAGGCGACGAAGAAAAAAATATTCACCTGGCTGCAGCTAGTTTTAGAGGCAATAAAGTCGTTGCCATCGCAAGAGATTTCGTTGTCGGTGCTGTCAGTGTCAGGTACCGATGGTGCCGGAGTTGTTGGCTTCGAGGTAAAATCATTGTTGTTTGGACCAGGTGTCGTTGGCTTGAAAGATCCTTCATTGGGGTTGGAGGTTGTGCTTGGTGGTCTGTCCCATTGAGGCTGCAATAATAACATTTCCAATCAACATTTTTTTCCAACAGTTTTTAAACCCAGATTGAATCGAATTTGATAAATTCTAATAAATGTTATCTCGTATTCATTGATCTTTCAGGAAGAAGAACAAATTCTTCTCGCCCTCAAAATTCAAGATCAAGATTTACAAAATGTCCGTCGATCCCAAATGGCATTCGGTACGCGTTTTTATAAAATCCAAGTCGTAACGAATCATATTAATAATTTATTATAGTATTAAATAATTCATTTGGATAAACATACCGATTTTGTTAAACATAAAAATTGTTATATGAAAAATAACATGCTTACCCTGGGCTTCGTGTTAGGTGCTGGCTTGGGTACTCGGTAGCCCTGCATGCTCTTGTGAATAATGTTTGTAAGAATGTTCTTCTCTCCGCAGATACCTCGGAAGTCGTCCATGTCGATGGCCCAGTTCATGGCACCAGCGTAACCCTTCTCCTTGATCCAGTCCATCTTGATCTGAACACTCTTGGGATCTTCGTATCCTACCCATTGGGTACCTAAACAGAAATATTATTAATCTTCAAATTTGGAAAAAAAGAAACGCTAGCAGCAAATTTCTACTCAAACAACTGGCATGAAAATCTTGAAATAAAGCGAAAAACAAGAGACCAATATGGGTTTTTTGGTTTAAAAAAATAATTGTACCCTTATAGGTGTAGGGAACTTTTCCAATGTCGTCCCATTTTACGGTCCAGCCAGATTTCTCATCCTGGGTCAGAGGACAGAGCTAGAAAAAAGGGAAAAAATGTTGTAAAAAATTCACAGACTCTAATGTGTAAAATCGAAATGCAAAGACTGAAAAAAAATGTCATTGATTCAGAAAATCCTTCGTTTGCAGGCTGCAAAAAACAAGCGTTATCAACATAATTTGAATTCTAATTCCTCCAATTCTATACGAGATCGAAACAATATCTCTAAAATAAGCAAAATAATATTTTATTATTTCAATGTTAAATGCGATTGAACGAATAAGAATAAATAGAGTTAATTCAAAAATAATTCTTTTTGGCAGCCCGCAATAGAATTTTTTTTCAGTGAAGGAATCGAAGGAGTTTTTTCGGCGTTAATAATTCATTTAAAAGACAGTGTTTAAAAACCTCGTAATAGGCGAGGAATCCTTTGGCACCGGTGAACTCTCCGGCATCGCCACCGCCAGCTTCTTTGTTGATGTAAGTTCCCATGTTGTAGTTGTTGTTGCTTGCGCTGAGGGTGAAGCTACGTCCGTAGAAAGGTACACCGACGACTAGCTTGTTCGCGGGGCATCCAAAGTCGACCCACAATTGCAGACCATCGTTCTGAATAACAAGACAAAAATTATCATATTAAATATCCAAACTTTAAGACAAATAATATAAAACGCTCTTCTTCACAGAGGACAAATATTCCACTTTTCACTTTTAAAAGCATTTAAAGAAAAAATAATAATAATTTTGCATCCTTATTTTAAATGCAAATTAAAGAAGTACGAAAACAAAATTTTTCATAAATTCAAAATTCTATAAAATCTAAACCGCTTTATGTATTTCGCTTAAATTCAATACCGATCGTCATTTTTCATTGATTTATTCGTCAAAAACTGTTTAAGCTCATTATCTAAAAAAATGTGGCAGCTACAGAATATACCGAGAATTATTGAAAAATTTAATGTCTTATAAAATCTGAACCACTTTACCAATCTTCACCAAATTCGATATCTACTACAACCGAATGTTAATTTTACCTTGCAAAGGATTTGAGCAGGTTTTGTCAAACTTAACTTGAATAACAACGAAAACAAATTTTTTCGAAAATTAAAAATTTTATAAAATCTAAACCGCTTTATGTATTTCGCTTAAATTCAATACCGACTGTCATTTTTATTACTTTATTCGTCAAAAACTGTTTAAGCTCATTATCTAAAAAATTGTGGCAGCTAGAGAATATACCGAGAATTTTTGAAAAATTCTATGTCTTATAAAATCTGAACCACTTTACCAATCTTCACCAAATTCGATATCTACTACAACCGGATGTTAATTTTATCTTGCAAAAGATTTGAGCAGGTTTGGTCGAACTTAACTTGAATAAGAACGAAAACAAAATTTTTTCGAAAATTAAAAATTTTATAAAATCTAAACCGCTTTATGTATTTCGCTTAAATTTAATACCGATCGTCATTTTTCATTGCTTTATTCGTCAAAAACTGTTTAAGCTCATTATCTAAAAAAATGTGGCAGCTAGAGAATATACCGAGAATTTTTGAAAAATTCAATGTCTTATAAAATCTGAACCACTTTACCAATCTTCACCAAATTCGATATCTACTACACCCGGATGTTAATTTTACCTTGCAAAAGATTTGAGCAGGTTTGGTCGAGCTTAACTTGAATAAGAACGAAAACAAAATTTTTTCGAAAATTAAAAATTTTATAAAATCTAAACCGCTTTATGTATTTCGCTCAAATTCAATACCGACCTTCATTTTTCATTTCTCTATTTGTCCAGAACTATTTAGTTCATTAGCTAAAAAATTGCGGAAGCTAGAGAACATACAGACATTTTTCGAAAAATTGAATGGCTTATAAAATCTGAATTCCTTTTTCAATTTTTTCGAAAATGTATACATAGAAAGGGGCGTTGCTCCTCTACCAGCGTGCCAAAATTCAGCTTGATTGTTAAAGCCGTTTTCGAGATACAGCGGTTTGAATTTTGCAAGCGTGCCATACACACACACACATACATACATCCGGACATTTTTTCTAAACCACTTTTCTCGGCGTTTTGGACCATTCTGAGTGTCCTGACATGAAAATCTCGAAAAAATTTTTTTTTACGAAAACAAAGCTTCCTCTATGAGGAAGCAAAAAAAAAGGAGAAAAAAAAACTTACAACGTTGAGGCTTTCATAGGCATAAGCGTCGTGCGGTCTCTTGTAGAGGGGGCTGTGTACATCAGCGAATCCGGCCCAGTTACCACGAAGATCGTAGGACATTACGTGGATAGCGTCGACATTTCTGCGATGGAAACAAAAGACGAATAGTCATTGTCGAGTGTTGAGACGACGATGAATTCAGAGATATTCATTAAAACTTGGCACGTACTCGCAGAGTTCCGGCACGTGGTAGCCTTCATTGAGACGGAACTTGGCCATCGGCACAGCCATGGTGATCTCCCAGCCTTTGCCTTGGCGATCAAAGGCTCTTCTCAGTTCCTCGACGAAATAGTAGAAGTTGTTCCTGTCGGAGTATTTGCCACCACGGTCGGTCGCTCCGGGATATTCCCAATCAAGATCAAAACCATCGAAACCATATTGTTTCATGAAATCTTAAAAGACAAACAATAATCATTCTTCGTTCATCGTTCCCTCACTCACTTTTTTCGAGGACACCCAAGTAGCGCAAAGACAAAGGATATCTATTTGGTATACGAAAAGGTATATTAATTTCCGTCCAAATGATATCTTTTTCGATTTGGATATCTTAAGAACGTCTAAAAGATATCCAAATCCAAAAGATATCATTCCCAGTAAACACAAAATATTGTTATGTTGCTGTTCAATTACAATTTCCTACTCAGTAACGTAACTGTTACATAACACCGTTGTTATGTTACAGTAACATTGCTGAGTAGGAAATTGTAATTGAACATCAACATAACTATATTTTGTGTTTACTGGGTTTGGACGGAAATTAACATACCTTTTCGTATACCAAATAGATATCGTTTGTCTTTGTGCTACTTGGGCAATTGTCACCGTTGTGATCGAGACTCGTTTGTTTTAACGAAAAACTTACCGACAACGCTGCTGATGAAGGTATCACGACGTTGCTTGTTACCAACGAGGGCGCTGTATTTACGACCACCTTCACCCCATCCACCGACAGCAACCTCGGTCTTGAGATTAGGATATTTCTTCTTGAGATCGACGAATTTCTTGAATCCACCTTTCTCAACATCGAGCTCAGGGTCGAGAACCAAAACTTCCCAAGTGACGTTGCTCACACCGATGAAAGAGTAAATAACATGTGTGCAAAGATCCCCGGGTACATCATCGATACCATAGCTACCGATGCCAGGCCTGTAGACAGCCCAGTTGCTGAAGTAGCACACGATTCTCGGGGCTGTAGTCTCATCTAAGTACAACCAAACAAAAAAACTGTTCTTTTTTCTTCTTTTTTTTCTACTAGGGTTAAGCGGACTCGGGCGCTTAAGCGTCTCTTAAGAGTCTCTTTATATAAGTTTTGACGTTTGACATAAACAAAAAAAAATGGATGCATGATATTGGTCCCGATTGCAGTGTGACTGACTGAAGACACCTCCAATTAATGACAGCACCAATAAAACGATGACAATGACTGCGATATTTTCGATATTTTCGAGATATCTCGAGCCACCAACTTTTTAAAAGAGGATTTTTTTTCACAAATTCTCTTATATATCCGATAGATCAGTGGAAACAAAAGGAAGAAACTTACCGGCTGAAGTGCAAACGAAGAAGGCGGCAACCAGCAGAGGAAGGGACAACAAGATTTTATTCAGCGACCACATAGTCGGTGCTGCAAAAGAAAAAGTAACCAAGCGATTCGCATGATTAACGGGAAGATATACTTCCTGGAGTCTTCGCACCCGTACAGCTCAACGATACTATTTTTTTTCCTTCTCTTCTCCTCTATACAGAAGACACGCAAAACACGATTCTCGAGGATTATCACGTACTAGGGAACTGGACGGTCCAACAGGCACAAGGGGATCAGGATGCGAACAAGTCAAGTCGTAGACCTACAACATCTACGACGACCGGTTCTTCTTCGACGATCTCTACGTCACGAGGAGACTCCTAACGGTCTTCCTACCAGTACCTACGACGACTCGTTTCTATCACTTTTTTCGATATTAACCCTCGCGAGTGCGCAAACATATATCGCGGCAGTACGAGCATTTTTCGCGCTTTTGCTTCCTCATAGAGGAAGATTTGTTTTCATGAAAAATAAAAAATTTTCGAGATTTTTATGTTGGATGTATGTGTGTATGTGTGTGTGTGTGATGAAAGGCCATAAAATCATGTAACTCTAAAGTTTTAAGGAGAGGAAGACAGGTCAAAAAAATTGTTTTTGGAAATTCAATATCATCCAAATCCTATTGCATATAAAAATGCCCAACGCACTATATTGTTGGTGCTTGATGAAAGGATTTTTTACTGTCGTCTGACTTGCATATGCTTTTCAATATTATCTTAGGCAAAGTTCTTAGGTTTTCCATTCTGTGCATGATTCAGATTAAACAACTAGGCAGATTGGAATGGTTGACATCTCATTTTCTTCTTCATGAAAAGATACATCGGCTAAATGGAGCAAACTATTTTTTTTTCATTCTGAAATCAAAGATAATCACTGATTTAGAAAATAGCATAAAATTTATTTATTAATAATTATGTCACTTAAAAAATATCACCTTTTATTAACATTTGCTCCATTTAGCCGGTGTATCTTTTCATGAAGAAGAAAATGAGACGTCAACCATCCCAATCTGCCTAGTAGTTTGATCTAAATCATGCGCAGAATGGAAAACCTAAGAACTTTGCTTAAGATAATATTGAAAAGCATATGCAAGTCAGACGACAGTAAAAAATCCTTTCATCGAGTACCAACAATATAGTGCATTGGACATTTTTATATGCAATAGGATTTGGATGATATTGAATTTCCAAAATCAATTTTTTTGGCCTGACTCCCTCCCCTTAAACTATTCGACCGAATCAGCTCAAATTTAAACAACATATACCGTACTGCCTAATCTTTAATTAGTATAAATTTCGGAAAAATCGATTGACACATTTAATTCTTATAAGAATTTTCAAATTTTGAAAAAAGTACGTAAATGCTCAAGCTCGAACGAATTTTTAGCTATCGGGCTGAAACTTCGTATAAAAATGGAACAAAGTGATGCGAACTTTGGTATTGAATTTGGGTGAAATCTGCAAAGCGGTTCGGTTTTTATGATATTTTGAATTTCTCGAAGAAAATTTTGTTTTGCTCTAATTCAGGTAAATTTTCAACAAAACAACTAAAAATTTTTACACTGTAACAATAACATTCAGCCCTGCTACGTATCAAATTTGGTGATGATCGGTAAAGCGGTTCGGATTTTACGTTATTGTGAATTTAAAAAAAATTCACTGGTGTCGCTCTGGATTTCGTAAAACATCAGAAAATAAAAATAAAATACAACAAGGATGCAAAGTATAGAACCTTGCACATTGCTTCCTCATTATTTTTTGTTTTCTTACAAAGCTTCCTCAATGAGGAAGCTAAAATTGATTAACATACTTCCTCATAAAGGTAGCTTTGTAAAAAGCGAAAAATAATGAGGAAGCAATGTGCAAGGTTCTACTTTTTTTCTCGCTTTATTTCTCACCTTAAATTTCAGTCTAAGTAACGGTAAATACGGCTTCGATAATGAAAAACAATAAATCTACCTATCAAATTAATTAAATCAATTAAATTTCGAAAAATATTCTATATATCAATTTTCCAAACTTTTCAAATTTCATATTAATTGGAGCAAGTGAATGACCGGAATACAATAGTAAGTCGGCGGTTCCACAATTATTCACCCAAGACAATTAGTTGTATAACGCGTTTTA
The DNA here is from genome assembly GCA_963970395.1 of Ephialtes manifestator. Classification (NCBI taxonomy): domain Eukaryota; kingdom Metazoa; phylum Arthropoda; class Insecta; order Hymenoptera; family Ichneumonidae; genus Ephialtes; species Ephialtes manifestator. The sequence goes on along the minus strand of OZ019973.1, from coordinate 27,982,377 downwards.
TATAATCGGAATTAGCTGTTATGTCGATGGGATTTTTTTCGATACCGGAAAACCTTGGTAAAAATCGTTTTAGTGCTTAGCTATATGACTATCGGTAACGGTGTTGGAAATGCGCGCGCGTCTTCTACCAATACGGATATCGCACGTCCAAGAGCCTTGTACTGTACTTAATTCCGTGATCGTTACGAGCACCGATGGAACGAAGAAATTAAATAAAACGGATAAAATAATTTTTTGCAAAATTCTTCTTAACAAATTTGTAATTTTATATATTGCAATAGATATTAGGCGCTATTATTGAGTGACGAGAAAGTGTTTGTTACACCAAGTGACGAAGGAAGCTATGTAATCTCCGAAGAAACGTTATTGCAAATGTCATTAAGAATGATGAGGACGAACAACGAACGGGGAAGCAATGAGCGAATTCAGTAGAAATCGTTTTTCTTGGCAACAACTTCCACTTTGTTCTCTCAACCGCTAATCACATTATCATTATTCAATATCAAATCTAAAAACCGACTGAGAAGTGAATTTTTTTTTCTTCTTTTTTTTTTTAGACCATACGGATTATATTAAAATTCATAAATTTCAATGGTTCGCGATGTTTTTGTTAGAAATCGGTTGAACGATAAAAATCAAAATAAGAATATATACGGCGTAGCGATAGACGATTCCATTCACGAGCGGGATCTCTTGGTCTAATCACATTATCATTATTCAATATCAAATCTAAAAACCGACGGAGAAGTGAATTTTTTTTTCTTCTTTTTTTTTTAGACCATACGGATTATATTAAAATTCATAAATTTCAATGGTTCGCGATGTTTTTGTTAGAAATCGGTTGAACGATAAAAATCAAAATAAGAATATATACGGCGTAGCGATAGACGATTCCATTCACGAGCGGGATCTCTTGGTCTAATCACATTATCATTATTCAATATCAAATCTAAAAACCGACTGAGAAGTGAATTTTTTTTTCTTCTTTTTTTTAAGACCATACGGATTATATTAAAATTCATAAATTTCAATGGTTCGCGATGTTTTTGTTAGAAATCGGTTGAACGATAAAAATCATAATAAGAATATATATGGCGTAGCGATAGACGATTCCATTCACGAGTGGAATCTCTTGGTCTAATCACATTATCATTATTCAATATCAAATCTAAAAACCGACTGAGAAGTGAATTTTTTTTTCTTCTTTTTTTTAAGACCATACGGATTATATTAAAATTCATAAATTTCAATGGTTCGCGATGTTTTTGTTAGAAATCGGTTGAACGATAAAAATCATAATAAGAATATATATGGCGTAGCGATAGACGATTCCATTCACGAGTGGAATCTCTTGGTCTAATCACATTATCATTATTCAATATCAAATCTAAAAACCGACTGAGAAGTGAATTTTTTTTTCTTCTTTTTTTTAGACCATACGGATTATATTAAAATTCATAAATTTCAATGGTTCGCGATGTTTTTGTTAGAAATCGGTTGAACGATAAAAATCATAATAAGAATATATATGGCGTAGCGATAGACGATTCCATTCACGAGCGGGATCTCTTGGTCTAATCACATTATCATTATTCAATATCAAATCTAAAAACCGACTGAGAAGTGAATTTTTTTTTCTTCTTTTTTTTTTAGACCATACGGATTATATTAAAATTCATAAATTTCAATGGTTCGCGATGTTTTTGTTAGAAATCGGTTGGACGATAAAAATCAAAATAAGAATATTATACGGCGTAGCGATAGACGATTTCATTCACGACCGGGATCTCTTGGTCTAATCACATTATCATTATTCAATATCAAATCTAAAAACCGACTGAGAAGTGAATTTTTTTTTCTTCTTTTTTTTTTAGACCATACGGATTATATTAAAATTCATAAATTTCAATGGTTCGCGATGTTTTTGGTAGAAATCGGTTGAACGACAAAAATCATAATAAGAATATATACGCCGTAGCGATAGACGATTCCATTCACGAGCGGGATCTCTTGGTCTAATCACATTATCATTATTCAATATCAAATCTAAAAACCGACTGAGAAGTGAATTTTTTTTTCTTCTTTTTTTTTAGACCATACGGATTATATTAAAATTCATAAATTTCAATGGTTCGCGATGTTTTTGGTAGAAATCGGTTGAACGATAAAAATCATAATAAGAATATATATGGCGTAGCGATAAACGATTCCATTCACGAGCGGGATCTCTTGGTCTAATCACATTATTATTATTCAATATCAAATCTAAAAACCGACTGAGAAGTGAATTTTTTTTTCTTCTTTTTTTTTAGAGCATACGGATTATATTAAAATTCATAAATTTCAATGGTTCGCAATGTTTTTGTTAGAAATCGGTTGAACGACAAAAATCATAATAAGAATATATACGACGTAGCGATAGACGATTCCATTCACGAGCGGGATCTCTTGGTCGAATCACATTATCATTATTCAATATCAAATCTAAAAACCGACTGAGAAGGGAACTTTTTTTTCTTCTTTTTTTTTTAGACCATACGGATTATATTAAAATTCATAAATTTCAATGGTTCGCGATGTTTTTGTTAGAAATCGGTTGAACGACAAAAATCATAATAAGAATATATACGGCGTAGCGATAGACGATTCCATTCACGAGCGGGATCTCTTGGTCTAATCACATTATCATTATTCAATATCAAATCTAAAAACCGACTGAGAAGGGAACTTTTTTTTCTTCTTTTTTTTTTAGACCATACGGATTATATTAAAATTCATAAATTTCAATGGTTCGCGATGTTTTTGTTAGAAATCGGTTGAACGACAAAAATCATAATAAGAATATATACGGCGTAGCGATAGACGATTCCATTCACGAGCGGGATCTCTTGGTCTAATCACATTATCATTATTCAGTATCAAATCTAAAAACCGACTGAGAAGTGAATTTTTTTTTCTTCTTTTTTTTTTAGACCATACGGATTATATTAAAATTCATAAATTTCAATGGTTCGCGATGTTTTTGTTAGAAATCGGTTGAACGATAAAAATCATAATAAGAATATATACGGTAGCGATAGACGATTCCATTCACGAGCGGGATCTCTTGGTTCGCGGTATTAAAATGCGCGGTGCATCGAACGCGGGCCGCAACCTTCGCTACCCTATTCCGTCCATTGCACTTTGAATACAAACTTTATATTCGGAGAGGTTCGTCGTTGTCACATCAGTCACTGTTTTACAGTTTTTCGAGCCTGCGATTACAATTGTAAAGCACATATACAAACTCTTTATGAAATAAAAAGTATTTACTCTTAAACCACCACAAGGAACGTCAATACGCTCGTTTCTTTCCTGTCATTCATTCACTAACTAAGAGGTAACACAACTGCCCGTATCTATTCCGACAAAGGCTAAAAATCAAAATCCTCGATATTATTTTGAAATTTTTTCGGTTTTTCGTTAAACTGCACGAGAGTAAAAATATTAAAAACGACTCTAACACTTTTTTTTTTTTTTTTTTTTTTTTCAAAATTCGGTTGTCGAGCAAAAGATAATCACATTTTTTTTCAGATGTCACGAGTGAAATTATTTTTCTACTGCAATAACAAATTACATAGAACATCGTACCGCAATACGATATTTCGACCGTTATTAAAGCCACTAAAGTAAACTCGTTGAAAAAAAAACACTTGCACGGTAAAAGTTGAAACAATTATATTATAATTATTATTTCTACCTGTTAATATAAAGATTAGAAACGCGTTTTTCATTAATTTAGTTTAAAATCTTCGTTTATCAAGATGCACTAAAAGTTGCTTAAAAAAAGCAGCGAAATATCCATTTTTTATAATAGTTCCTGAATTAAAAATAATTATTTACAAAGTTAGGAATATCTAAAAAAATGTGAACCCTTCACTGTTAGAAAAGATTGGAATTTTTTATGCATAAACTCGTAATCTAAAATAAATATACAATTGTGATAAAAAAATGAATGTACTTTTGCAGTAAAATTAAAGTAAAGTATTAAAATTCAAATACTTTTCTGTATAATTGAAGTAAATTATTGAAATTGTTGTAGCATACATTAATTTTACATCACACTTGTGTATTAAATTTAATATGTCAGTTTATGCATAAAAATTTCCAGTACTTTTACCTTAAATTTTAAGTAGATTTTTTTTACAGTGTTGTTAACTCTTGTCTCATTTGAGCGACGCTCGACGCAGAAGTACTCGTTGGGGTGCCACCCTTTGACAGCCTTATTTGAATGTCAATAAATTCAATGGTTATTTTATTAGTTAACAGTATAAAAATATATATATATATATATATTGTTAGAGGCAATTGAGTTGACTCACCTTGTTCGGCGACCGTCCGTTGGAAAAATTATTGGAGAAGCTCCCGACGGGGCGAATATATAGCAAGGGATCCTCAGCCTAGCTCATTGGAATTCTGGTATACGGGGGTCACACGCGATTGGTTAGTTCGTCGACCCGCACTCTCCCCACTACTATATGTATATGTGCTGCTGCTGCTGCGAGTAGTCGCGCGCTTCACCATGGATCGCAAAACGATCTGCTCAGGACGCGACCTCTGCGCATCAAAAAAGCAATCGGATTAGAAGGATTTAGATCGCCGTCGCGATCGTGCTGTAATTCGCATTTGACAAGTCGTTTTTAAAATTTTTTTCTTTCATTTTAATAAATCATCTTCCCGTGAAGATTGTCGGTGGTTAGCCGGTTTATCGAACCCTCCGAAATATTCAATCGCGAGTTTATAGATCTTTCGGCCAGTCTGTAGACGCTTGCAGATTATGATAAGCTTGGAATTTCAAATCCTATCGACACCCTTAACATGTGACGCGCAAATTAATTAGACTACTTTTTTTTCTTCAATTTGTGGTTTTTCAAATTTTTTTCTTTCATTTTGATAAATCATCTTCCTGTGAAGATTGTCGGTGGTTAGTCGGTTTATCGAACCCTCCGAGATATTCAATCGCGAGTTTATAGATCTTTCGGCCAAACTGTAGACGCTCGCAGATTTTTTTTTCAATTTGTGGTTTAAAAAAAATTTTTTTTCATTTTAATAAATCATCTTCCCATGAAGATTGTCGGTGGTTAACCGGTTTATCGAACCCTCCGAGATATTCAATCGCAAGTTTATAGATCTTTTGGCCAGTCTGTAGACGCTCACAGATTATGATAAGCGTGGAATTTCAAATCCTATCAACGCCCTTAACATTTCACGCGCAAATTATTTAGTCTACGTTTTTTTTCAATTTGTGGTTTTTAAAATTTTTTTCTTTCATTTTAATAAATCATCTTCCCGTGAAGATTGTCGGTGGTTAGCCGGTTTATCGAACCCTCCGAAATATTCAATCGCGAGTTTATAGATCTTTCGGCCAGTCTGTAGACGCTTGCAGATTATGATAAGATTGGAATTTCAAATCCTATCGACGCCCTTAACATTTGACTCGAAAATTATTTAGTCTATTTTTTTTTCAATTTGTGGTTTTTCAAATTTTTTTCTTTCATTTTGATTAATCATCTTCCCGTGAAGATTGTCGGTGGTTAGCCGGTTTATCGAACCCTCCGAAATATTCAATCGCAAGTTTATAGATCTTTCGGCCAATCTGTAGACGCTCGCAGATTTTTTTTTTCAATTTGTGGTTTAAAAATTTTTTTTTTCATTTTAATAAATCATCTTCCCGTGAAGATTGTCGGTGGTTAGCCGGTTTATCGAACCCTCCGTGATAGTCAATCGCGAGTTTATAGATCTTTCGGCCAGTCTGCAGACGCTCGCAGATTATGATAAGCGTGGAATTTCAAACCCTATCGACGCCCTTAACATTTGACGCGCAAATTATTTAGTCTACGTTTTTTTTCAATTTGTGGTTTTTAACATTTTTTTCTTTCATTTTAATAAATCATCTTCCCGTGAGGATTGTCGGTGGTTAGCCGGTTTATCGAACCCTCCGAGATATTCAATCGCGAGTTTATAGATCTTTCGGCCAGTCTGCAGACGCTCGCAGATTATGATAAGCGTGGAATTTCAAATCCCATCGACGCCCTCAACATTTGACTCCCAAATTATTTAGTCTACATTTTTTTTTTAATTTGTGGTTTTTAACATTTTTTTCTTTCATTTTAATAAATCATCTTCCCGTGAAATTTGTTGGTAGTTAGCCAGATTATTGAACCCTCCGAAATATTCAATCGCGAGATCTATAGATCTTTCGGCCAGTCTGCAGACGCTCGCAGATTATGATAAGCGTGGAATTTCAAATCCTATCGACGCCCTCAACATATGACTCCCAAATTATTTAGTCTACATTTTTTTTTAATTTGTGGTTTTTAACATTTTTTTCTTTCATTTTAATAAATCATCTTCCCGTGAAGTTTGTTGGTAGTTAGCCAGATTATTGAACCCTCCGAGATATTCAATCGCAAGTTTATAGATCTTTCGGCCAGTCTGCAGACGCTCGCAGATTATGATAAGCGTGGAATTTCAAATCCTATCGACGCCCTTAACATTTGACGCGCAATTTATTTAGTCTACGTTTTTTTTTCATTAACAGAAGAATTTGTGATTTTTCGGAGAATTGCATATTTTGTTCCTTAGAAAATGTGAACATTTAAATAAATAAAATAACAATATGCAGGTTTGCAGTCCTTCAGCATTTAATTTCATAAACATTCATGTTATTATTGACTACGTATAAATATCCAAATTTTCTGATAATAAATGGGGAAAAAGGTTTTCAGATTTTTTAAAGTGGTCTCTATTTTTTTCTCACAATTTTTCTGTAAAGTTAGATTGAAATTTTTATTTGGCCACTTTTATAATGCCTGCACGCTAATATTTACAGAATAATTTTACTACTATCATTAACTTTATAAAGTAATGGATCTCAAGTATTTGTCAAGATAATGCACAATTCATTGGCTTTAATTTCCGTGACAAATGGCGTTAAAAATTTTCTAAAATTTACTGATTTTTTAGAAAATTATTATCTAATCATCGTGTTAAGGAACTTGCCCTTCGGTAATTAAGCGCCTCAAGTGAAAAAGTCTTTGAATTCGTTGTACTCCGAAGCAAGGACGAAGGATCCTGAAACAAGATTCGCCAAAAACTCGATTTCGTGGTTCAAGAACCAGTATTATTGAACGTTCGTTATATATACGTGCATAATCTTATCTTGTCGCACCTAAAAATCGTTTCCTCGCCCGACTCAGAACTGGTTTCATTTCATTGAACCTCAAACCAGCGCGAAATGCAGGTTTCTGCACTTCGTATTCCTTGAAGTACCAAAGTCCTGAAAAAGGATTATTAAAAAAAATTCTAATCCAATTCTAATTCCATTAAGATTAATTACAAAAATTAAAGATTACAATAAATCGTATTTCAAATATTATCAAAAAAAATAAAAAAATCAAAATATAAAAACATGTAAGACAAAATTATTATAATTATACTTATAAAAATGAAATTGAGAACCAATAAAATAATTCTAAATTAGTTATTAGTAAATGTTAATTAATTAAAAAAATAATAACGATAATATCAACAAAAAAAAATCAAAATATAAGAACATATAAGACAAAATTATTATTATTATACTTACAGAAATGAAATTGAGAACCAATAAAATAATTCTAAATCAGTTATTAGTAAATGTAAATTAATTTAAAAAATAATAACGATAATAAAGCTTACTATGCATCTTATACAAAAATAATGAAGAAAAAATAGTCAATGACTTCAAGTGTGTATTATTATACAAGCGAAGGCCTGAATGACTGATAAAGAAACATTATTTCATTCGGATATCCGCAAATATGAATGAATGATCGTCGGACTCCGTGTTCACTTTTTATTTTTTAATTACTTTGAGCTTGATGAGCTGTCACTTGATCCATTGGTTTGAGTATGACGATAAGTCATTAGCCCAGATCTCACAAATAAGAAACATCTGTCTGATGTATCATTAGAGTTTAAACACTGGAATAAAAGTCGTATAATCATATACCTATTAATATATTATTATTCTCGTCGAGGCGAACTGCTTATGTGTAAAGCTTCGAAATTCGATAAAACCGAATTAAATTGTTTGTTAGGCCCAGATGCGCGATCTACTTCACATATTGATGCGTATTTCTCAAGATCCATTAGTTCAGCTGCTTAACGCTTTGTTTATTCAGGTGAGAGTCAAAGAACTCTTTGATATTAGCTAATATGTATTTAGAGGATAATGTATAGGTGCGAGAGGACATAATCCCGATTTAGCCCATATTAGTTGACGCGGCTGGATGAATTTTTATATTATTATGCACAAGTCTCATCTCTGGTAAAAATCGATAGAATTTGAATGGGATTTAAGGTATTTCTGTCGGTACGCCGGAGTCATAAATCTCAGAGTCTAAATGACATTAAAAAATAATCATACGCATCACCTTGACTGCCTCAATAATAATATTAAAAATAATCGAGAATCCTTCAAAATTGTCGTAATCAAATAAAAACGATTATTTGTAAATAGTTGATATGTTCAGTGCGGATTTGACTTCATTTTTATGATAATTAGGTTAGGAAACGTCATTTGGCCCGGTATCTTGCACTTTGAACTTGGTTCAATTAAACATTCTTCCGGAGACCTCACATTTTTTCATGATGCATCAATTCCTGAATGATTTGCGATTCCGTAGTACTTTTTATTTTTTCTCTATCTTTGATCTAAGTATGTTAATTTTCGATTTAAAGATCAATTTTTCCAGCCCTCCCGTGAGCGCCGTGTAAAAAGATCGATTTTCAAGTTATAATTGTTCATTCAAATACTCGGTAAAAGCCTTCAAGATTTTGTGCAAGTATAATTGAATAGCTAAATTACAACATGTCAAAAATTCATGCATATGAGTTTGCATTGTCTTCACGACAGAACTACCTTAATCGTATGTTATCATCTCTATCTATTCGGACTTTGATCAATTTATACAAATTGAATCGTTGTTATTAGTTTCATTTAGATTTCGTTTTCTATCGGTTAAATACGATAGATACGTTATCGTGATGTATGGTACACTAACGAATTTATAATAATATAATTTTTAAAAAAATTTTTTAAAACTAATTTTTTAATAAATTCTTAGACCTCTTATTATCCGAAATCAATGCTCTTATTAGTATCTTGATATGCTTGATTATTTATTAGATTTTTCTCGTATTGCAAAGTAATCAAATACGGATAAAATAAAACTTTCGGTAAGGAATGTATACGTGAAGCATTCTTAAAGAGCTAATAACATAAATAATTTAGTAAGAAAGATGCTAAAAAACTGCACAATTTACTGTTGTTACTCATAAGTACGTAAAGCGACTTATATATTATTGATGTATATTATCTTACAAGAACGAGTTTGGATGGAATAGTTAGGCAGTCTATCAGATTGATATAGTGTATATATTTATTTATTTTTAATTTGTAGTTTTAAGTCCTTTCGGCATTTAATTTTTTGTAAGGGTTTTTTCACTCCAACTTCTTTTTCCCTTTCTAATATCCGCTAGCCGAAGTGTGCGATCGTTTAAAGCTATTTTAGCTTTATTTACCCATTTATTGCGTTAATATATAGTAGCGAATAACTCAAAGAATGTGATACCTTAGAGAGCCATGTGCCTATGGACATTAAGGTAATTAATAAGATAAAGAGACTGTTTGGTTATTTTTTTAAATTTTTATTGTAACCTATGTAATATTCTACAAGACTGTTAAATTGGCTTTAATAAACGATTTTATAAAAAAAAGGCAGTCTATCAGAGATCATGAAAGTTAAGCAGCTTGGGCCACGGTCACTACAAAGATGGGTGACCAGAAAAAAAACGTAATTATCCGGTCGATTTCTTTTTTTTTTGCTTGGAACAGTACCTCATGGGTATATACGTACAATCGTATATTTTTATTATTAAATTAAATACAAAAATTATATTATTTATAATAAAATTTTAGGATATTTTAGGATATAATATTATACAAGGGCGACAAATTTTTTTTTCCAAATATTATTAATTATTCAATTATAAAAACATTGATTTTTTAAATGAAATTTGTATAAAAATAATTTTTTAATCAGGACTGTATAAAATGATTCACGAATAAAAAGAGCGGAAACAATCAATAAGTTGTTACGCTGTAAAAAAATGGAGTTGCAGACCGGGAGAATATTCGGGTTGTTTAGTATTAAAAAAGCCGAAGATATTTGAGGGCTTAGATGCATAAAGCAAATAAAAAATATGCTAAATACATTTTTCAAATTTCTTCTATTTATTTGTCGCGAAACAGTAGTAACATTAATTCATGACAATCGGCAGAGTGGGTTTTGTGCCCACCGGAATTAAAATGTTCTCATCGCCAATAAATTTCGACCTCACGCGCAAAACAGCCTTAGAACGCTATTGATGTGCTCTCATCGTAATAATCGACAATACATATACACAATGTGTACAATATTTGTTATCATTATTTTTTATCTCGTCTACCTAAAAAGTATAATGACACTCGGGTTTCGTACAATTATACAGAGCTACGCAATAATTAACAAATTATTATATATAATATAATAATAAATGCGAGTGTATTATCTCGTGATTGAAATGATACATAATTGAGCGATCAAAGTCATCTATATGCGATCAAATTTCTATCTCATTTTTTTTGTTTTTTTTTCGTGAAATACACACGATCCTCAAGTTCTGACGTTTCACGTCGTCGTGCCTCTTGGATTAATTGCAGTCGTAATTTCTTCCTTTATTATTATTATTATTATTACATTTTTATATCATTAGGTGCTTATTGCGTATAAAAAAACAACGTGTATAGATACAAATTGTGATAGGCGCGGTCCGATTGTATTACATTTTTAGGGTCAGTCTGCTTCTGCGGGTTTTACGTATACTATTATTTTATATTTATATATATATATAATATTATTAGTACAGTCGCTAAAATTTCTTTATATTTCATTCCGTATTTTTTCTTTATTATTGTATTAATTTATGAGGGGGCATATATAGAATCGGGACCCGGGCAGTACATCAACTTTTTTTTGTTTGTTTTTTTCACTAAAGGAAAACCTTGTATATACTAATTTTTTACGTCACCGTCTCCTTCGCGCTGAAAAAAGATCTACGGCTTCTCTTACCGTTTTATCGACCGTCGGTCAATCCGGTTGATCCACCGAGCGAGACAAGACAAAAGTCCCGAATTTTATATAAATGATCTATAAACATTATTGTTTTGACGCAAAAATGGTATACGGTTTTTTTTCTCGATTCGAATCTTTCGTCGGCTAAACTTCTGATATTGATATTGCGTAGGTTGGTACAATTTTTCATTTTATACATACCACATTATAATAAGTTCATTTTATACTTGATTTTACGTTACATTTATACCGTTTGTCTCCTACAGCTATATTTATACAGCACGGTTTTTTTTAAAGAACTTTGGAACTTGGCCTGTCTTATCTACCCGTTTTTTTACAATGTCTCTCGGAACATTAAGTTTCCGGTTTGTCGTCGAAAAAGAAATCACCTCATTATTAGAAAAATAATAATTAAAATCATTAATTTCAAATAAAGGGCCTGAAAAACTTTGATGATAAGACATCTACTTAAAAACTGTTGTCAATCTTATGAACATACGACAAAAGAAAGTTGTCAGTTTTACAGGACTTATCCTTAAGGGTTTACAGTAATAACGATAGTATTATTATTTTTATGTAGGCCCTACAAATTATGTTAACAAATTATGCGGTATTTAATTTGCTTGACGATCGCAAAAATTGCAATGATTATCATCAAATGGATAAAATATTACGTTTGATGAAAAAATATAAGACACTACGCGTAGATATTTGTGATCACAATTCATTCACTTTGAAGAGGAATACAAATCTCATGGTTCCGAATAAACTACAATTATGGTAAGGATGCGAAAAAAAATAGACTAATATTTTTATTCATTATTTGGAGGTGTGTTTATTGAATACGTAACAAAATAATTGCCTACTTAATTGGTGGAAAGAAAAAAACAAATTAAATTTCCGAGCATTATACGAATTCTTTGCTCCTTTAAATCGTATATTATTATTGTTTCAGAATATTTACACCAACACTCACGCATCCCATACACTTGTCTTTATCTATTTATTTAATTAGCAGTATGAAATGTACACGTAATTATTAATAATTTAATGAAACACGTCGTACGCTCCTATTGATCGTTCATTCATCTTCGTTTATTTCTCTTTCTTTAAAGCTGTACCGAAGTCATTGACGGTTTAACGGCCAATGCAGTAAACACGATAAAGTAAAGTAAGAAAAACATTACTTAGAGACGGGGGATATTGTGAGACACGTAATAAAATTTTCGTATTATAGTTAGTATTTTACACTGATCGGCATAATTCAACAAATGTGTAAATTAGCATTAATAAAATTTTTTAATCAATCTTAATAAAACTGTATCCACAGTAGTTATTTTTTTACATTCAAAATTATTGAAAAATCAACGAATGAGATTTAAAAAAATTAAATCTTACTAAATTCACCAATTTTTCTTTCACGAACTATAGTGATTTTTGCAATTTTTTTACATTTGTGGCCCTACGTGTTTTATTTATAAATTATAAATGCGGCTAAATTTCAAAGCATTTCATCTATAATTCGCTAAAATTCAACGTAAATGTATTCTAAAGTGCAATTTTTTTTACAAATGCAGCAGCAAAAATAAAAATTTAGATTTTTTAAAAAATTTTCCCTCAATAAAAAAATTCAGCTGCTTATTTTCAACGCCCTTTTGTAAAAAGAACATTGAAAAAAACGAACATTTACGAATCGATCTACGGAATTCGTTAACCCGACGTGTCTGCGATAATTTGAGTAAAAAAGAACTTTCTCGAATTGACAATGTTAAATGTTAATCGAAATTGCACGTTGTATTGCTTTTTGGCACTGGATTCTTTACTCCAAAACTGTTTATCTTCGGAATATTGAGAATTGGAGATGGGATTTTCCGCCTGTCACTTTCCACGATTGAGATACTTTTTTTTCTCGTTTTCGTTATAATGTGTATCAAGGATTGGGTTATTGCATTTTTACAGTACACCAATGAATAATCGTAGGCGAATGTAAGTATGTCGATGACCTGTACACGATATAATATATTCACTTTATAGTTAATCTAAATAATATTAATTTAAGATACTACTTTTAACATTTTCCGTGTGACCACAAATATCGAGATCATTATGTTTTCAACGTTCCAAATAAAATGTCACAAACTTTCGAACTTTTATAAGAATTTTGTAAAAACGAATTTCATTTTGTATTTTTTTTTTTACACAAATTGTGCAATTTTTTCGTAATTTCATTATTCGTCGTTACAAATTTTACACAAATAGAAAATTGTCAGTTCTTTCGTTGCAGCTACTGAAAAATGGCTGACAAAATCGTAAAATGGCTCCAAAAACGGAAGTATTTAAATGTTTGTTCAAAATCGGTAGTTTTTTTACGATCTTATTAGCAATTTTTTGAAAATTTCATTATATTTTTCTAGCACTTACTATCGTTTCTAAGTTACTTAGTCGGAGGTAACGATAACGATGCCCCGGAGGCCAAGTATTTTTCCATCTTGCGTTAATCATTGTCTTCTGTTCCTGTGCTCTAAATTTAACGATTAATATTCACAGACAAATGAATTTTTCAAGTTCAGCCGATAGTTTAAAGAAAGATGGAAGACCTCACTCCAATATCCGCAATTATCGACTAATAATTGTTTTATATGTATATATAAGATATACATAAATTATATATATATAATACATATTCATCGCTCTAATCGAACCCATCCTCCTATTTCTATTTGGCAGTTTTGTTGACGCGCACGTTACGAGTAAAAATTTTCCCGTTGTTGATAGAGAGGCAGCGGCGTTACCGGCGACAGATCGTCATCATCGAAGCTGACCTCCGAATTTAATGGAAGCGTCGCTAGAGCTTTCACTGTGAAAATAAAAAAATCAATCCCTTCTTTTAATACTCAACAATTCAATATTTTGTAACTATAATAATTGACGAATTTGGGATTCTAAGTAATCCGCGTGCATTAGGCATTAACATTTATTATAATACAACAAGTTCAATACATCACTTAGATACTAAATTATTCACAACACTAACTATTCACCAGTAAATTTAATGGTACAATTTGGTAATACTGTATTTGTTACTTTTTATATATTAATTCTTCCTGACATTTTTAGAATTCCATTTTTTAATAAAAATTATTCAGATTTTGATTGACTGGTGGTTTAGTTTCGTGATTGTCTTAATAATAAGTAATAATAATAACAAAATTGGATAAAAAATAAGGTGATTTTATGAGGGGAAGAAAAAAAATCGAAACAAACCTGGAAAACGGTAATGTGATGTGCGTACGTGTCCTACATGGAAGGATGGAGGAAGCATGGCAGTCAGTGCGCCTGGTTACCTACACACAGCACAAACGATTCCAAACAACACTCTACGATTACGAAAAAAAAATACTGAACGATATTTCAATAGTTTTAAGAATTTATTTTTCCATCGAAAATCGAGGCATGCCATTTAATAAAAGGTAAGTGATAACACTGATAACTTCGGACTTGACAAAATCCAATTTCTACGTGAATAAATAAACACGTGTTTAAATCAAAGTCACGAACCATTATCTTGAGATTTTTGAAGAATTGCAACCAGAGAGCGGTAGAAATAAAATGTTCAATAAATATTCCGTGATTTATGCGAGTGAAAAACTACGTCGATGGTCGATTGATGTTATGTAATAATAATTAAAAAATTAAAGAAACTTTCTACGTTACCGAAGGCGCGAAATTGTGATAACAAAAATTTGCAAAAGTCACTGCAAACTCGCATGCTTTCGCGCTATTTTCTTAGAAAACCCGGACATGCACGAAATTTCTTTTTCTGCTTATTCTTATATAGTACTTTTTGCGAGAATAAATCAACGAAATTAATTGATTAACTGTCAATCGGTGCATGATTGGGATCTTAACGTACCAGCCACCATTTTACTTTTCTCCATCACTTGCTTCGCGAGTATCTGGTTCAGTTGAAGGATGTGGTCCCTTTGCCGCTTTTCTTCTGCCACTTTTTTCTTCAGGGAGTGTGATTTTTCGTTGTGTATCACATCGTCTAAAAATTACAATGTATCAAATTATCAACAGTCACAACCAGAGTTGTAAAACCCCATTAATTCATGAGATATAGTTTACAGTACAATTGGTTTTGTAATTATGATTTCATAATAATAATATGTAGTGATTATAAAATAGAGTGTAAACATTTGAATAGCTGAAAAAAATACTAATTTTCGCTTTAATATTGCAAGAAATAGTGGAAAAATGGAAGAAATAAGTAATGCATTACTTTCTTAATGGATTACTTTTTTTTCCATTTTTTCAAAAGAATTACCGTGAATTTTTATTGACAAATAATAATTTTTGCAGCCATTCCAAAGTTTAATCATCGTATTACAATCGCTACATGTTATTATTATAAAATCATAATTATAGAGTTGATCGTATCATCATCATTATTTCTATAAGTATTAGGCATTTACAACGTAGATAAACATAATTACTCAAAAGTGAATTTGATGATTTTTCATGGATTTTTTTTAACGTCAATTATGAAAAAAGAAAATTCAATGAAAACTTACCGTCTCCTTCCGACGCGGTAACTGCAGTTTCCGAAAGCATTTTTCTGATCGCATCAGCTTTTTTTAGTCGTTGTTTCTTTTCTTCTGCAGACAATTCTGGAGTCTGTGTGATATGATTATAAGTTAATAAATAAAATATTTCTCATTGTTATAACTAACTCACATTAGTGGTTCATTTATTCACTAACATGTGACATTCATTACAATTAAAATGGAAATAAAACGAATTTATGTCATCGGAAATTTGTTGACGAAATTTCATATTTTATTCCATCGGATTTCCCATTACTACTTTGATCGGGTGCGGGTCAAAATATCGAATGACCAAAATAGCGAATGGTTAAAATAGCGAATTTCAAAATAAGGAACGTCTGAATCTAGAATGGCCGTCATTATGAAATTCGCTATTTCAGTCATTCGCTATTTTGACTCCCAATTTTATTAAAATGCAATCAAAATAGCGAGTGGTCAAAATAGGGAATTTCATAATAATAGCGATTCTATATTTATCATGAATTTCTAAGAAAAACCATTTTTTCTTGTTGTTTTACATTATATAAGTTTTATTATCAAAAAATATATGAATGTCAAATTATCTCGGTAATAAATAATCAAATAGACTGAATTTGGAATTAATAAGATGCTTGCGACTTTTTGAAGCAGAAAATATAAATGCATACCTGTTCAGGAACGTAGCGTTCGGGTATGACAATTTTATTAGGTGTTCCTAGCAGCTGATCGATCGTACTTTCATTGTATTTCAGTTCTTTGTGACTGAGGGTTGATCTTACGACATCAGGAGCGTTGATTCGCGGCCGCAACGCTCGTTCCATGTCCAGATCATCTCGAGCTCTTCCCATGCCCTGCGAAAAAATCCAAAAATATTATCGACTGTACTTGCAATTTTGAAAAAATTCACACGACTCACTTGCAATAAAGAAAGTTTCGATAATCTCATATCATTTTTTAAAACTGTATCTAATCTTAAGATGAACCTGATAGCTTTTAAAAAATTCTCAAACCACCACCGACAAAAGCTCCCTGATAAAGTTGAAAAAAAGGACAGCTAAGAGGAAGGAAACAAAACGAAACGAAAAAGTGTACCATCTTTGAAAACGCGTCTTCGAGATCGAAAATAGGCTTGCTACTCGAAACCGTGTAGTGTCTTCTTTTTTCCTTGGGAACTTGACGTCGTCTTGGACCATCGCTCCTCTTTTCCGTCATCTCTTTAATAATTTGTTTAGCGGCTTCGCTCTTAAACACCGGCGACAATTGCGGAGACTCGGCGAGGCTGTTGATGCTAGCGGCAGAGCCAAAAAGTCGTTCCTTCGCTGATTGGCTCATAGTCGGCGAAACAGGACCAGGACTTGTTTGTGTACCTGAAGAATTTTCCACATTTTTCGTCAGCGTCTCGTGAATTCCAGGATTCCCATGATACTGCGATAATTGTTGTTGACTCGAAGATGGTCTCGTGTAAGGTGAGACGTAGTTCAAATGGCTTGGACTGTACGAAGGACTCGTCGAGTAATTTGGCGAGCTCATCGGCAATTGTGAACTCAATGTTGGGCTGTCGGTATATGGCGACGTGCTGTCGGAGCTTCCTTCATGACTTTCAAACTGCTTGGCGAAGGATTAAATAAAAAATAAAAACATAGTAAAATAACGAAAAAGGGTTAAATAATATTTAACGAAAGTAAAATGGCGATTAAGGAGAAGAGAATGAGAAGCTCTGGATTGAAATTTTCAAGAGATTTAGGCGAAATACTCACTCTAACTCTGTGACGTCGTGCCATTATGTTTCTAAGAGCGTTCATGCTGTCGCTACGAGGTGGTGGCGGTACTGGGCCTTGATGAACACCAGGATGGCCACGCTGGCCTCCGAATCCTCGTGGAAGAGACATACTCCTCTGGAACTGCATTTCGTCGATGTCCGAGATGCGAATGTTGCACTGAGCGTGCGGAATTGGAGGCTCTTCGATGACCCTCCCTAACTGTCCCTTCTACGAAATTTATTAATTTTTAACGAATTCATTCTTGATCCTCATCGTCCTAAGTTTTAACAGCTTTTAAATTTGTTATACCTCAAATTGCTGAGAATTCGGATCATCGTCGGTGACGCGTTTGGCGCTGCCCGGCGCAGCTGGCAACAAACCGTTAATCACAGGAATTCCAATATTGCCAGTTCGGTCGCCACGATCGCGCTGTCGCCTCTCTGATTCGCGTTTTACGATCCTCACTGTCTTGATCTCCTGCTTCTCGCGATTGTGCATTCCTGTAATACCAAAGAAACACATTAAATTTTACTGAATCTTTTTTTTTACTTGACAAATTATTTATTTACCAGTGAACTTGTTGTCTTCCTGGTGATTGTAATTTCCATTTGACATTACGCTCTCTTCGCTACAAGGAGGCGGAGGAGGAGGAATGTATTCCGGAGGAGGTACAATTATTCCATTGTGAACTGCAAGATCACTACGCTTTGGCACTTCTGGAAAAAAATTAAAAAATAAATAATGTTGAATCACGTTTTTAAAGAAATAAAATTAAAATCGACGGCTCCTAATGAAACTGAAGTAACTCACAGAATTTATTCAAATTGAGGTATCTCAGAGTTCAATTCCAGACTGACTCATCTCACGATTCAGAAACAAACTTATCTCAATTAATAATAATATTTGAGATACGTTAGTTTGTTTCTAGATTCTGAGATGAGTCAGTTTGGAATTGAATGCTGAGATACCTCAATTTAAATAATTTCCGTGAGTTACTTCAATTTCATTAGGAGCTGTCGAAATATTACTAAAATAATTATTGTGTATTTTCACACTGAGAGAAAATTATGGTATTAATAACTATAAAGTGACAACTATTTACTTATGGTTGGTACAACAATTTTTTTATAGTTGACACAACTATCAAATAGTTACTGTAACTAGCAAATAGTTACAATAACTATTTTCGTAGTTATCGTAACTATAAAAATAGTTGCATGTAATAAAAATGAATAGTTGTCACTTTATAGTTGACTGTACTATTACGATTTCTCTGAGTGCAATATCAAGATTATCAGAAAAATGTAAGATTGACGGATATTATCGGAAATCCTAAAAAAAAATTTCTATAATTAATATAACTTTAATAATTATATTCGTATAGTTAAAAAGTTACCGTGTCGTCTAGATTCCGTGTTAACATATAGCGGTGTTGCGTTAGTTTGAACCGGACTGGATTTCCCTTGCATCTGGTCCTTGAGCAATTGTTGCTTGAGTTGATGCTGTTGAATCTGTTCCCTAAGTTGGGGAGACAGTGCAGTTATGTGATTCTGCGTTGCGTCCATAGTGGGATGTGATCGCGGGTAGGTCTGCTGATTAGATTGTGCTTGGCGGTTGTGTTGGTGTTGGTGTTGGTGTTGGTGTTGATGTTGATGTTGATGTTGATGCTGTTGCTGCTGCGTAGGCGATCGACCGAGCGAATTCTCTTTGTACAGAGGGACCCCGGCTGGCGTTTCTTTGCTACTATTTTGTGAATAATTTGTATGCCCTTGATGCGAACTTCCGTTCTGTCTATTACGCGGCAGAGTCGCCGCGAGTGCTGGACTCGTCGGCGAATCTAAACCGTGATCCTGCGTCATTCCAGAATCTAAATCCGTCTCCAGCCATGAACTTTGCGTCCTCTTTTTTGGATTCTGCATCTGAGAAGCTGCAAATTTCAGAATTTTAGAATTTTCCTTCTGATTTTCTTTCGTGTTACGTCAGACACAAGATTTTAGACAAAATTGAAAATTTCTTCATTAGGTCGAAAATTTTAATAACGGAAAATTGTCCGTCAATTAGAAAACTTGAAAACAAATGAAAATTTGTTAGCTTATTTTTTTCCTTACCGGCAGTTGTCGGTGCTGGTCGTATTTGTTGCACCAAGCTGTGAGATTTTTCGGTGAGCTGTCGAACCTGAACGCTTAATTCTTGTCGCTGTCTTTGAAGATCGCCAACCAGTTGCTGGACTCTTCGGAGCTCGGATTCCAATGCTACGGTGGTTCCAGACGAATCCCTTGTCATGTTACCAGCGTATCTCCGGGATGCCTGGAGCTTTTGTCTCAGCACCACGAGATCTTGCTCCAGACGCGCGTTTTCCGCTACAGTTTCCTCGAGTTTCTACAAATGAAAGAATATCGCACTCCATTAAATACTGCTATTTCACTATTGTGTAGTAGGATGACCAGAAAAACCTTTCATAACCAATGGGAGATGAATCTGGATCGTTGCATCTGTGCTTCGAGTGTCTAATTTTCAATTAACAATGCGAGGCTTTCACGCTAATTCATTACACTGGTATAAAAATTAAATCACTACAGCAACCTGAAAACTCGGTAAGATCATCTTCAAGGAAATGTATTTATCGATGATTGCAAGATATTCTCGTCACCCTACGCCTTGAATAATGGATGGAATATAGAAAAAAAAAAAACACTTTCGCGATCAAAACCGAACTGAACTTTTTGTTAATCGTGTGTAGGATTTACCTGGAAGAATACGGGTTTCGCCTGTAAAGAAGGAATTTCAAAGTTTAATCATTGAAGGGCGTAAAAATGACCCTAAACTTTGCCGGCAACTCGAAGTCGTCAGTGTACATAAATTTCAATAACTCTTTCGCATAGGACAGAACAATTATTCGCAATATAAAAATTTAACACTTTGCTTATCACTGTGTAATCGTGCATCGATCATGGTTTATCGACCAAAATATAGATCACATTTATTCCACATTCACTAATTAATCAATTATTTTTACCTTTGAATTGTGCGCGAGGAGCAATCTAACCCGACTGAGTTCCCTCTCGAGTAGGAGTTGCTGTTTTCTGTATCTCTCCACTTCCGCAGGATTGCTTCGGCTTCCTTGAAGTTTGTGTCGAAGACCACCCAAAGCTTTTTCCAAAATGTCCTGTAAGAAAACTTGAAATCTTTATCCACTCAAAGTAATTACATTATTTTAAAAATCCATCTTCTCTTCTATCAACAAAACTGGAGTTTGCAGAGGAAAAAGTTGTGGCAAATGGAATGTAGAGAATTAATATTTTGATAATATTTGGATAATATTTTTTTTTTTTGCGTCGCAATTATCAAAACGAGTAGATCTTACCTTGTCTTGTTGAAGACTATGAAGAGTTCCAGACTCTTCCTGGAGCAGCCGGTCGAGTTTGTAGAGCTGCTGCACTTTGGCCTATTGCAGAGAAGCAAATAGAGAATGAGCTTGAATGTGCTAGAGTGTCTTCGTATTGGGTTCGCGGGGAGAAGACGAGTGTCGTATTACAACCGCAGAATTCCGGTTGTAACGTCACGGCAGCAATGACAACAACAACTCTTCTGTTCTACTAGCGGCCGCGACGCGTTATTCGATACACGTAGATGTTGAGAAGAAACAAATATAATCAGACGCTAAGACAGTTAGCTGGCCCTTCTGTATCCTCATCGCGTACCTTCTATTTTCTTCCCCACGCGTCATTGATATTCTAGTCTTTAATAACGCGAGATATCGAGCCAAGGGTGGTGATTAACGGTTATTACAAAAGAAGAACGTCAGATTTCCGAGTAAATCAATTTGTTATTTATTTCAGCCAAACGGGTTTGTCAATTTTTACCAGCGCATCATCATTTAGTTACTACTCAAATTGAGGGTAGCAAATATTCATAACAGAACCGGTAGACCAAAAATTCCCAAATAATTTTGGCTGATTCCGACATGAGTTCAAGTTTTATTTTATTTTATTAGTAAAATAATTCTTCAAATCTACGGCGTTTTCTTAATTTTTATTCTATCGTAAATCGTTCGCACAATTAAGGAGAGAGAGTCAGGTAAAAAAAATTGATTTTGGAAATTCAATATCATCCAAATCCTATTGCATATAAAAATGCCCAATGCACTATGTTGTTGGTACTCCATTAAGGCATTTTTTACTGTCGTCTGACTTGCATATGCTTTTAAATATTATCTTAAGCAAAGATCTTAGGTTTTCCATTCAGCACATGATTCAGATCAAACTACTAGGCGATTGGAATGGTTGACATCTCATTTTCTTCTTCATGAATAGATACACTGGCTAAATGGAGCAAATGTTAATAAAATGTAATATTTTTTAAGTAACATAATTATTAATAAATAAATTTTATGCTATTTTCTCAATCAGTGATTAACTTTGCTTTCAGAATGAAAAAAAATAGTTTGCTCCATTGAGCCGGTGTATGTTTTCATGAAGAAGAAAATGAGATGTCAATGAATCCAATCTGCCTAGTAGTTTGATCTGAATCATGCGCAGAATGGAAAACGTAAGAACTTTGCTTAAGATAATATTGAAAAGCATATGCAAGTCAGATGACAGTAAAAAATTCTTTCATCGAGCACCAACAATATAGTGCATTGGGCATTTTTATATGCAATAGGATTTGGATGATATTGAATTTCCAAAATCAATTTTTTTTTACCTGACTCCCTCCTCTTAAGAATTATTTGAAAATATTTTAAATACCGATACTCTAAAACACCCAATTACTATAAATAGCATTGAAAATAATATACAAATATAAATTAGAAAAAAAAAAAAAAAAAAAAATTCGAAAAAAATTAATATTTTTTTCGCTATAAGAAAAGTCTTCTTGCTTTTTTTCCCATATGGTTAGCTTTATTTACTTTATTTGCGAATAGTTTTATCAGTCGGGGTCGGGTCACCCACACTAACTTTATTGATTAAGAAGGGATGTCCCATCTACATGTAATTGGGCTTAACCCATTTTCAATAAAAAATTAAATATTTAATAAAGGAAAAATAAATATGAAATTTACCTGGAGTTGTCCATGATCAGGACTGAGTCGATCCCAGTCGCGCCGTTCTTCCGCTAGGAGACGTTGTTCCTGAACCCTCTGATTGAATTCAAGCCGATCGCGTTGATCTCTCGCTGGATCCTGAGTCTGAAGAAGATCCTGACGTGAACCGTTGATACTACCATTACCGTTGGTAGTATTGCGGTTGTAAAGCGAACCGAGCTTCACCATGTTGTCTACAAGGTTCACCAACGGCTTCCCTTTCTCGTACTGCAGCAAAAGAAGCCAAATAAAAAATATATTAAAGCTCAGAAGTTATCTTATAACATCTTCGTACATTTATTTACTTATCAGTGGAACAGACATGCCGTTTACAATAAAATAATAATAATAATAATAATAATAATAATAATAATAATTGTACAGAAGTAGTCAGCGAATTTACAATGAAAATAAGACGGAAAAAAATGTAATTATTCAAGTAGTTGTAGGAAATATACACACAGCTTTGTTCCAACAAAAAACGGTTTCATTAATTGGACGAGCTAATCACTAGAACTGCGCTTACCTGCTTCTCGAGATCCATTAAATGCTTCTTTAGCTCTTCCAGTTTCTGAAGATTCTCCAGCCTTCGTGGATTGTCCAGCTCCGTCAGAATAGCCTGTGAAATAAAATGAACAATGCACAAATTATCATCAAGTATTAATTAATGGAAAAGAGTGTTTTGTGTTAGTTTCAGAAAATGCAATACTAGAAGCAACCACTAAATTAGTATGCAAGCAAACATTTGTCGAAAGTTACGACGTAACGAAGAACGTAGAATCCTGGGTTTAGAATGCCACCATAGTAACCTGCACAGTTTTTTTAGCTAGCAAAGAAAATTATTTTTACGATGTAAAAAAAAATGAAGATGTCCTGAAAATGGCCTGCAAATTGTCGGTAGAGATTCGCATAACTGCACCAAAAGATATTCCCATTGTAAAGCGTTGTTTTTTAATTGAAAAAAAAAGGTAATGGGTTGTAAAAATGGGTGAATTTAAGGACCTGAGCCTCAATCTCCATGTGGCAGGTTTCCATCGCTTTGCAGAGGGTTGTACTCTCTCGTCTCAGCTGAATCAGAAGTAAAACCAATTCTTCGTGTGTCCTTCCCAAAAGTTCTCCAGCCGATACTTGAACGAGGCTGCTTCCCGAGGCGGAACCTATTCGTCCAGCACCTCCGCTGCTTTGGCAGGATCTTTGCTTACTATTAGCGGTGCTCTGTCGGAGATAACACGTGGCATGCAACATTCCAAATTCGTGACGTTAAAAACAAACAGAAAAATTAAAACAAACAAAAAAATACACTAAAAAATAATTAAATCATTTTATTTCATGCACAATAAATAAAGTGATGTTCGATCGGCTCGGATGTCAGTGAAGCACTTTTTCTCCAAGAAATCAAAACAATATTTCATTAGAAGATTGGAAATCTCTTTTCTACATCTGCTCCACTTTCTAAGCATTTTTTTAATGACAATATATAATGGCACGAAAATCATCGATGACATACATTTTCACCGTGGATGCTGCTGTATTTTCCGTTCCGTTGAGTCACGTACCACGTGAAAGCGTCTCCTTTTAATGCCAGTCGACGCAATACCTCAGTTGAAACACGACTGCAATTTAACGTTTTTTTTTCTTCTCGCTCGATAGAAACCCGCTTCAAGTATCCATCATTAAATATATTTCTTTTTTTTTCGCGGGGGAAATACGGAAAAGATTTCTCGACTCTCCGATAGAAAGTGTGTCGCGATTGATTCACTTTGTCATTTGATTCACAGATTTTAGGTTTTAAAGTGTCAATATAACGAAAGTTTCTTTATGTGGCATTTAGTGAAAAGCGAGTGAATTAATTGAAATTGAGGTGGATTCTGTTTTTAACTATCCACCATTAAATATATATATTATTTTTCTTCGCAATGTTGATGCGGAAAAAATTTATTGGCTCTCCGATAGAAATTGGTATAATAAATAGAATAAAATTCAGTCGACCGACACTTGGACGTTTAATTAAAGATTTAAGCTTAAGTGTTATTTAGTGAGATTGGAGTGAATTAATTGACATTAAGGTGGATTTAAATTTGTTTTCACAATTGCAGGAAAAAATCACCGGTACGGAAAGGCGTCGATTCGGAGTTTGGAGTCGATAGCGATAGAATCGCAGTCTCTGCAGTTCACCAATGAAGGAAGACTAATGTAAGACTGGCGGGTTGCCCGGTTCGAGTCCTGCAATGCCGGCGTGCATAGTACGCTGCCTGCTGCTTCCATGCGCCTCGACCAGTTCTTTTTCCCTTCTGCCCCTTCTTCATTCTCATCTCATTCTACCGTCTCTCTTTCGGCTCTCTTCGCGCCAGAACATTGTTTTGTATGTTTTTGCGGGAGATCACACTTCTCGACTCTCTTTCTCCCGCGGTGTACAGGCTTCGTGGCTTCGTCGATCTCTTCTCTGTGCTTCGTGCAGTAGTGCGCGCCAGGCCGAACCCTCTTCAGGGCCGTATCTTACACTGGACTCGTGTTCTCCAAAAGAGCGTTGACCAATCGGATCATAGATTCAGAGATTCGAGCGACTTACAAACAGAGTTGTAAATTCCCATTAATTCATGAAATATTGTTTACAGTACAGTTTATTTTCTAATTATGATTTCATAATATCAATATATAGGGATTATAAAATAGAGTGGAAACATCTGAAGAGCTGCAAATCATTTTTGCTTAAATATTGGAAGAAATAGTAGAAAAGATGGAAGAGATAAGTAATGCATTAATTAGGTTTTTCCATTTTTTCAAAAGGATCACCATGACATTTTAATGAAAAATAATAATTTTCGCAGCTATTCAAAAGTTTTGTCATCGGATTATAATCGCTACATTTTATTATTATGAAATCATAATTGTAGGGCTGAACGTATCATCATCGTTATTTCTGAAAGTATTAGGCATTTACAACTCTGCTTACAAACAACGACAACAGCAGCAAAACTAAATTTTTCCGCCAGGAATAGATTTTAGATTTAAAAAAAAAAATCGAATTTCTTCTAACAATCAATTAGTGGCTTGCAAATCATTGATTTTTCGTTTACGATTTATTTTCTTACAATAAGTGTTGTAATGTGATAATTTTTCATTGAACAGCATTAAATTATTGTTACTGGTTACTGGCATTGAATTATTATCTATAATTAAATTTCTCCTTGGAATATTTGTCTGTTTGTTCTTTGAAAAAGGAATATTCGCTAAGAAGTACCGTCCAAATAATTGATTATCAGCTGACTTTCTATTTTCATTATACTATTGTAAATGTCGATTTCTGAATACCAAATTAGTGCAGATAAGTTTTCATTAAACGTCCATTCAATTGAATTACTGTTTTATAGAATTGAGTCTCCGTTTTTCTGGGGGCTTTGTCTTTTCGTTCTTTGAAAGCCAATCGAGAACTTTCGTTTGGAGGTGTATTGGCAAAGGTACGATTGACCTTTACTCAACGATTCTTCGAGTCTTCGGACACCGGCGGGACCGCAAGCAAATACGGGTCTGGTTGCGCAAGGCGAAACCAGTCCCAGGGTTAGGGCCCTTTGGGCACCCAGGATCAAGGTCGCTTTCCTTAGTGGCCTTCGCCCCGGCCTCTTTCTTCTTCAACGAACTTTGCACCAGAGATCGGCACGTTAAATTTCTTGAAAAAAATTTTGTTGCATTGCTCCTGCAATGTCTTTTATCCCTGAATCTGAACCAGTATTGTAAATCCCCATTAATTCATGAGATATAGTTTACAGTACATTTTTTTTTGTAATTGTGATTTCATAATAATAATATGTAGTGATTATAAAACAGAGTGTAAATATTTGAATAGCTGAAAAAAATACTAATTTTCGCTTTAGTATTGCAAGAAATAGTGGAAAAAATGGAAGAAATAAGTAATGCATTACTTTCTTAATGCATTACTTATTTTTTTCCATTTTTTCAAAAGGATTACCGTGAATTTTTATTGAAAAATAATAATTGTTGCAGTCATTCCAAAGTTTAATCATCGTATTACAATCACTACATGTTATTATTATGAAATCATAATTATAGAGCTGATCGTATCATCATCATTATTTCTATAAGTATTAGGCATTTACAACCCTGATCGGAACAAATCCTCTAACCTATTATTCTACTTATTACTTTTGACTTTCGCGAAACATTAATTTAAGGTGTAAAAAATAAAAATTACCAAGCTAATATAATCAGGTAAAACAAGTGTACGCGAACTCGAAAAATTAAAAAGTTTTGAAAGTTAAAAAGTAGTTTCGTTAAAAATGCCGGAAAGTAAAAATGAAAGAATTGAAAAAAAAATATGTTGCTACTTATGCTATGAGTTTAACTAAAAATATTAAATAAAGAAAGAGAGTAACGAGGAGGCCCTCGTTTATTTTAACTGGTACATGGAACCAATCTTTCTGAAACTTGGAAATCCTTGATCGTGGCCTTTAGGTGGGATAAAAAGTAAATTCTACTCGAATGTATAATAAACTTGTATGCTTGCAGCCAAATAGATCGTCCGTCTGTTACATCGAGAAAAGTAAATCCGCGTCAGAGATTGCTCTTGCAATGTCTTTTGTCCCTCAAATCTGAACAAATTCGCTAACCTATTATTCTACTCATTGCTTTTGACTTTGGCGGAAAATTAATTTAAGGTGTAAAAAATAAAAATGCCCAAGCTAATATAATCAGGTAAAACAATTATACGCTGAATACGATACTCAAAAACCGTGTAAACACGAAAAATTAAAAAGTTTTGAAAGTTGAAAAATAGTTTCGTTAAGAATGCCGTAAAGTAAAACCGAAAGAGTTGAAAAAAATATATGTTGCTGCTATGAATTTAACTAAAAATATTAAATAAAGAAAGAGAATAACGAGGAGGCCCTCGTTTATTTTTGCTGATACATGGAGCCAATCTTTCTGAAACTTGGAAATCCTTGAACGTTGACCTTAGGTGGGATGAAAAGTAAATTCTACTCGAATGTATAATAAACTGGTATGCTTGCAGCTAGATAGATCGTCCGTCTGTTACATCGAGAAAAGTAAATCCGCGTCAGAGATTGCTTCTGCAATGTCTTTTGTCCCTCAAATCTGAACAAATTCGCCAACCTATTATTCTACTTATTGCTTTTGACTTTGGCGAAACATTAATTTACGGTGTAAAAAAATAAAAATGCCCAAGCTAATATAATCAGGTAAAACAATTGAACGCTGAATACGATACTCAAAAACCGTGTAAACACGAAAAATTAAAAAGTTTTTAAAGTTAAAAAATAGTTTCGTTAAGAATGCCGTAAAGTAAAACCGAAAGAATTGAAAAAAAATATATGTTGCTGCTATGAATTTAACTAAAAATATTAAATAAAGAAAGAGAATAACGAGGAGGCCCTCGTTTATTTTTGCTGATACATGGAGTCAATCTTTCTGAAACTTGGAAATCCTTGAACGTTGCCCTTAGGTGGGATGAAAAGTAAATTCTACTCGAATGTATAATAAACTTGTATGCTTGCAGCCAAATAGATCGTCCGTCTGTTACATCGAGAAAAGTAAATCCGCGTCAGAGATTGCTTCTGCAATGTCTTTTGTCCCTCAAATCTGAACAAATTCGCCAACCTATTATTCTACTTATTGCTTTTGACTTTGGCGAAACATTAATTTACGGTGTAAAAAAATAAAAATGCCCAAGCTAATATAATCAGGTAAAACAATTGAACGCTGAATACAATACTCAAAAACCGTGTAAACACGAAAAATTAAAAAGTTTTTAAAGTTAAAAAATAGTTTTGTTAAGAATGCCGGAAAGTAAAAACGAAAGAGTTGAAAAAATATATAATGCTGCTATGAATTTAACTAAAAATATTAAATAAAGAAAGAGAATAACGAGGAGGCCCTCGTTTATTTTTGCTGATACATGGAGTCAATCTTTCTGAAACTTGGAAATCCTTGAACGTTGCCCTTAGGTGGGATAAAAAGTAAATTCTACTCGAATGCATAATAAACTGGTACGCTTGCAGCCAGATAGATCGTCCGTCTGGTACATCGAGTAAAGTAAATCCGCGTCAGAGAAACTTGGCAAGCGGAGAGAAGCCAAGACATTCAGTGACTGAGAGACAATGCACCGCCGCGTCGGTGAAACGAACGCAGCTTTGGTTTTTCTCTCCAGGATTCGATCGCTGGCACGGCGCCCTGACTGACCGGTACTGACCATCAGCAGCAGCAGCGGCGAGTCGCTGCGTCGAACCCAAACCCCGATACTTGCCCCCCGGCTTATCCTCCTCACTCACTTGACCTGCCCTCTCGCTATACCTCTTTTTCTTTTTCGAAAGTATTTCACCAAAACTTCTGAGCATCATTCAAACAGTATCTTATCTTTTATCAAAAAAGTTCGTCGCAGCAAAATCCTATGAATATGCACTTAAAAACAAATGTCATTGATTCAATATATTCATCGTTTGCGGGCTGTCAAAAACAAACGTTATCAACTTAATATGAATTCTATTTCCTCCAATTCCATACGAGATTGACACAATAACTCTAAAATAAGCAAAACAATATATTATTATTTCAATGTTAAATGGGAATGAACGAATAAGAACAAAAGTTATTTAAAGAATACTTGTTTTTGGCAGCTTGCAATAGAATTTTTTTTCAGTGTGGATTCTAAATGATAATCATGCAGCGAATTCTTTTTGTTTCAAAGAAATTAATTTTTTTGTCTTGAATTGTACTTGAATTTAATTAAGTTGATTAAAAAATAGTTTTGAAAAAATGATAAGAGATAATTAAAGATTAATTATGCTGTGGGTCCAGCTTTATATTTGACTTAGTTTCGTGCACGAAATTCCAAAATTATAATCTAGATCACCGAAAGCTTCTCTCGCTCTAGTGTCAATATCGAAACTCTAAGCCCCGCCGGAAGTTGGTAGTGTACGCAGGTGCCGCTTCCGTTGCTCACTCCATCGCATCGAGCCGATCGAACCAAGTTTTTGAGTCAATAAGTGTAGACGAGGATACCAAGCGTGTACCATCGATTCCATTGCAACGAACTTACCCTCTTGTGAATAAAATCGGAGCTTTCACGTCCCTGGACCACACGCTGCATTTGTCTTAAGCTTCCGTCACATCCCCGATCCATATCCCTTCCGTTTGGGCTAATTGTTTTCCGATCATCTGCAAAACACGAAAAAATTAGATTCTTCAACAAAACTTTGTCAATTTTGTTCTTTTACGATTGTGTGAACGTTAATGGAATCCTCGTAATACTATGAGCAAAATTTCGCTAAATCATCAAATTCAGAGCGCACTGAAAATTAACCCCGTGGCTAATGCGAAATATGCAATTTATGAGAAACGCTAAGGGCATCAAATGTAAACGTATAAATAGAGGATAATCGGAGTGATTGGTTTATAAGCTCATTACCGCGGCGCTCTGTATTAATCGGAGCGAATTTAACGTTGCCGAATTGATAGTCTGTGAGAGGAGGAAACCTGGGCTTTGTGCTCGAGTATAATCCTACCGGCTACCGTGACAAGTTTACACGGTGTATGATGAACGGTTACGACCTAGCGAAAAGCTCAGCTGGTCGGCGTACCAAAACAACGTATAGAAGGATAAAAGCTTCTATCGGAACATGCGGAACCTCGGCGTTTCTATTTTGCGAGTGTAATTTTTCGGGTAAATCGATGGAAAAAAATTCGAGAGGGTAAGCTTGACTCGAGGAACCGCTATGCTCGTATGCCAATGCAACTTCTACTGCAAATAATGAATTATTCACGATCGCTTAAGCCCTTCGGGTAGCATGAGTTTCGTAGGTGCAATTTCGGTTACGACTGCGTTTGGTACCCATGCGAAAAACTAGAGTTTTTCAGTTGCAGCTGACACGGAATTATCGAGTGAATGACTTGGCAAAAAAAAGAAAGAAGAATTTGTTGGTTTTCGGGTGAGATTTTTCGTTTTTGGGGGGAAATACACTCACTCGGACTATGCAAATGCCTCTCACTGTCGCTTGGACTTGATACTCGGTGATCCTTTGGCGAAACCATTCGCATGTTCCTTGCAGGACTTGGTAATAAATGTTGACTACTTCCGCTCGGTGAGGAGACTCTTGGACTCTTTGAGTCATTGTTTATTCTGAAAAATTTAAATGCTCTTTATTATTCGGACGATATTAAAGCAGGCTGGTGAATTAATGACATGACTAATTGTCCGAAATAATAGTGTGTCTAAGGAAATCTTGAAAGCCTTTGTGATTCAGTGCACGCAAAAAAAGGCTTGGTTAGAACAACTAAGCACTTAGTTATATATGCGCCAACTAAGTTATTAGTTAGAGCAATCAAGTTATTTTTTAGCCAACCAAGTTATTGATTGACTAACCAAGATGATTTAGTTGGTGTAACCAATAACTTGGTTGGTCACACAATAACTTGGTTGGTCAAACAATAACTTGGTTGGTCAAATAATAACTTGGTTGGTCACACAATAACTTGGTTGGTCAAACAATAACTTGGTTGATCAAACAATAACTTGGTTATTCAAACAATAACTTGGTTAGTCAAACAATAATTTGGTTGATCAAACAATAACTTGGTTGGTCAAACAATAACTTGGTTGGTCAAACAATAACTTGGTTGGTCAAACAATAACTTGGTTAGTCAACCAATAACTTGGTTGGTCAAACAATAATTTGGTTGGCCAAACAATAATTTGGTTGGTCAAATAATAACTTGGTTGGTCAAACAATATCTTGATTGGTCTAACAATAACTTGGTTGGTCAAACAATAACTTGGTTGATCAAACAATAACTTGGTTGGTCAAACAATAACTTGGTTGGTCAAACAATAACTTGGTTGGTCAAACAATAACTTGGTTGATCAAACAATAACTTGGTTGGTCAAACAATAACTTGGTTAGTCAAACAATAACTTGGTTGGTCAAACAATAACTTGGTTGGTCAAACAATAACTTGGTTGGTCAAACAATAACTTGGTTAGTCAAACAATAGCTTGGTTGTTCAAACAATAACTTGGTTGGTCAAACAATAACTTGGTTGGTCAAACAATAACTCGGTTGTTCAAACAACAACTTGGTTGGTCAAACAATAACTTGGTTGATCAAACAATAACTTGGTTGGTCAAACAATAACTTGGTTGGTCAAACAATAACTTGGTTGGTCAAACAATAACTTGGTTGATCAAACAATAACTTGGTTGGTCAAACAATAACTTGGTTGGTCAAACAATAACTTGGTTGGTCAAACAATAACTTGGTTGGTCAAACAATACCTTGGTTGGTCAAACAATAACTTGGTTGGTCAAACAATAATTTGGTTGGTCAAACAATAACTTCGTTGGTTAAACAATAACTTGGTTGGTCAGACAATAGCTCGGTTGTTCAAACAATAACTTGGTTGGTCAAACAATAACTTGGTTGGTCAAACAATAACTTGGTTGGTCAAACAATAACTTGGTTGGTCAAACAATAACTTGGTTGGTCAAACAATAACTTGGTTGGTCAAACAATAACTTGGTTGGTCAAACAATAACTTGGTTGGTCAAACAATAGTTTGGTTGGTCAAATAATAACTTGGTTGGTCAAACAATATCTTGGTTCGTCAACAATAACTTGGTTGGTCAAACAATAACTTGTTTGGTCAAACAATAACTTGTTTGGTCAAACAATAACTTGTTTGGTCAAACAATACCTTGGTTAGTCAAACAATAACTTGGTTAGTCAAACAATAACTTGGTTGGTCAAACAATAACTTGGTTGGTCAAACAATAACTTGGTTGGTCAAACAATAAATTGGTTGGTCAAACAATAACTTGGTTGATCAAACAATAACTTGGCTGGTCAAACAATAACTTGGTTGGTCAAACAATAACTTGGTAGGTGAAACAATAACTTGGTTGGTCAAACAATAACTTGGTTGGTCAAACAATAACTTGGTTGGGCAAACAATAACTTGGTTGGTCAAACAATAACTTGGTTGGTCAAACAATAACTTGGTTGGTCAAACAATAACTTGGTTGATCAAACAATAACTTGGTTGGTCAAACAATAACTTGGTTAGTCAAACAATAACTTGGTTGGTCAAACAATAACTTGGTTGGTCAAACAATAACTTGGTTGGTCTAACCAATAACTTAGTTGGAGTATATATAACCAAGCGCCTTGGTTCATCCAACTAAGCCTTTTTCTCCGTATGTATAAGCCTAGATCGAGCTTGAGCCCTCCCGATTAGAATTAGAATGACAAATGTTTGGAATTTTCAGTAAGTTCAACCTATTTAATCCTGGTAAATTGAAATCTTACTGGAGGACAGGACTGAGCCTAATTTCGCTGGCACTTGCGACTCTGGATATAAGTTTGTCATTGGATTCAAGAGCAATGACTGGCGCGAGTGTTGCCGCTGACTGTGGCGTGGACCGATGAACCGGAAGTGTTGGCATTTGCTGGTGACGCGGATTGGCACGCGGAAGGGGAAGCGTCGAGACAGCGGACGGTGGCTGAATGAGCGGCGAACCCTGCGGAAGCTGGGATGTGCTGACTGCCCTTGGAGGTAGCGGATCACGACCGATCACCGACCCCGACCCGGAAGCTGTAACAAAAATAAACTCAACGTCAGCCTCGAATGACCGCTAATCCAACGACTAATTGAAACATTGAAATAACACTGTTGTACAAACATCGTATCTTCCTATTGATACTAAAGCTATGTAAACGCTGACGTTAAAACTGTGTCGATTTCGTGCGTATTTGCACAATTTACGGTACATTTACGAAGCACCGTGTCAGCATTTTGTGTCATTGCAATGTCACGATGTTTAAATACCTCGAAATGCTTCATTAATGTTGAGCCAATTTGAGGCTCCATTTTGCATAATATGTACCTAGGGTTAAGTCTAAAACTGCCGGGATTGATCCTGTAATACCGAAACTGCGCAAGGAGCTTCATTAGCATACACAGATTTTGCTGTTGATTATGCCAAGTTAAATCTTAACTAAGCAGAATTATATATGCAGGCAAAGCCAGATGGTGATACTTGGAACTTTGCTATAAGAACATAAATCGATAACTTGGCTTCAAAAAATTGGGGCTTTCAGATATTTTTCGGATGAGTCTGATATGCCAGTGCACTGAGGGAAAAGTGTGTTAACATTTGTTAACAGTTAACAAATCTTGATTAAATATGGCGAAATGATCCATTTAGTTATTCTTATTGAATCTCACTTGAGCTAAATAAAATTTGCTTGTCGCAAATCAAGCTCGCTGACATTTGTTAATAGTTAACAAATCTTATTTGGCTCAAGTGAGATTCAATAAGAATAAGTAAATGGTTCATTTCGCCATATTTAACCAAGATTTGTTAACTGTTAACAAACTCTTCTCTCAGTGTATGCTAAATCATAAGTATGCAATGAAAATTACAGGATTAAGGCGGAAAAATCTTTTTCTCCTTGGACAATGTTTTTTCTTAATTTTTCAAATTTTAGATAGCGCTACTTTTACGGTTATACAAAAGATTGCTATTCGCCACTGATCTTTTAACACTGGCCCTACTTTATTTTCATTTCATGATGCAGAAACGCATTTTCCCATAAAAATGAAAAAAGTATCATTTTTGTACAAGTTTTTATTGCGAAATATTATTTCGTTAACGAAAAATGACTTTTAAAGACTACATCTTAAAACGGTAAATTAGTGCTACAATTAAATATTTATCTTTTGGTCGCCTATTTATCGTAAAATAAAAAAATAGGATGTAAAGTAGAACCTTGCACGTTGCTTCCTCATTCTTTTTCGCTTTTTACAAAGCCGCCTCTATGAGGAAGTTGCATTATTTTATTTTTGACTTCCTCAGAGAGGAAGCTTTGCGAAAAATGAAAATTATTGATGAAGTTGATGATTTCTGACGTTTTACGAAATCCAAAGTGACACCAAAAAATTTTAAAAAAATTAAAATCCGAACCGCTTTACCGATAATCACCAAATTTGGTACGTAGCAGCGCTAAATGTTATTTTTTCTGTGTAAAAAATTTCAGTCGATTAGTTGAAATTTTACCTAAATTAGAGCAAAACGAAAATTTTTCGAAAAATTCAAAATCTCATAAGAACCGAAGCGCTTTATCGATTTGGCCCAAATTCAATACCAAAGGTCGTATCACTTTGTTTAATTTTAATACGAAGGTTCAGCTCGGTAGCTCAAAGTTCGTTCGAGCTAGAGCATTTACATACTTTTTTCAAAATTTTAAAATTCTTATAAAAATGAAATGCGTTAAGCGATTTTTGTAAAATTTATACCAATTGAAGATTAGCTACTACTGTACATGTTGTTTAAATTTTAGCTGATTCGGTCGAATACTTTACAAGTTACAGTTATATGAATTTTTTATCTTTCATCACACACACATACACGGAGAAAAACGCTTGGTTGGGCTTACTAAGATTTTGGTTAAAAATTTTACCAAGAAAAATTTGGTAGGCGCAACCAAGTTATTGATTAGGCGTACTAAATGCTTATCAAATCCTTGTTTATGTTAGCTAATAACTTGGTTAAGTTAGTCAATAACTTGGTTATGCCTACCAAGTTCTCTTGATAACATTCTTAACCAATTTTTTGGTAATTCTAACCAAGCTTTTTTCTGAGTGCACACACACACACATACATACATCCGGACAATTTTTCTAAACCCCTTTTCTCGACGTTTCAGACCATTTTAAACGTTTTGACATGAAAATTACGAAAAAAAATGTTTCATGCAAACAAAGCTTCCTCTATGAGGAAGCATAACAATTGGTTTTTTCGAGAGTTAGCGACGAAAGCTGTCAAGTGTGCATGTTGAGCCGTAGTTATTTGTCTTCCTTGGGAAAGTCTCGAGACGCATTCCCGTATCTCGTTTCACGGAGCGTTATACATTTTTGTCCTGCGAGGAATCCCATAAGTGCCAGGAGGAAACCCGGGGGTTGGAAGAGGACGCTCCGGGCGGCAACGGCGGCGGCGAAGGTGCCGGGAGGGATGCAGGCGGAACTCTTCGAGGCAGATCGGGAATTCAATCTCGAGACGGTACGAGACACTGCAGCCAGTGCTGCTGCATAGAACAAGAACGGCCTCGACGGACGAGCAGAGGAGGACGCGTTCTCTCTTATCTCAAAAGGGCTTTCCTCGAGAAATCAACGTTGGAACGATGGTGAACGGGGAATGGGAAACAGGGGCTTTCAACGGGGAGCGAGGAGAGAGGATCGAGTTGGCCGGGAAAGGAGCTCGGAATTTCCTCTCCCAGCCCTGGTAAAGCGAGAAATTTGCTTTGCGAGTTTGCAAAGTCATCTCTCCTTCCTAACCCACCGCGCAACCTCGTTATTGGATTATTTGTTATTGTCATAAGCCACTCTTGTTATCACAGTTTATCTGGCACTATTGGATCTCGTTTATATACACCCATTTCACTTGGCTTATCGATTTTTCCATTTTTATACTTTTTTTTTTTTAGTTATGCTCGATGCAAAAACCAACGAAATAAATATTTGCAATGGCTCATGATGCATCACTTTTGAGGTTTTAACACAATTTGTATTTTCGTGGCATAATGGTATTTTTAACAGGAGAAAAGGAAATCAAATTTATCGAACACACAAGCAAAATTTTGAATAAATGTATATATATTTATTCAAAATTATATTTTGAATAAATACATGGCGTTTTGGCGGGATGTCGGACGTTATTGAAGTTTGTGGGTTTTCGAGAATTTGTTAAGCCTCTTATTATAAAAATATTCGTTCAATGATCTGGAAATAGCGAAATATATAGTCTTTCTATGCAAATATTTCGCTTTAAAAACTTGAAAATATTTTCGCAAAAATTAGCCATTGGAAGTTTGTTAAGATTTTATATTTATTTGATTAAAAAAAAAGTATTGTTCGTACTCAAATTTAATTTTTTTTACCTCGAATGTACAATATATGGGTAAAAAATGTCAAATTTTTCTCTCGCAAATTGTTGTCAATTCACTGCAATGTAATAACCGACATTTGATCGATAAAAGCGGCCACAAGGCTAAATCCATTGACTCCCCCCTACTCCTGACAACCAGACCTTTTTGCCTATGCGCAATAAAGTTGGAATTCCGGGAACGCCGGAACATCCTGCAACTGCAGGGGGTTACACGTCGAGTGGTCGAAGCGAATCGGAAATTCAATCTGACTCGCTCTCGTGGCAAAATTTTACCGAAAGGAAAAAGTATTCCAGCAATTCGCTCTAGCTAGTATTTATGAATTTATCGACAAAAGGAGACGTTTCGACTAATGTCACGGAAGAAAAAATGTGTAAGTTTTACATATTTTTTATATGTCAAATTACCAATTTGAAAATATATTGCAAGAGGAAATGACAATTTTTTTTAATGCCTAAAATGACAAAATAATATATTGTAAAAAGAAAATGTTACTTTTTTGTTGTAAATTACAAAATATATTTCATGAAATGGAAGTAGAAAACATTTATCAAATTATTCTTGTAGCTTTTTGTACAAGCAAAATAATATTTATACAAAAAATTCTCTAAAATTTCACGAAAAATATCTAAAACATTTGACATTGAAAAAAAGCATTTTAATCTATTTTGGCTTCCTCATAGAGGAAGCTTTGTAAAAATCCAACAATAATGAGGAAGCAATTTGCAAAGTTCTACTTTGCAGCCTTGTTTAAAAAATTCTTAAATGGCATTAGTTTTGAACCCATTGACAGATTTTCGCCAGATTCGAACTGATGCTTAGTTTACCCACACTCTTCTTGTGGACCAAATTTGAGCCCGATATCTTCAAAACTGCGGAAGTTAGAGCACGAACCAAAAATTCAAAATGCCATAAATTTTAAACCCCTTAACGGATTGACATCAAATTCACTCCCAAATTTTATTTCATAACAGTCCACTTGTGGACCAAATTTGAGCTCGATATCTTAAAAATTGCGAAAGTTAGAGCACGAACAAAAAAAGTTATAAAATTTTAAAATGCCATAAATTGTGAACCCTCAAACGGACTGACACCAAATTTAATCCCAAACACTATTTGATAACAGTCCACTTCTGGTCCAAGTTTGAGCCGGATATCATAAAAATTGCGGGAGTTAGAGCCCGAGCTGACATTCTCCAAAAAATTCAAAATGCCATAAATTTTGAACACCCTGATGGATTAACTCCAAATTCAATGCCATACCTTGGTTAACGACAGTTTAGTCGTGGTTCAAATTTGAGCTCGATATCTTAAAAATTGCGACGGCTATCGAGATAACAAAAAATTGTACACATACGCACGCACACACACACACACACACATACATACATTTTTTCTAAGCCACTTTTCTCGACGCTTCAGACCATTCTGAGTGTCCCGACATGAAAATCTCGAAAAAAAAAATTCACGAAAACAAAGATTTCTCAACACGTAAAAAAAAGATTAGTTGCCAGAACCAAGAAATGAGTTGACACAACCAATCGTTTATTCTATTTATCTTACAACTCAAATGGTAATACCAATAATTCGAATGGTAATACCAACGATTCGAATGACAATACCGACGATTCGAATGGTAGTCCCAACGATTGGATTAATCAACCTAACTAATCTCGCGAGAACTAATCGTGAATAGTTGAGGTTACTATTCGATATGTTTGAGTCAACTAATTTTTAAGAGATCGTGTACAGCAAATCGAAAACGTAGTTGCCACAACGAAACATTTCTTTCCGTGTATGAGGAAGCAAAATCGATCGGATTTTGTGTATGACAAGAAAACAGCGTGTAGATTTTCGAGATCCGCACAAACGGCCAATATACTTGAACGCTTTGGGATTTGGGAAATAGAGAAAGGATATTGGTGTATTCGAGGGGATTGCTCCTCTGTGCTTCGTTCTCGACCTTCGAGTGCCAGAGAAAATTCGACGATTCTACGATACCTGTACTGTACTGTAAATAGTGTAGATACGTTGGTACGTAGTAACGTACGTTAAAGCATAGTAGGAATATATATATAGATAGCTATATATAAAATATACGAGTCACGTATCTGGTGCAGCGTGACCGGTTACTCGGGCCGATCCTTTATTTTCACTACGACTGGATGCAACCCACGTACCGAGAGAGGTCGCCGACATCAAGCCGAGAAGGTAATGTCGCGGCGGTGGTAGGTGTAGAGGCCAAAAGGTAGAAACAACGAACAAGGGTACACGCACGCGTCGCTTTCCTCATCGTCGCACACTGCGACCCTCCGCCGCTTTTCCTTTTCGTACCTTCACCATGTTTTTCTTTGTCAACCGTTTCTTTTGTCACCTTACAATATTCCAATGTCTTTTGTACTGGCATACTTGCACACACTCGGTTAAATGACCAACCGTAAGGTCTGTGATTGAAATGTCATTCAATAGCATGACCAATCATTGAAATAATGGAAAGAGAATGAAAGATGCAAGAATTGAGGTCATGCTGTACATAATACCATCACAATTAACACTGTTAGAAAAGATTGGAAGTTTTTATTCATAAGTTCGTCATCGAAATTTGTATACACTGTTAGAAATTTTAATTACTTCCAATACTTTATGTTAATGAATACTAATATAAAGTATTGGAAGTTTTTTTGCGGATACACATATATTAAATTTAATACACTAGTATTAATTAATATATAAAAAAATCGTTGTACAATTAATATACAGTATACTAAACACTTCATAAAACTTGTGTTTATAATATATCTATTGGAATTTTACAGCATATCTGTATATTAAATGAAATTTAATACACCGTATCTGCAAAAGAACTTCCAATACATAGATTAATTTTCAAAATATTTTTAACAATTATAAAGTATAAAATTCAAGTACTTTTACTGTCAAAATAAAGTAAATGATTGAATGTGCTGTACCATACATTAGTTTTATATTACACTTGTATACTAAATTTAATATACTAGTTTATGAATAAAAACTTCCAGTAAAAGTACACTAAATTTCAGGTAGATTTTTTTTTGCAGTCGTTATTTCCAATATTCCTAAGATTGGAAAGATCTGCGTTATCGGAACCATTGGATTCAATGAATTTACGATGTACTGGGAGATGAAGCGATAATACCTCAAGGGAAATCGATCCATCCGTGAAATAGCTAATTAATATTGAGACAGAGTAGTTTAGATACTTTGCCGAGTTGATTAATAAGGCTCCAACACGTTTAATCGAGTAATCAATTTTGTTACCTCGATCACGTTTCATTGTCCTTTGTCAACTATTTCTTTTGTCTCCTTAAAATGTTGCAATGTGTTTTGTGTAGTCTCGACGAAATGACCAACACTACAATTGCAGCTTGGAATTCTATTGAATAGAACGAACAATTATCGACAGAATACAAAGATGTCAGAATTGAGGTCATGCTGTCCAGGATATTATCAAGTGTTTGCTGTATTGTAAATCTTAAAAATCTTGGCATACACGTAGGAGAGATGGGGGCAAAATGGGCATCACGACTGAAAATGACAATTGGGGGCAAAACGGGCATCGTTTCAACTTTTTCGAACACAATTTTTTTCTATTTCCTGACATTTCTTACTTGAAAATTTCGGAAAATAATTGGTGATGTCAATAAAACAGACAGGGAGGCAAAACAGGCATCTCGGCTACATATAAGTATCGGGGTTAAAATTGGCACCAAATCATAAAATGAGAATTTCGTTCTAATTGATTTCTTTATGATATACCGACTTTTTTTTTCGAAGAATTAATTTGATTATAAAATTTTTGAAAAGTTCATTTGACTATATTTTCTTTTTTGCTCAACAAAGTATCGAAAAAAAGTTCTGAACGGATGGTTAAAAAAATTCTGATATGATGAAGATTATCAATTTTTTTTTCATCACCAATTTGACGTATTTTCCGCATTTTCCCTGTCTAAGGAACGTAAAAAATTGAGACAAATCGTTTTTAAGAAAGTTGAGACGGTGCCCGTTGTGCCCCCAATCCCGATTTTTAATGGAGCTGCCCGTTTTGCCCCTATCTCCCTTATTCGCCCAATACTCCCAAGTTGTGTAATAGGGTGGGGGTCAAAATAGCGAATGACCAAAATAGTGAATGGCTAAAATAGCGAATTTCAAAATATGGAACGTCTAAATATAGAATGGCCATCACTATGAAATTGGCCATTTTAGCCATTCGCTATTTTGATCATTCGCTATTTTAACCTCCAGTCTTATTAAAATGCAATCAAAATGGTGAATGGTCAAAATAGCGAATGGCTAAAATAGCCAATTTCATAATGATGGCGATTCTATATTTAGACGTTCCTTATTTTGCCATTCGCTATTTTGGTCATTCGCCATTTTGACCCCCACCCGTGTAATAAAATAAAATGATTAACTGAACGTTTTTGGATTTGACTTTGATTTACAATCACGAATCATCATTGACGGAATGAAAAGAAAGTTGAGGCTTCATTTTCATTCTTGTCAATTTGTTTTCTTACCCGTCAGGTACCACAATTGATGGCTCAATATTTTAGTGCCTATGTCAACGTCATAGTTGGAAAAAAGGTAAACGTGAAAAGCCTAATATATATATATATAAGGTAGCGGAGGAAATGTCAAGTGGGTAGATATAGAGGTCATCTATTGAAATAAGTAATTCGTGGTGCATGAATTTATTCACCGCTATCTCCCAAGAGCGGCGGGGGTGACGCAAGGGTCTCATTCCTCACAAGTGTAACACGTCGAATGTTCCGCCGACGGCTCATGAATTTTATGTGTCACAGGGAGAAACGAGAAATCTCATAAAAAAAACATCGAGACTCTTTGAAAAAAATTCTCGCTGAAAAGGTCAGGAGCCATATAGAAACCTGGAAGTTACGATTAAAGGGGGTGCTATTGATATTTACATTATGCAATAATTATGAGAATATTATTCCGTCGCTACGTTGGAAGCGCTCTATTATTCGGTTTTCTACATTTTTGCTTCCTCATAGAGGAAGCTTTGCTTTCATGAAAAACAAATTTTCGCGATTTTTATGTCAGGACACTTAGAATCGTCCAAAATGTCCAGAAAAGGGATTTAGAAAAAATGTCCGTATGTATGCACGTGTGTGTGCGTAAAGTATTCGACGGAATCAGCTAAAATTTAAACAACATGTACAGTACTGGCTAATCTTTAATTGGTATAAATTTTAGAAAAATCAGTTAACGCATTTCATTTTTATAAGAATTTTAAAATTTTGAAAAAAGTATGTAAATGCTCTAGCTCGAACGAATTTTGAGTTTCGGGCTAAAACTTCGTATTAAAATTGAACAAAGTGATACGACCTTTAGTATTGAATTTGGGCCAAATCGATAAAGCGGTTCGGTTTCTATGAGATTTTGAATTTTTCGAAAAATTTTCGATTTGCTCTAATTTAGGTAAAATTTCAACTAATCGACTGAAATTTTCTACACAGAAAAAATAACATTCAGTCCGGTTACGTACCAAATTTGGTGATGATGTGTATGTATAGAACTCCGAAAATTCGAACGCCGTTAACTCAAGAACGCTTTTGTATATCGCGTTCAAATTTGGCAAACAAATGTAGCAGCAGACCCTCTTCAACTGTAGCAATTTTTGACAAAATCTGTGCGAAAATTTCGATTTTATGCCGTTTTGAATTTTTTGAAAAAAGGAGGTGGTCGCTCTAATTTTCGTAAAATTTAGTCTATTTTGCGAAATAGTTGGTTATAAGAGCAGGTGTACTCAATGTTGTTTGGTATTGAATTTGGCTCGAATCGGTAAAGTGATTCAGATTTTATGGAATTTTGAATTTTTCAAAAAATTTACATTATCGCTCTATTGTAACTTTTGCAAAACTTGAGATAGCGGGCTCAAATTTTGTATATAAATGAAAGAATATTCTGCCATCATATATGTATAATTTAGTAACAAACGGTATGAAGTTTGTGATTTTATGGAATGTTGAATTATTTTTAAAAATATACGTTATCACATTTACTTTCGGAAACGCTCTAATAATAACGAAATAACGGAATAACGAAATAGAAAAAGCGAATTCACAACATGTTTATTTATCTAATATAAACAAAGATGCAAAGTAGACTTGCACATTGCTTCCTCATTATTTTTCGCTTTTTACAAAGTTTCCTCTATGAGGAAGCCAAAATTGAATAACATACTTCCTCATGGAGGTAGCTTTGTAAAAAGCGAAAAATAATGAGGAAGCAATGTGCAAGGTTCTATTTTTTGTCTTCTTTTTATTCTATTTTCGTCTCTGCTTCTATTTTATTCTACTTAGACTCAATCAAACGATCAAATGGATTGAATCTCGAGAATTTATACAAAGCTTTGATAGACGTACCAAATTCTCCGGTATATTGTGCTCGATCAATTAAATTCCAGCGGTAAAGTTCCGTGACACACGTCGCTGTCTCATCACGCATATGCCATTGATATTTGGCCGCGGAGAGACGAGAGCTCGAACGTCGAGTCGTCATTATAACCGAGGCACGTTCGACTCTGTCATGAATCACGTATATGTATATACAATAAATATATATACAGATATATCCAGAGAGGTAACGGTATATAACGTGTAGACATGAAATGTAACTCGATCGTGCACATCGCAGTGACATAAATATGTGAGAACCGTTTCAGTCACACTTTTACGACCACCAAGTCATTATTATCATTCGTTATAAAAAATATTTTCGTCGGTGCACTATCGAAGCTGGGCTTAGTAAAATGAAGAAAAAAACTCTTATCATCTATCCATGTTTGGTAAAATGGATTATTGAATGTGCTGTACAATACATTAATTTTACATTACACTTGTATACTAAATTTAATATACTAGTTTATGAATAAAAACTCCCAGTAAAAGTACACTAAATTTCAAGTAGATTTTTTTACAGTGTACTGGATTGATAAGCCTGTAGTTATTTCCAATATTCCTAAGATTGTTATCGGATTCATTGGATTCAATGAATTCACGATGCACTGGGAGATGATGCGTTAATACTGTAGAAGTACCGGTTGTGGCCACTTTAAGAATTTTCCCATTTTCAAGTACCTGGGATTGGGACCAAATATCATAAAACTGTTTTGGACCTATACTTTTCATATCTGAGAAGAATATAATTTCAGATTTCTAGCATTAAAATCTTCATATGTGTCGAGAAAACACTGGAAAATAGAAAAAAGTAGGAGCATAGCCATTTCACCAATTCTGACCCCACCTATGCACCGGTTTTGGCCACAGTAATGTACCGGTTTTGGCCATGCTTAAAATTAGAATAACTCAATATTCATTGCACTTGAAACATTTTTAAGGTGTGTTTAATAAATCAAAATCGTATTCTTATGAAAGCATCCAATTCCTCTACACGAAAATGTCTTTAAATAGTGATGCCCTCAAGAAAGTCGAGACAAGTCGAGGCGCATGAAGTCAATAAACCTCGTATTGAACAATTGAACTTCAATCTATCTCGATATGTGTGAATGCAATCACGAAATACGAGATATTCAGATTGCATCGTAAAATGTGTCGAGATCTTGGGTGACATCACGAGAATTTGACAGTATCGATACGATACAAGATTATTTGAGAAATTCGATAATGAAGGGAAACAAGAAACACATAGACGGCACTCAAAAGCGAAAAAAAAGTAAAATTATGATTTTTATTTGAATCAAAACTCGGAAAAAAACTGTTTGCAAAATGTGCTTCGAAGAATCGAAGGCTCAAAAAATAATCGAAATGAAGAACAGCAACATGACTGCAGTGAGAGATCATGTGCAAAAAGCACATCCTCAACATTTTGAAGAACTCAGTGCGACAAACGCGAGCAAGTCCTTTCAGGAACCTCAATTTCAAATAAAAAAAAACTTTGATTCTTTGCAAGCTTGTTTATATATTGTATACATCAGCAATATAATAGACACGCAATACAATCGACTATGAGACGAACCTCGAGTCAATTCTTGAGACGAGGCAAGGCGATTTTAACAAAAGGTACACTCAGAGAAATCGTAATAGTATAGTCAACTATAAAGTGACAACTATTCATTTTTATG
Organism: Ephialtes manifestator; assembly: GCA_963970395.1. Classification (NCBI taxonomy): domain Eukaryota; kingdom Metazoa; phylum Arthropoda; class Insecta; order Hymenoptera; family Ichneumonidae; genus Ephialtes; species Ephialtes manifestator. The sequence goes on along the minus strand of OZ019973.1, from coordinate 27,937,640 downwards.
ACATGCAACTATTTTTATAGTTACGATAACTACGAAAATAGTTATGGTAACTATTTGCTAGTTATAGTAACTATTTGATAGTTGTGTCAACTATAAAAAAATTGTTGTACCAACAATAAATTAATAGTTGTCACTTTATAGTTACTAATACCATAATTTTCTCTCAGTGTAAACGCAATATATACGATTCAAGAAAGTATCTTGATTGAGCTCTGTCAAACGAGGAAGCGAGAATTTTAACCTCGTGCGGTATCACTATCTTTAAAGCACAGATGCCATCTGTGAACCTAACTAACCTTTTTTGACATTCGTCTCCTTCGTTTTGCATTTTTTCGTAGCAGCTTTCTTTGTCACAAATAGTCATACATTATATTAATGTTTTACTCTTTACACTTTTATTTTTATTTTTACCAGAGTTCTTTCCGAAAGTAGATTTCCGCATTGCATAATGATGGGAATCTTCAACATGAAAGATGTTCCACCGCTTTGCCTTCTTTTTTACTATACATTTCTAAGGATATATTTTTCTTAGCGTTTTTTGGTTTTTTTGTTTCTTCTTTATGAATTTATGAATTGATTATGTAATAATTAACGAAAAATTAATGATTATACTATCATGGCCATATCCGGGGCAACATGCTTATTCCATGTACCAGTTGTGGCCATCGTATTTTTTATAAATGTATAGCTTTATTTAAAACTTTTAGTACATCAACATTTGCAGTGATGACTCTTAAGATTGATATGTGCAAAGCTGCATGCAATTCGCCAACTATATAATCCGAATATGTATCTAGAGCTTTCATCAAAATCTTGTCGAATCCCGTAAGGAGTTGACAATTTGATGAATCAGCTGATGATACTTTAATTACTGGTACAGTACTTTTTGTAATGGAGACGAAAGGACGTCAAAATGACGATAAATGTTTCCAAAATACACAACGTTATGAAAAATTATGATTAAATACAGGTACAGAATTAAAATAGCCACGAAAAACGTATTTAAGTGTGGGGGTGGCCACAACCGGTACTTCTACCCTACCTTAAGGAAAATCGATCCATCAGTGAAATAGCTAATTAATATTGAGACAGAGTAGTTTAAATACTTTGCCGAGTTGATTAATAAGGCTCCAACACGTTTACTCGAGTAATCAATTTTGCTACCTCAGTTTCAGTCACACTTTTACGACCACCAAGTCATTATTATCATTCGTGACAAAAAATATTTTCGTCGGTGTATAATCGAAGCTGGGGTCAGTAAAATGAAAAAAAAAAAAATTCTTATAATCTATCGATGTTTGGTAAAATGGATTAAATTTTGTTATAATAGAAAAGCAGTTTCTTGGGCTCTGAGGCGTCGCTAATGTAGAATGTTTAATGGGAATCGGGAGGACAAGCTCGTTAGCAGCGAGTGAACGTTTCCCGGGTTCCCAATCGCGTCGTAATCCCTGTAACGAAATACACTATACATAGCACGAGTTAATCGTGTCTGGGGTTGGCTGGTGGTTCGTGCTCTCGCTGCACACCGCTTGTCGTTGTAGTTGTAGTTGTAGTTGTTGTTGTTGTTGTTGTTGTCGTTGTCGGGGAGTTATCGCCCGATCTCGCACCCCTTCGGTGTTTCGCCTTCTCTTTCTGGTAATACAGTTGGCTTATGCACACCCTGTATACTATAGTGCGCACAAGCACCTTGGAACCGCTGGACCGGCATACAAGCCCATTGTCTTGCCGGCTCCATTGCCGCTTAGCGGCCGCTGCCACCGAGCGTATAAATTATGCCGAGGTGTAACACGCGGTGGCTGGGGCTTCGTCGTAATTAGACGTTGAAAATTAGAGACCGTCCTCTATAAATCCTTAGATTTCGATCCCGGTTCGGTTACCAGTTTACCACCTTTTATAGTGAATTCTGTCGATAGCTCCTTGTTATTGATTGCATTATAGCAGCTGGACCATTCGACGATTTATCGATCTTACGCACGGAAAAAACGACTTTGTTAGGTTAACGAAAAAAGTTGTTGGATCCAACCAAGCGACTTAGTGCTCTGAGAGACAGACGATTTCTTGGTTAGGTCAACTATTTTCAGGTGGTTGGCGCTTACGGAGAGAAAACTTTTAATGCATCAACAAATCAGTTGCTAATATAGTGACAGCAAAGCCTTATTTCTTAGCCTAACAAAAATTATTTGTTAGGCTTGTCAAAAAATTTGTTAAACCAGCAAAAAGATTTACTACGCCAGCAAAATTATTTTTTACACGGAAAAAAGGCTTGGTTGGAACAACCAAGTGCCTTGGTTATATATGCGCCAGACGATTAATTGGTTAGACCAACCAAGTAATTTGTTAAACTACCAATTTCTTGGTTGGTCTAACCAAGTCACTTACCTCCCTTGGTTAGCTTACCAAGTGACTTGGTTAGTCGAACTAAGTGATTTGGTTAGACCAACCAAGTGACTTGGTTAGACCAACCAAGAAATTCCTAGTTTGACAAATTACTTGGTTGGTCTAATCAATTAATCGTCTGGCGCATATATAACCAAGTCACTTGGTTAGCTTACCAAGTGACTTGGTTAGTCGAACCAAGTGATTTGGTTAGACCAACCAAGTGACTTGGTTAGTCCAACCAAGTGATTTGGTAAGACCAACCAAGTGACTTGGTTAGTCCAACCAAGAAATTGGTTAGTCCAACCAAGAAATTGGTTAGTCCAACCAAGAAATTGGTTAGTCCAACCAAGAAATTGGTTAGTCCAACCAAGAAATTGGTTAGTCCAACCAAGAAATTGGTAGCCTAACAAATGACTTGGTTGGTCTAACCAATTAATCGTCTGGCGCATATATAACCAAGGCACTTGGTTGTTCTAACCAAGCCCTTTTTTGCGTGTAGGCCAGCAAATACATTTTCTAAGCCAACAAATAAGGTTTCCTGTTACAATGCTAGCAAATGATTTTTCTCCGTGCTGATCGTTGCTCGAACTAAATAGTTTGTTGGGCCGACTACCATTGTGGCGCCAACTATCTTACTTATTGTTAGTTGGAACACGAATAAAATTCGTTGTGTGACCTATTTAAGTCAACTAAGTCGGAATGGTAAATGAGACTAATACCAGGTCGTTACACCGACCAACCGGATGGTTGTGGCAACAAATTTTCACTTAACTAATAAATAGTTAGCTGGCCCAACGAAGCCGTTTTTTTCGTGCTGTTTTTTCATGCTTCCTCAATATTCTTGATGTTTGATTTAAAGGAAGAAACAAAGTTTGACATCAGTGTCAAAAGAGTCGAGAATAAGGTCGAAGTCATCGCTGATCCATTGTTACGTCAGGATTTGGTCAGTTGTCGAGTAAAGAGTGAGTTATACCAATTCTATGACGTCGAAAGCTCTCACATCCTAGAGATAAGCTTCTTTTGACTGCCGAAAACTTATATCCAGAAGACATTTTATCGATCCCGACGGAAGAAAGGCACATGAGTGAGAGGTCTATATTTTTCAGCGAGAATCCTGCAACGGCGATAACACTGCTCTCGCATAGGATTTGTCGAGGCGTAGAAATTGATCCAGGATAAGCCGGAAGCGAATGATAAAAATCTTACCGGTGCGAAAGCTTCTCGACTACACTGATACAGAAAAGCTGCGAAAATTCCGTGAGCGACGCGTACGCGAATGAGATGTCCGCGACACGATTTATCTTTTCAATCCCCATTTCGACTTGCCGCTACCGAAAAAAATATTCACCGCATTGAAATATTTTTCTTTTATTTTTAATTTGTCAACTTGATATTTTCGCAGATCCCCACAATATTTCATCCTATTTTTGACCAAGTATTTCACGGTAGATTTTAATCTCCTTAACTCAATGCCGGCTCTCCATTATTAAATTGCTTTTCAAAGTCTTCGACAAAGAGAGATAAAAATATTTTTTGCGGTTTTACAATCGAGAGAAGTTTTTTTTTTCAAGCTCCGATTTCATCCGCGCTTTTCATCTCATGCTGCCAGCAGTAACGGCGGGTTAATATGCAGCTGTTCTGTCCAAAAAAATCTCATTACGTCAAATCGAGGCTCCGACGCGTGGGAAGGAAGAAAAAAAATGCAACTACTCGCAATTAATAAAACGCGAAATCCTGGCTCTGTGCAATGCGATATACTCGACGAATGAGAATAGAGAGCGAGAGATACGAGGAGTGAGACGGAAAGAATGAGAAAGAGCAAAAGACCAGATTCCTGCTATCCTCTTTGTGGAAAAAAAAGGAGAGAAAAAAACGAAAAAAGTCCTTTCCACACTATCTCACATTCGTGGCGTGGCTCTGTTCGTAATACGATAGTCTATAGACGAGATGAAAAGCTCGGCGCTGAAAATGATTCTCTAGCTTTCCTGTATACGAGCAGCACATACCAGGAAAAAGGAAAAGAAAAAAAAAAAAAGAAAAAAAAAACGAGGCAGAAGGATATTTCAGCGGCAACGCTCGAATAAAGTAGCAACGGTCGTTTGTGCAATAAGCGTGCTGGAGAGTTGCAGTGGAAAAAGCTCGACGAAGTGGCCCCATTACGCGGAGGCTGATTAAAGCTCGTGTCTCGCAAACGGGCAAGGGTTTGCCTCTCTCTCTCTCTCTCTCTCTCTCTCTTCTTCTATATACTAGAGTGTGTGCTGAGCATAACACCAAAGTTATTCCCTTCCACGATGTTGTGTGTACTCGCGTGGGGTTACATCGTTCAAACTTGCCCACGCCATTATGTTCAGCCTGCAAAGAGGCTGATGCGCGTTGTGCTTACCGTACAACAGCAGCAGGATATATTGCTTTGCTTGTGAAATAAAAACGTTTGCGTTGGACACGTAAATTAACTGAATTTCAGCTGCATAAAAACATACAAATCTTTTTTCCATCATCCACTCGGACTGTCTTGTATATAGCTATTATTTTAGCTGCGTCGTACAAGCATTTTGTTTTGTTTTTGTTTTTAAGATGCAACATCGGCAAACGGCAATTCGAAAGACACATTTCAATCATATAAAAAGTTAGAATAAAAAAGAATAGGATGCAAAGTAGAACTTTGCACATTGCTTCTTCATTGATTTTCATCTTTCGCAACGCCACCTCTATGAGGAAGTTTCTTTATTTTATTTTTGGCTTCCTCATAGTGGAAGCTTTGCGAAAGACGAAAATTATTGACGAAGCAATGTGCAAAGTTCTACTTTGTATCCTTATTTTAAATACAAATTAAAATAAGAACGAAAGGTAAGATTTTAAAAATATCAGAATTCTATAAAATCTAAACCACTTTATCAATCTCCACCAAATTCGATATCTACGACAACTGGATGTTAATTTTACCTTTCAAACGATTTGAGCAGGTTTGGTTAAACTTAACTTGAATAAGAACGAAAACAAAATTTTTTCGAAAATTCAACATTTTATAAAATCTAAACCGCTTTATGGATTTCGATCAAATTCAATACCGAACTTTATTTTTAATTTCTCTATTTGTCCAGAACTATTTAGCTCATTGGCTGAAAAATTGCGGAAGCTAGAGAACATACAGACATTTTTCGAAAAATTGAAAGGCTTATAAATTCTGAATTTATTGTTCAATTTTTCCGAAAATGTATATATAGGAAGAGGCGTTGCTCCTCTACCAGCATGCCAAATGTCAGCTTGATTGTTAAAGCCGTTTACGAGATACAGCAGTTTTGAATTTTGCAAGCGGGCCACACACATACATACATCCGGACATTTTTTCTAAACCACTTTTCTCGACATTTTGAACCATTCTGAGTGTCCTGACATGAAAATCTCGAGAAACAAAATTTTCGCGAAATCAAAGCTTCCTTAATGAGGAAGCAAAAAAATGAAAAACTACACACTTCGTAAAGCACTGTGAACGATGAAATGCATAAATAAAATTGATTATTTTTCCCATCGGAATTTCGGACAATAGAAACGACGCATTTGGCCTCATGTGGGGGAACCTAGTCGATTTTATTTCGGATATTTTTCGGATATTTCCTAACAAGTTACTAAGCAATAAAAACAATTTTTGACCAACTTTTAACCTGAGAATTCTTCACATCTGTCAAACTTCTAACGAGAACAGGAACGTGATCTGAAGAATGAGCCGAAATTCCGATGGAATAAATAATCTGACAAATACCCCTCGAGCTTCAAAATTAATCGTGTATTTCCTTCACACTTCCCTGCATACAAACAATCGTGTCAAGTTTTGCAGAAAATTTCCTCGCGCAACCGCTCAGGATTTTTTAACCTCCAAAATTTGACACTCTTGTTTGTATGCAACGAAGTTATCGGGAAATACCCGATAATTTTGAAGCTCTTGGGGTATTACTACTGAGTATTTTTTCATTCTTTCCATGGTATGGCTTCAATCGCCTTTTACCGCCCTTCCCACCCTTACTCCTATCTCTCCCTACCCGCACTTCACTAAGTTAACCTAACTTTCCAATACGTCCGCAGTCGACGTTAGCTACACTGTACCGCATTCTTCTGATTTCCCGGTGTATTCACGAAAGTAACTTACTTAAGGGGATGCTGGAGTAGATTATGATACCAACTTTGGTCGGTAAGTTTTTCGATCAGAGCACAGGTGGCGCCGACGTAGTCTGTTTACTTTTGCCAAAAGATACTGAATCTCCCGAAAAGCAATATGGCCGCACACGATATGTCAACTGACCTTTGCCGTGAGATTTGATTGTTTCTGGAAATTAGATGTGTAAAATCCAGCCAAATCTATGTATGGTGTATACTATGGTCACGTTGCAAAGGCTCGGAGCTTTTGCCAAAAGAAAATAGACTACATCGGCGTCACTTGTGTTCCAATCGGGAAACTTCATTTGCGCTCTTCTTGACCCATTCTGATCGCGAACAGACTACGTCAACGTAGTCTGGGTTTTGCGTGGATTCCTTTTGTGTAATTGACTTTTCTACGCTCGTAGAATATTTAGAGAACGCTAAAGAATGGATGTACATTTCGATTTAACGTATGTGAGTTCCAGAATCTTTTATATCTTACCAAACAGGCGGTGCTGTCAAACCCTGGCGGCCATTTTGATTTCGGAAGGTTTAGTAATATACGATTTTTTTCATTTATTGTACGTTTTCACCAAATATTCGAATGTTGATATTACAACCGTGTACAATTTAAAGCATGTGTGTAGTGTATTAACGAAGAATAATCAAAACTACGAAAAAGCCTGTTTTTACCGACCAAAGTCGGTAAAAAAATCTACTCCAGCATCCCTTTAAGGTGATGTGTTATATATCGACTGTCTCTCTCACATCGCCATAAGAGCGAGTGAGATAGCTGAATCTTCCCGAAGTGTTATTCTTCGCCATGGTTGTTTTTTCGAATAAAAGTCGAGAAGTACTGACTGCAGAGTACCAAGACGGAGTCAGTGCTTCTCGTCTTTTGCCTGAAACATCAATTGTGACCAAGAACAACGCTTTACAGTTTTTGTTACCGACCGAGCACTAACACATCACCTTAAGTGTAAACACCGAGATCTCAGAAAAACTGACTTCCCGCTAACTGATTGATGTGCCAGCCGGTGCATGGCTTATGGCTAAACGGTCACCCATCCAAGTTATGACCGCAAACAATGCTGCTTAACTCGGTGGACCCCCAGAGCTACACACAGACCGCACAACCACCAGTGTCGGTTAAATGCATAAATAAAAAATTGTTCTCAAGAAAAGAAAAATGACACGATTAAGTATAGCGAACTCCGCGCATATTATCGCGGATATTATACATTGTACGAGGCAGACCGGAAAAGATGTACGGAAGTGGCCAATAAGAGATGTATGACACAGTCCGTTATGTATGCATAGGTGCGAAGAGACGAAGAGTGCTCGTTCGCTGGTTGCCGCGATGGTGGATGAATAATAAATGTATGCTAATTCGTTGAGACCTGACCGCGTACTTGGAGCATATAACGAGCGAGGGGTCGCGTCGGTTGAGGCATTTCCGTAATCGAGGCGGCTGGCTGCCTGACCGTCATCTCCTGACCTACGTAATAACCGTGTATTGCACACTGGCTGATTCAGTGAGCTGCTGCTGCTGCTGCGCCTGCAGTCACTGAACTAGCGTTGCGTCGCGATACGTGACGTTCTCGCTATTACCAACTCTCGTAAACCTCGCTGAGCTAAATTAAAGGAAAGGAACACCTTGCTGTGGGCAATATTTTTCTTCGCTTTTTATTACAGTCGTCTTAATACGATTCTCTTGTAACTCTTTGCTGTTTTGACGAATTTACGCTGCAGAGGCGGGAATGCAATTTCGAGGAAAAACGATGATACTAAAAGGAAAAGAAATTTCAACGAACCAAAATTATTTTTCGAAATTTTTTTAGATTTAAGATCTCGAATTTTGGCATTGACTATCATTCTCAAGTCGCATATTCTACCCCAGAAAATGCGGGTTATAAGCCTTTTTACCATGATTTTAAATAAACATTTGAAAAATAAAATTTTACAAATTGTTTTTCGCTTTTTTGCAAAGCTTCCTCTATGAGGAAGCCAAAATTGATTAACATAGGGTAGAAGTACCGGTTGTGGCCACCCCCACACTTAAATACGTTATTCGTGGCTATTTTAATTCTGTACCTGTAGTTAATCATAATTTTTCATAACGTTGTGTATTTTGGAAATATTTATCGTCATTTTGACGTCCGTTCGTCTCCATTACAAAAAGTACTGTATCAGTAATTAACGTATCATCAGCTGATTCATCAAATTCTCAACTCCTTACGGAATTCGACAAGATTTTGACGAAAGCTCTAGATACATATTCGGATTATATAGTTGGCGAATTGCATGCAGCTTTGCACATATCAATCTTAAGAGTCATCACTGCAAATGTTGATGTACTAAAAGTTTGAAATAAAGCTATACATTTATAAAAAATACGATGGCCACAACTGGTACATGGAATAAGCATGTTGCCCCGGATATGGCCATGATAATATAATCATTAATTTTTCGTTAATTATTACACAATCAATTCATAAATTCGTAAAGAAGAAATAAAAAAACCAAAAAACGTTAAGAAAAATATATCCTTAGAAATGAATAGTAAAAAAGAAGGTAAAGCGGTGGAACACCTTTCATGTTGAAGATTCCCATCATTATGCAATGCGAAAATTTACTTTCGGAAAGAACTCTGGTAAAAATAAAAATAAAAGAGTAAAACATTAATATAATGTATGACTATTTGTGACAAAGAAAGCTGCTACGAAAAAGTGTAAAACGAAGGAGACGAATGTCAAAAAAGGTTAGTTAGGTTCACAGATGGCATCTGTGCTTTAAAGACATTTTCGTGTAGAGGAATTTGATGCTTTCATAAGAATACGATTTTGATTTATTAAACACACCTTAAAAAATGTTTCAAGTGCAATGAATATTGAGTTATTCTAATTTTAAGCATGGCCAAAACCGGTACATTACTGTGGCCAAAACCGGTGCATAGGTGGCCAGAACTGGTGAAATGGCTATGCTCCTACTTTTTTCGATTTTCCAGTGTTTTCTCGACATATATGAAGATTTTAATGCTAGAAATCTGAAATTATATTCTTCTCAGATATGAAAAGTATAGGTCCAAAACAGTTTTATGATATTTGGTCCCAATCACAAGTACTTGAAAATGGGAAAATTCTTAAAGTGGCCACAACCGGTACTTCTACCCTACTTCCGCATTGAGGAAGCTTTGCAAAAAGCGAAACATAATGCGGAAGCAATGCGCAAGATTTTACTTTAAATCCTTTTTTCACTGGTCTTGAACGGTTCTCAACGATTCTGACCTTCTTTGATTACAAAAATGTGCAGAAACTGATGACGTAGACAGCGGTAATTAAAAAAGGATTTGGTGACGATGCGGGACACACGTAGTGTCTTTATCCACATTCACTCTTTTACATGTATGCGACTAGTATTATGATTACGAATAAGATAAGCTCGTCGTAAGCGGATTAATATTAACTGTGTCTCACATGTGCAAGCATGGACGTAATATAATACATAGGTCACATAATGCACAGCAGCTACAGCAAAGTAGACTCGAATAGCTAAGCATCAAAAAGAGATTGTGATTAAACCGGAAAATTAATATCAGTACTTTCGCTCTGTATATTCGCGCTCCAACAATAAGAAATAATTAATTATTGATAATCCGTAATAACTGTTTTTAATTACTGCATTATATTAATGAAAATTTAATACAACAGTTTGTTCAGAGCCATGAAAATTACTTCAATAGGCTTTTATTACGTGTCACAGAGTTGGAGCCCTTGATGTAATTAATTTTCCCTTATTATTGTTAAATTTTATAGCGGAGGGGCGTACGACACGTTTTTAATTCTTGAAATTCCAAATTATTGATAATAGCAAAAAGAAGTAGTATATTCTATTAATAGGAAATTTATAGAGATTTAATGAAATTTTTTAAATTAAATCTCTTTTAAGTTTTAAGACTTTTATTACATGTAAGGTCATAATAATAATAAATGTATTCCTCGTGTAATACATTTATTATTATTATGAAATTTGATATTGAGGCTGAGCGTCGTTAACACAGCACATTTTTAATTAACAACAAAATGGCAAATAATGAGGCTTTATTGAGTCTACGAGAAATTGCAAATGAATGACTTTTTTGGCCGCGTACGAATAGGAGGATTAGCCGCCGATGGTGAGGATCGAGGGGATTGAAAATCCCTCGGATGAGCGAAAGAGAGTGAGATGGATAAATTGGAATTCGCCGATTGCGGCATTGCGGAATCCTCACGGCGTTGAAACGAGCGAAAGTGTCCGCCGCGCGCATTCCGACAAGTGCGCTCTCACGAGACTTGGAGGAGGATTAAGGTCGTCCAGGGAGAAGTTCTCCGTTCGCAGCATAATAATACAACATCCTATAGAATTTTGCTTCAAGTGAACTTTATCATGCGATTACTATTATTGTCATCATCATCATTATTTCTATTATCGAAATTCCTTTACAATTGTTGTTAAACATTTTTCGAAATTTAATGAATCGCATTGAGAGACAAAAAAGATAGGGGAGATGGGCGCAAAACGGGTAGGGGGGCAAAACGGGCATCACGACTGAAAATGACAATTGGGGGCAAAACGGGCATCGTTTCAACTTTTTCGAACACGACTTTTTTCAATTTCGGAAAATAATTGGTGATGCCAATAAAACAGGGAGGGAGGCAAAACAGGCATCTTGGCTAAATATAAGTATCGGGGTCAAAATTGGCACCAAATCATAAAATGAGAATTTCGTTCTAATTGATTTCTTTATGATATACCGACTTTTTTTTCAAAGAATTAACTTGATTATAAAATTTTTGAAAAATTCATTTGACTATATTTTTTTCTTTGCTCAACAAAGTATCCAAAAAAAGTTCTGAACGGATGGTTAAAAAAATTCTGATCTGATGAAGATTATCAATTTTTTTTTCATCACCAATTTGACGTATTTCCCGCACTTTCCCTAACTAAGGAAGGTAAAAAACTGAGACAAATCGTTTTTACAAAAGTTGAGACGGTGCCCGTTTTGCCCCCAATCCCGATTTTTAATGGAGCTGCCCGTTTTGCCCCCCTGCCCGTTTTGCCCCCATCTCTCCTACTGGTTAACTATAAATTTATAGTGAAATACAACCTCAGCTATTTAAAGAAAGTTATCTATACTAATTATTTATAGTCAATGCAACAGTTAATAGTAGTTATCGTAACAAAATATATATTGTTTTTAAAATATAGCGATAGATGCGATGTATTATTCGTAGAAAACATAATTACAAGTATAGTATTCTTTGAGAAATTATTTAACGATTTTGAAATGGTCATTGGAACTACAATAACAAAGTTACACTAACTATAAGAAAATAGTTAAGTGTATTTCACTATATGTTCATTGTTAAAGTAACTAGAACATTATGTTAAGACAACTATAGAATTAGTTACAGTAACGATAACGTTGTTAATTTAACCAATAAATCAATTAAAATAACTATTCAAATTGTTGGATGGGCTAAAAATCTGCAGTTATGGCTTAAGGAGGTTGGAGCGCTCCACACTAGTCAAATCAGTTCTAAATTTTTAAAAGCGTTTCTACAATTTCAGATGACTTAATAATCTGTTCCAAGGTGTTAATCACATAGTAGCATAAGTTCTTGATATTCAAATACATTCACAGCTGTCATATGAACAGCAAATCGATCAATATCTCCAAATTTCCGATGTCATGTTTTTTCATCCACTTTTGTAAAAGGGTAAACCGTAATATCAGGTCGATTATGACGAAACATAGCTCATTTTGATCAGTGGAAGATCCTTAATCGATTGACCGTCCGGATTTTCTATAGTATCAGGCGTTCAAAAGTTACAGCCATTTGTATACTTGATGTTAGGTTATGATAGGATAAACAAACGGTTTTATCTTTTGAACTACTAATACGATTTTAAAAAATAGACGGCCAATCGATAGAATATCTTTTAGTAAACAAAATGAGCTATTGGTCGACATAATCGGACTGATATTACGGTTTACCCTTTTAAAAAACTGGACGAAAAAACATAACATCGTAAATTTGCAGATATTGATCGATTTATTGTCCATATGACAGCTGTGAATGTATTTGAATATCAAGAACTAATGCTGCTATGTGATTAAAACCTTGGAACAGATTATTAAACCATCTGAAATTGTAGAAACGATTTTAAAAATTTAGCACTGATTTGACTAGTGTGGAGCGCTCCAACCTCCTTAAAAGTTGCCTGAACTTCCGCGATTTCTCTCAGTGCGTTATTAGAATTTTATAGTGTAAATATCTTCTTCTTACATCTGTGCATTTTTATATCATTTTATAAATTTCATTTAAACTATTTTCGTGAATTCTCTTGAATTAGTGTAAAATAAATCATTTAAAGGATTTCCAATTAATATTCTATGAATGGAAATATTTTTCAAGCGATGTTTATTTTTATTTTTGGCTGTACAAAAAATGAGGACATGTTTTTTATAGGCAAAAAAAACGATGAATATTTTGTCATCGTTATTGCATGGATTTAGAATTATCGAAAAATAGGAAGCAACGTTTTATCGGAAATGGAATTACGTACGATTGACGTGGCTGCTGACCAGCGCTGCGGTGAAATTGTCTCCTCACTGGCAGCAATGTCGCCGGCAAGGGATATATGCATTTTGGCGCGACGAACGTATTTACGTGAAAATAATTATTGTGCGAGATGTGGACGAGATGACGATGAGTGAGCGGTGTACACGGTGACGGCGTTGCTATGGACCGACATATACTATTGCGCACACTAAATCCTCGATATCAAATATCCAACGACATTTCACTCTCACTTTAACTCGTATAATAGAAACGTCAAGATAATGGCGAAGTAATAAAATCAAAGACTTATTATTATTATTATTATTCTTTTCATTTTTTCGATTGTTTTAATAAAGCAAAAATAATAGACGAAGGTTCCTTACATCTTGAAGCTTATTTGATTAAAAGATTTTCGCTGATTACGAAATTGATAAATTCTATTTTCATAACTATAGAATTCCATAGAAAAATAACCTGAATTTTTTTTCTGTTTTGAATAAAAATTATGCGAGTTATTGAGGCAAAAATTTGCAGTTTTCTTGTAATCAGCGGAAACTTTTCGATTAGATAGGTTTTTAAAATGTTGTAAAAGTGAAAATTAATTTTTTCGATTTTGGTGGATCTCCTGGCGTCAGGATTACTTACTTACAGTTATTTTTCCGGTTTCTTGGATTTTCATGATTGATTAAGATTTTTATAAAAATTCTTTCATATTTCTGATCAGCGTAAAACTCCGAGAAAATTTAATACATAATTATTGTTAAACTATTTTTTCAAAAATAGTTCATCATCAACTTTTCGTTATTATTGTTATTATTCAAAATCAATTTTAAAAAATGTTTTTCTCCGGTCGCAAAGTTGTTAAAGTGTAATTCACTAAAACTTTTGGACGGTAATCCTTAAAGCCGTTATCAACACTGAGAGAAAATTATGGTATTAGTAACTATAAAGTGACTATTCATTTTTAGTTCGTAAGATCAATTTTTTAATAGTTGCCACAACTATCAAATAATTACTATAACTACCAAATAGTTACCATAACTACTTTCATGATTACCGTAACTATGAAAATAGTTGTAGGGACTAAAAATTAATAGTTGTCACTTTATAGTTGACTGTACTATTACGATTTCTCTGAATGAACAACAATAGTCTGAAGTTGTAAAAAGAATACCGTGAATACCTACACTGAAAGAAGAGTTCGTTAACAGTTAACAAATCTTGGTTAAATATGGCGAAATGAACCATTTAGTTATTCTTATTGAATTCCACTTGAGCTAAATAAGATTTGTTAACTATTAACAAATGTCAGCGAACTTCATTTGCGACAAGCAAATTTTATTTAGCTCAAGTGAGATTCAATAAGAATAACTAAATGGTTCATTTCGCCATATTTAATCAAGATTTGTTAACTGTTAACAAATGTTAACAAACTTTTCTCTCAGTGTTGAGGTGTGGAAAGCTGGAGTTATATTCGTTTAATTAAAGTATATACGCGAGGTTCAACGGAATTATCGTTGTTACATGGCTGCACTACAGGTCGACGTTCGATTTGAATGAATAATGCGGAATAACGCGGAAGCGAAGTAAAGGAAGAGGGCAGAGAGAGGGCGATTCCATCCAGTGTCATGTATATTATTGGCACTTCTCGCCGGTTGCCGCTCTTCATTCGCACGACGTGCACTCTGTCTCCATTATTCATATGTTGCTTGTTCACTCTATCATATACTGCAGTAAAATTCCAAGCAAAATGGGCTGCCAGTTGGCTATAACGTCACGACGTTCACGGGTAATGTAAATAATAAAGAAAAATCGAAATATGGGAAAAAGTGACAAAATTTTAACGGATTACGAAATTGATGAATAATATCAAACGAGGCTTGACAAGGCAAGCTTAAAGTTTCATAAGATTGAAAATAATTTATATTAAATTGGAATGGAATATATGGACAAAAAGGATGCAAAGTTGAACTTTGCACATTGCTTCTTCATTAATTTTCATCTTTTGCAACGCCGCCTCTATGAGGAAGTTTCTTTATTTTATTTTTGACTTCCTCATAGAGGAAGCTTTGCGAAAGACGAAAATTATTGACGAAGCAATGTGCAAAGTTCTACTTTGCATCCTTATTTTAAATACAAATTAAAGAAGTACGAAAATAAGAATTTTCGTAAATTCAAAATTCTATTAAATCTAAACCGCTTTATGTGTTTTGCTTAAATTCAATACCGATCGTCATTTTCCATTGCTTTATTCGTCAAAAACTGTTTAAGCTCATTATCTAAAAAATGGCGGCAGCTACAGAACATACAGAGATTTTTTGAAAAATTCAATGTCTTATAAAATCTGAACCACTTTACCAATCTTCACCAAATTCGATATCTACTACAACTGGATGTTAATTTTACCTTGCAAAAGATTTGAGCAGGTTTGGTCGAACTTAACTTGAATAAGAACGAAAACAAATTTTTTTCGAAAATTCAAAATTTTATACAATCTGAACCGCTTTATGGATTTCGCTCAAATTCAATACCGACCTTCATTTTTCATTTCTCTATTTGCCCAGAACTATTTAGCTCAATAGCTACAAAATTGCGGAAGCTAGAGATCATACAGACATTTTTCGAAAAATTGAAAGGCTTATAAAATTTGAATTTTTTTTCAATTTTTTCGAAAACGTATACATAGAAAGGGGCGTTGCTCCTCTACCAGCGTGCCAAATTTAAGCTCGATTGTTAAAGCCGTTATCGAGATACAGCGGTTTGAATTTTGTAAGCGTGCCACATGCATACATACATCCAGAAATTTTTTCTAAACCACTTTTCTCGACATTTTGGACCATTCTGAATATCTTGACATGAAAATCTCGAAAAAAAAAAATTATTACGAAAACAAAGTCGCAATCCCTCTATGATGAAGCAAAAGATTGCGTATTGAAAAATAATGGAATGGTTCAAACGCTAAAAATATGAAATAAAACAAGGATGCAAAGTAGAACCTTGCACATTGCTTCCTCATTATTGTTCGCGACTTACAAAGCTACCTCTATGAGAAAGTATGTTATTCAATTTTTGTCTTCCTCATAGAGGAAGCTTTGTAAATCGCGAAAAATAATGAGGAAGCAATGTGCAAGGTTCTACTTTGTATCCTTGTTTTAATTAGATAAATATACATGTTGTGGATTCGCTTTTTCTATTTCGTTATTACGTTATTTCGTGATTATTAGAGCGTTTCCGAAAGTGAATGTGATAATGTATATTTTTAAAAATAATTCAACATTCCATAAAATCAAAAATTTCATACCGTTCGTCACTAAATTATACATATGTAATGGCTGAATATTGTTTCATTTATATACAAAATTTGAGCTCGCTATCTTAAGTTTTGCAAAAGTTACAATAGAGCGATGATGTCAATTTTTTGAAAAATTCAAAACATCACAAAATTTTAACGGTTCAACCGATCTTAACCAAATTCAATAGCGATCACCGGCGTATGAAAACTCACATTCATACCAATTTTAAGATCAATATCTCGAAAATTGAAAGAGTTATCGCGTAAACAGACATTTTTCGAAAAAATAAAAAACGCGTAATAATTTAACGATGAAGTGGATTTTAACAAAAATCTGTATGAACGATGAGGCTTGATCCCTCTATCTATGATCCAAATTTCAGCTTGATATCTCAAGGCATTCCCGAGTTATAAAGGTTTACATTTTTCGATCGTATAACATACACACATACACACACACACACACACAGACATTTTTTCTAAATCACTTTTCTCGACGTTTTGGCCGATTCTGAGTGTACTGACATGAAAATCTCGAAAAAAAAAATGTCATGAAAACAAAGCTTCCTCTATGATGAAGCAAAAATTGAAATAATTTTATTCAGATTTAACAGCAACTCAAGATGTACCTGAATTCCTTTCTAAACAAGAAAAGGTATCGACGAGAACGTTTTTCGAGAATGAAAATGAGAAGATATGAAAAATAACAATTGCACAAGTTTGTCGATATTATTTTCAGATTCGTCGGATAAGAATGTTGAGTAATTGCTGAATTGACGCGTCAGGCCGCTTGAACGCAGGCGGCAGGTTACCCCGTACTTTTTCTAAAATATTGTATAAACGGTCTGCTCCCGTTCGACATACATAAACGTTAGCCGCCTCGCGAGCTCGACACCGCAATATATTTTTATCATGCTCGCACGTCCTGGGCTAGGCTCAGCTGCGCGCGACTCGCCGCGACAGTTTCACCCGAGAGACTCAACGACCTCGATCGAATACAAAGATGTCACGAATAAAAACGAAAAGAAAATAAACAAAATCGTTCTCCGCAGGATTATTCAAATTTTTATCTCAATCCACATTATATTTCAATCCCATATATTATCCTTTTTGCTTCCTCATAGCTGTAGCTTTGTTTTCATGAAATTTATTTTTTCGACATTTTCACGACGGGTTATAACTCAAGAACCGTTCAACCGACTGAGACGAAATAGAGATCAGTCGAAGGGTTCGGATTGTATAGGAATTTTAATTTTTTGTCATTACTTCTTGACGACTAAAATTACACTAAACGTGAGTCTTTCGAACTTGATTGAAAACTAGGATGCAAAGTATCTTTCTCATTATTCTTCACTTTTAGAAAAAAGTGGAAAATAATGAGAAAGCGATATGCAAGGTTTTACTTTGCGTTCCAGTTTTTATTATTTAAATAAATCTGCAGAATAAATTATTAATCACGAGTCATTTTTTATACGGTAATTTCTTATAATGTAAATGGATAAAAAAAGGACAAAAAATTTGATGTTTTTATTTTCATTATGTTGATTGTTGTAGCAGCGAATGCTAAAA
This sequence comes from Ephialtes manifestator, assembly GCA_963970395.1. Classification (NCBI taxonomy): domain Eukaryota; kingdom Metazoa; phylum Arthropoda; class Insecta; order Hymenoptera; family Ichneumonidae; genus Ephialtes; species Ephialtes manifestator. The sequence goes on along the minus strand of OZ019973.1, from coordinate 27,919,661 downwards.
ATATACCGTTAAAAACGTCGAGCAAAGGTTAAAGTGTATCAAGGCTAACAGCATCAACGAATTTTAGTGACGTAGATTAAATTTTAAATTTGCGTAAAGAGTTGACCCTCAAAAGAATTTGGCAGCGTGTCAAGTACTATAAAAAAGAACTGTGATGGTAGAGTGAAATATAAAAAAAGAAGTATCCAACCAGGAATCGGGACGACAGCTAGAGACTAATAATAGTCTTGCAAAGAGACGCCGACGTCTTTCGCGCTAATTTCACTCGGCAGTGAAAACATTCTTGGCAATGTCTTACCGGATATTTTCACAGCAGGTCATATTCGAAAGAGTTGGTATTTTTTCTAAATTCGTATTTACGCAAAATAATACGCTTACCTTTAAGAAATTGAAGCTACCGCGTTTCCGTAATTAATTTTATTCCATCATAATTTATATTTTAAGGGCAAGCATTGTGCAAATAATTAGCAAACATTGAAGATGGTCCATTCACTTTGAATTTCTCGAGTAAATTGCACGATGTTTAATGTATTCTTTTTTACAAAGCCAATTTCCTTGATTGCATAGAAGATTTAAGATACGACAATATCATGGCGATAAAGTGAAAGACAAGATTTCTAGCTTTTACCTATATAATAATAGCCTGGATAACAAAAGAAATGGATATTCCACGAGAGAATCTTGTCACGTTTTCATATTGTCGTAGATTCGGTTTTTAAAAATTTCAAGATCTGCCGGCATATTCAACTGAAAATGACGTCGCGTATCACGAAGCTCTCTCTTTCGTATATTTTCACCGCGAATATAGCGCGCACAAGATTTCGGTTCTTTCCCTAGCTCCTATTTCGTATTTCATATTAAAATACAGGTAAATTCGACATGCGAGCGACGGAATTTACCGCCGACTCGAGGATTCGTATTCTCGGCATTTTATGAGCAAACTTTCAATCACAAATGTGACCCGGCTTGTCGCCGCATTTTTCATTTATTATATTTTAACTTAATTCCATCCATATTCATGTAACTTGTTAAACCTGTCGTCGGTTTCCATTAAATTACGATTATATATAACTTTATGACCTGAAATATTATTTTATTAAAAGACATTTGCATTTACTTTTGTGTGCGGTTTTCGGAACAAGTTTTAAGTGGTTCGGGCTAGTTTGGAGATATTCCGAACTCGTACGAACGTATTTCAATTATTGGAACACGTTTACTTTTTAACGACTAGTTATAACGGTTAAAATGCCTATAATACAATGAACCGTTGTAAAGACATTTACGTGTTATCTGTATTTAGACTGCACGGAGAGAAATGGATCCGCGAATATAGCCGCCACTCGCAGAAAATATAGTACGACGGCGAGTCATGGGCTCTATTGTAAATGCTCATATAAACAACTTACAGCTTACGATACGCATAGTAATCGTCTCAAAATTTGCTTGATTACAACAATGACTTATTGCTTAACAGTATAGTAATCCGTTGTATCTGTATCTCTTTCAAAGCTGAAAACATTGGAGTAATCTTCATTTACATGAGAATTATTACCGTCGATCAGTATTAATATCCTATACTGCTTTGGGATTATCAACATGTAGGGATTTTTTAGATTCGCAAATAAGAACATGGTTAATGATGACGTCGCGAATTTATTCATCCACTATATATGTAAAATTTTCCGAACAGCATACGTTTGTTGTTTGAGGTTTTTTTAAAGTCTTTCTTTTCTTCAAAAGCACTGGATCGTTAATATTTTATAACGACCCGAAGAGAGCGACAAAAAATCGATATATTGCACTGCGGTATAATGTCACAGGACGAATCGGCATCAAACCTCCCCGCTTATATGCGTCTCCGTAGTCACTTCCATTTACGAGAATAGGTACACGAATTCGCCATCTAGCGACAGCTCAAATAAGTAGAACTACCCGACTAGAAATTCAGTTATGGGGAATATCAGGGCCGGACCTGGTAACCGGATTCTAAATCCAAGGCCCTTGTCTGGCTACCTTATACGGCCCTGATTGGAATTGTAACGCTTTGGCACATCAGGGCCAGTTCAAGTTTACCACATAAGGACCTGATAAATATAATCATAGATATATAAATACATATACTTATCTTTATATTAAATTAAAAAATTAATTATTAATTTCCGCGCATTATGCCGCAATATGAACAATAATATTCTATTAATATTACAAAAAAAAAAAAAAAACAAGTCGTCTTCAGATACGGTTTTTCGTAACATCATTCGGGAAGTGATGCACGCGGGATTTGAACCTAAGACCTACGGGACCTACCTATTTACCTAACTACCTAACCGAGCACGCTAACCACTAGACCAAACCGACTATGTGGATATCTCGTACAGTATTTCCATAATAGTTCAATTTACTATTTATTTAAATAATAGTTCAGTTTTTAACGTAACTAATTAGGAATTTGAACTTAAAATTTGTAAATTCAAAATGACGGGTTTAAAATTAAAAACATATTGAATGCGACATTTTGATTTTATAAATGATATTCTTAATTCCGCCAATATTTCGATCAGGTCTACCTTATCTATGCCAGGTCTGAACCTGAATATGGAATACCTTGTCAGGTCTACCTTAATTTTTCCCGATCTGGCCCTGAATAAGATACACCTTATTAGGTCTACCTTAATATTTCCCGATCTGGCCCTGAATAAGATACACCTTATCAGGTCAACCTTCCCTTTGCCAGATCCGGTCCTATTAAGGTACATCTTATCAGGTCTACCTTGTCTATGCCAGATCTGGACCTGAATAGGGAATACCTTATCAGGTCAACCTTCCCTATGCCAGGTCCGGTCCTAATAAGGTGCACCTTATCAGGGCAACCTTTCCAATGCCAGATCCGGTTCTAATAAGGTACACCTTATCAGGTCAAACTTATCCATGCCAGATCAGGCCCAAATGTGACGGCAGGGCTGCCCTACCAGATTTCTAGTCGGGTATGAATCTAGAGTCTATAAGAAATGTGGTAATTACTATACACCATAAGAAACATTGACATGTCATATTTATACGGTAAATAAACCCAGAGAACATTTAGTGAGTTTTCAGCCGCTAGATGGCGAATAACTACAACTTTTCTCGTAAACGAAAAGATCTACAGCGGTGCATATAAAGAGCAGACTTTTCGCCCAAAAGTGTCTTTCGTGGGACATCGAAGACATGACCGTGATGCTGCCCGATACACGGAGAAAAACGCTTGGTTACGCTTACTAAGATTTTGGTTAAAAATTTTAGCAAGAAATATTTGGTAGGCGCAACCAAGTTATTGATTAGGCGTTCTAAATACTTGGTTGTCTTACCAAATCCTTGGTTATGTTAGCTAATAACTTGATTATGTTAGTCAATAAATTGGTTGTGCCCACCAAGTTTTCTTGATAACGTTTTTAACCAATTTTTTGGTAATTCTAACCAAGCTTTTTTCTGAGTGTACTTGTATTTTTGGTCGAGTTGTCATATGATAAGTTACAACTCTGACTTATCGACCTACTTTGGCTAGCCTGTTGCAGTTTTAACACAACAGTCAGAGAAACAAAATTAAATTACAAAATATGATGGCGTCTTTAAAAATGTTCACATTTTTGATACACTAACTTGCAAAGCATATTAAATACATTTCCCCTTCCTTCCCTTAAATACATGTAAGGGAACGCATGGAAACTCCTTCCATAATTAATTCCAGTGTCATATTGAAAATAGTACGAAAAATTTACTAATTGTTCCTATTTAAAAAGCGACTACTGTCGTATGTATACGTATAAGTAAAATTTTGGTTAGAAACATTAATATAGGTATAAAGAGCATAGTACTAAAGCAAAATCGGAAAGATTACAATACACATTGTGAAAGCTTCTACGTGTATAGGAACAACTTTGATAAAGCCCTTGTGTCACCGCGGTACGCAAGTTATAGTAATTAACAACAGAAACCCGCGTAGCTACACACAGACTTTTCTCTCCGTGTGGTTGTGAGTAGTTGGAACTAGTTTCAAGTGGTTTTCACGTCTTCCAAAACGTCATTCCGGATCGGCACAAACCTGTTCCAATCTATCGGAACGCGCTACTTGATTTTTCATAAAGGCATACAATTTCCTATAGGAAAAAGAAAAGCCGATAACGATAAAGAGAGAATTTAAAGTGAATGTAGTTAACAGAATCTTTGGAAACTGGTCAGTGTGTATACCACCCATTACATTTTCCACCCTTCGACATCACCCATTCCTCCCGCTTCTTTCCCAGCCTCTAGTTCTGCTTGTATATCTGTACTCGTCTATGTCCCCTGGTCTTTCTCACCGAGTGTTATCCTCCACGGCTGTGAGCAAGTCCTCTCGCTCCCTCTAGCGGCTCCATATGTCCGACATAATGGAGCTCATTGTACAGGGCGGTTTAGTGTAGGGCAGAAGGCGCGGGTGAACGCGAGCGCGACGCGGCGGCCCATTGTTGCCTACTGCCGATATGAAAAGCTCCCCCGCCGCCACCGCCGTCTCTATTGTACCCGTGTGTAGGCATATCCCACTGCACGCAGTTTCTCACTGCTTCTACACAGTTACACATGAGTTTCGTGTGTCGCGTGGAATGGAACTATGAGGCTGCACATTCTGCGCTATGCTGTTGCTGTTGCTTCTATTGAGAGTCACTGGCTCGTTGTATGCACTGCGAGAGCCATGTCAAGAGGTACGAAACACAGCAGGACAGCAATGGGCAAAACTTCAAAGAACGTTTATTTTCCGCACTGTGACTGGTTTGTCGTTGAAGCAACCGAGAAAGTCGGTGTGTTCAATTTTTTCACAGAATCTTGAATCAACCGCATAGAAATTTAGCATCAAGTTTTTACCAAGTTCCGTGATGTTTCTATTATTTAAATTTATTTACACGTTGGGAAATGTTTTTCGTGCCTTGGTCCGATGGTTCCGATATCGACCATCCGGAGTGTGGGTTCAGATTTTTTTGTCGATTTGGAAATTTTGTATTAGTAACGTTTTTTTACGGCACTCTGAATTATTAGCAATGGGCAAAACTTCGAAGAACGTTTATTTTCATCACTGTGACTGGTTTGTCGTTGGAGCAGCCGAAAAAGTCGGTGTGTTCAATTTTTTCACAAAATCTTGAATCAACCCCATAGAAATTTAGCATCAATTTTTTACCAAGTTCCGTGATGATTCTTTTTATTTTTTATTTTATTTATTCACACGTTGAGGAACCTTTTTGGTTCCTCGGTCCGATGGTTCCGATATCGACCATCCGGAGTGTGGATTCAGATTTTTTTGTCGATTTGAAAATTTTGTATTAGTAACGTTTTTTTACGACACTCTGAATTATTAGCAATGGGGAAAGCTTCGAAGAACGTTTATTTTCAGCACTGTGACTGGTTTGTCATTGGAGCAGCCTAAAAAAGTCGGTGTGTTCAATTTTTTCACAAAATCTTGAATCAACCCCATAGAAATTTAGCATCAAGTTTTTACCAAGTTCCGTGATGATTCTTTTCATTTTTTATTTTATTTATTCACACGTTGAGGAACCTTTTTCGTTCCTCGGTCCGACGGTTCCGATATCGACCATCCGGAGTGTAGATTCAGATTTTTTTGTCCATTTGGAAATTTTATATTTGTAACTTTTTTTTACGGCACTCTGAATTATTAGCAATGGGCAAAACTTCGAAGAACGTTTATTTTCAGCACTGTAACTGGTTTGTCGTTGGAGCAGCCTAAAAAAGTCGGTGTGTTCAATTTTTTCACAAAATCTTGAATCAACCCCATAGAAATTTAGCATAAAGTTTTTACCAAGTTTCGTGACGATTCTTTTCATTTTTTATTTTATTTATTCATACGTTGAGAAACCATTTTCGGTCCTCGGTCCGATGATTCCGATATCGACCACCCGGAGTGTGGGTTCAAATTTTTTTGTCCATTTGGAAATTTTATATTAGTAACTTTTTTTTACGGCTCTCTGAATTATTAGAAAAATAGAAAAATGTCTTTCCAGCAAAAACAAATCTGCAAAGAAGACTCTCGTAAATTTCCTTCCAATTATTCAACACACTTCACGAAGCTTCTTCTATGCGGAAGCCAAATATTGATAATGAGAGCTACTTTTGATAATAAAAGCTACTCTTCGTAGAAGTAGTAGCTTTTACCTTTGTGGAATAAAAAATCGGATTGAAACTGGAATATTGACTTGAAGAATTATGTTAAGCCATAGAAATCCGGATTTTTTCCATCACAAATGTTTATTTATTATTTTTCTCGATTAGGAATAAAATCGTTTAGTCGCAACTCAATCGTGTAATCCTCGCTGGAGTTCGAGTCGGAACTCGTTAACGGATCTCCATTAGCATGGCGATAATGGCAACGAGCTAACGACAACTTGATAAGAGCCGGGACTTTTCGCACTTCTACAGCTTTAATCTATTCGAGACACTCTGGTAATTCGTTGCGCTAATAGTTTAACCCAGACATCAGCGTAGAGAACTAGCGGCTGCTAAGCCCTCTTTCGTGTTTCTTTTCTCTACACACTCTAATCGTAGCAAGAAAAGATTTAAAAAAAACTGTCCGTTACTGACGAAACAATTACAGTCCACTTATCGGTAAACCGTGCCAAGTGTAGTCAAAATTGAGAAGGAAAAAGTCATTTTTTGTTTCCTCATAGAGAAAAGCTTTGTTCTCTTAAAAAAAAAAAATTTTCAAGATTTTCCTGTCAGGATACTCAGAATGATCCAAAATGTCGAGAAAAGTGGTTTAGAAAAAATGTCCGGATGTATGTATGTATGTATGTGTGGGTGTAACACGCTTGCAAAATTCAAACCGCTGTATCTCGAAAACGGCTTAAACAATCAAGCTGAAATTTGGCACGCTGGTAGAGGAGCAACGCCCCTTCCTAATATACATTTTCGAAAAAATTGAAAAAAACAATTCAGATTTTATAAGCGTTTCAATTTTTCGAAAAATGTCTGTATGTTCTCTAGCTTCCGCAATTTTTTAGTTGATGAGCTAAATAGTTCTGGACAAATAGAAAAATGAAAAATGAAGGTCGGTATTGAATTTGAGCGAAATCCATAAAGCGGTTCAGATTTTATAAAAATTTGAATTTTCGAAAAAAATTTGTTTTCGTTCTTATTCAAGTTGAGTTCGACCAAACCTGCTCAAATCTTTTGCAAGGTAAAATTAACGTCCAGTTGTAGTAGATATCGAATTTGGTGACGATTGGTAAAGTGGTTCAGATTTTATAAGACATTGAATTTTTCAAAAAATTTCTATGTTCTGTAGCAGCCACAATTTTTTAGATAATGAGCTTAAACAGTTTTTGACGAATAAAGCAATGAAAAACGACGATCGGTATTGAATATAAGCGAAATACATAAAGTAGTTTAGATTTTACAGAATTTTGAATTTATGAAAATGTTTGTTTTCGTACTTCTTTAATTTGTATTTAAAATAAGGATGCAAAGTAGAACTTTGCACATTGCTTCGTCAATAATTTTCATTTTTGCAAAGCTTCTTCTATGAGGAAGCCAAAAATAAAGTAAAGAAACTTCCTCATAGCAGCGGCGTTGCAAAAGATGACAATTAATGAGGAAGCAATGTGCAAATTTCTTTGGTACTTTGCATTCTTATTTTATCTTCAGAAAAATAGAAAATAAATTAAGTAGAGTAAAAAATTTGTGTAATTAAATGAAATTTGTGAAAAAGTGTGTCGAAGCGAGGCTGTCTCATTCTGCAGATTAGAAATTGAATTTTCAAGTTCTGACCAGCCGTTAAACGTCCGGAAACAAAAGTTAACTACGATTCCCAAGCCTGCGGTGATTCTATGGCTCTTTTCATCGTGCTTTCTCCAAGCCCGACATTCCCTCCCCCTAGGCCTGCTTTCCTATTCGCTCATCCGAAATTTTGAGTCTCACCGGAAGCCCGTACGGCTCTGTTCGTTGAATCGAGGGGAGTCTCAACAGCTCGGGGGAATTGCCGAGCGCAGCGTTAAACGCCCTCGACAATAGGGGAACTCGCGACGGGGCACAAAAGTACGTTGAATGCAGATTCGTCCCGCCAATTCTATTCCAGCCCATTTAGTCACCATCCTCCCGCCGCGTTCTCCCATGTCTCCCTCCTCCTCATTCCCATTCTTTCTCTGTTTTCCTCGACCTTTCCTACTCAACTTCTACACGACCCACCACAAAATTCAACGGTTTGCCTCACGCCACTTTCCAATGACGCCCTTACCCCTTAATATGTTTATCGTTGTTTCCCGGACAATGGAAATAATCATTAATATTTTATACAGCTTATTTTATAATTTTCACTTTATGCACTTTAATTTCGCATAAATACGCCATCTTCCACATTGCTTCCGTTTTATTTTTATTTATTAAAAAAATGTTTCAAGCTACTTGCGCTCCCTCTTACAGGCATTTATGTAAATAATGAAAAATAATGAGGCAGCACAATACAATTTTTAAAAAAATTAATAAAACGAAATTGTCACCATATTTTATCTTGGTCTACACTCAGAAAAAAGCTTGGTTAGAATTACCAAAAAATTGGTTAAAAATGTTATCAAGAAAATTTGGTGGGCACAACCAAGTTATTGATTAACATAACCAAGTTACTAGCTAACATAACCAAGGATTTGGTAAGACAATCAAGTATTTAGTGCGCCTAATCAATAACTTGGTTGCGCCTATCAAATTTTTCTTGGTAAAATTTTTAACCAAAATCTTAGTAAGCCCAACCAACCGTTTTTCTCCGTGTATCTAGTCGGAAAGTTATTAGCAAGTTATATTATTTTTTGAGAAAAGCTGAAAAGCGGCGCTTTTTACCACCTAATACATGATTTAATTGTTGGTTAAGTTCTGACAGAAGGAGGAACATGAAGACAATGAACAACAGAATATTCCGTAGAGAGTAGAAATCACGCCTGAATGCTTCAAGTTCAATTGATGCCGACATCGAGAGTCGCGACTACTTTGAAGGCTTAAAGAGTACGTGTCAGTTGTGTATAGCTAGGCCACGTATCTCTTGTCGTACTTAGTTGAGCAGGGGTGGGCTTGAGGTCTGACAGTAGCACGTATAACTCGCGAGTTACTGGCTTTCCACTTACCGCTAACGGAACCGCACGCCGGAATAACCACTTGAGAATTATGTATTATTCTTGCAAGCTAGACATCGTTGGAAGCATGCAGTCGTTTGCCACGTTTTTTCAATCGTCACCACCAACAAACTTGACTCTTTGCAAATTGCTGCCACATCCACTTTTTCCTTCCCACTACACGGAAAAAACGACTTTGTTAGGTTAACGAAAAAAGAAGTTGGACCCAACCAAGCGACTTCGTGTTCTGAGAGACGGACGATTTCTTGGTTAGGTCAACTATTTTCAGGTGGTTGACTTTGATCGTTGCTCGAACTAAATAGGTTGTTGGGCCGACTACATGGAAAGAAAGGCTTGATTGAAACAACCAAGTGCTATGGTTATATATGCGCCAGCCGATTAATTGGTTAGACCAATCAAGTCATTTGTTAGGATACCAAGTCACTTGGTTACCTTATGAAGTGACTTGGTGAGTCCAACCAAGAAATTGCAGCAATTTGCAAAGAGTCAAGTTGCTTGGTCTAACCAAGTCAGTTGGTTAGACCAACCAAGTGACTTGGTTAGACCAACTAGGTGACTTGGTAAGCTAACCAAGTGACTTGGTTAGACCAACCAAGAAATTGGTAGCCTAACAAATTACTTGGTTGGTCTAACCAATTAATCGTCTGGCGCATATATAACCATACACGGAAAAAAAGGCTTGGTGGGAACAACCAAGTGCCTTGGTTATATATGCGCCAGACAATTAATTGGTTAGACTAACCAAGTTATTTGGTAGGCTACCAATTTCTTGGTTGGACTAACCAAGTTATTTGTTAGGCTACCAATTTCTTGGTTGGACTAACCAAGTTATTTGTTAGGCCACCAATTTCTTGGTTGGTCTAACCAATTAATTGTCTGGCGCATATATAACCAAGGCACTTGGATGTTCCAACCAAGCCTTTTTTTCCGTGTAGCACTTGGTTGTTCCAACCAAGCCTTTCTTTCCGTGTATTATTGTGGTGCCAACTATCTTACTTAGTTGGAACACGAATAAAATTCGTTGTGTGACCTATTTAAGTCAACTAATTCGGAATGGTAAATCTGACTAATACCAGGTCGTTACACCGAGTAACCGGATGGTTGTGGCAACAAATTTTCACTCAACTACTAAATAGTTAGTTGGCCCAACGAAGCCGTTTTTTTCCGTGTATTTCGAATTTTCGAAAAATCGACGTTGTCGTCTTAATCCAAGTCAACTTGGACAAATTGGTTCGGAATTTTCCACAGGGATAAATCAACGAGTTCTTCAATGCGAGATCTCAAATTTGTTAAAGATCCATAAAGAACTTGAGATTTTGTACAAATTTTTATTTTACAAATTTGTACGACTTTTGTTGCTTTTCACGCATCTGGCAAATAGGGCCGAGACTTTATAAAGGTTTACAATTAGAACACGGAAAGATATGTTTGGTTGTAGCAACTACGTTTTCGATTTGCTGTACACAATGTCTAAACAATTAGTTGCCTCAACCATATCGAATAGTAACCTCAACTATTCACGATTAGTTCTCGCGAGATTAGTTAGGTTAACTAATCCTATCGTTGGGAATACCACTCGAATAGTTGGGACTACCATTCGAATCGTCGGTATTACCATTTGAGTTGTAAGGGAAATAGAATAATCGATTGGTTGTGTCAACTCATTTCTTGGTTATGGCAACTAATCTTTTTTTTTCCGTGAAGAATGTTAACTCCACGAGGCTAATTCCACATCGATTTTTTTACATTTTGCCCTTGTTGCTATTCATCAACTCTTTGAAGTAGTGCTTTGCTTGTTCTAACAACAGCAAAAATTAAACAAGAAAATCGCAAAGAACAAGCTTCACTTTGCTAACGTAAAAAGTGACAACTGCAGTTTTTGTTATTGTTGCGGGCTTTAACTCCACTTAATCCAGCGTTGCGCAAAGGGTTTATGCTGGCCATGATGTTGGTTGACATGCACCGTATACATAATTTCGTCGTGCCTTTTGAAGGGACCACAAACGAGGCGTGAAACTTGAGGTTGGTCTGCAGCAGCAGCAGCAGCAGCGAGAAAAGGAAGAGCCGGGAGCATATAATATATCCTCGTAAGCCCTTTGGAGGAGAATGTCCGCGAAGAGGCGAGCACTAAACCTCACGTGGATATTGTCGCCGGTGAAGCCAACCCCCGATGCTCTTGGTGTGCCGCACTCACGTATAGACTCTCCGCAGGTTTCCATGCACCCAAAGTGTCCTCCTCTACGTGGACAATGTCATGAATATTCCTGGGACGAGTTTAAAGATAGCCCGCACACAGACCGCAGGAACTTGCACCAGGATCTGGTGCCTCTCCGAACACAACCGGCTCTCTTCCAATGTTAACTTTTCGTCGCTGGGTGGCAGCAACATATTTTTGTCATTCTGCTCTTCTGGAATGCTTGTCAACAAACACAATGTGGGCTGCTTCGTTACCTTGGCAATAATATATGTGTACGAAGAATGCAGCCGATTAGTCGGTTGAAGATTGTCTAGAAAATTTTGGCCATTTAGACCGACAAAAGTATACTTGAATCTATCGTCTGAAATATCAAACAAAATACTTTTATCCACAAACGTCTCATTATTCAATAAAAGAAAAATAAGAAATTTTCTTTTCTTTTAAAAAATAAACATTAGTAAAGTGATTGGAATTCCGATTTTTCTTTTTTCATGCTTAATTTTTGTTTGAAAAAAAGTATTTTGTTTTATATATCAGACGATAGAGTCAAAAATACTTTGTACTTTGTACTTTGTTTTATTTAAAAAATAAACGGTAGTAAAGTCATTGCGAATACCGATTTTTCTATTTTCATGCGAAATTTTTGTTTAAAAAAAAAAGTATTTTATTTTATATATCAGACGATAGAGTCAAGAATACTTTGTACTTGACTCTATCGTCTGATATATAAAACAAAATACTTTTTTTTAAAACAAAAATTTAGCATGAAAATAGAAGAATCGGTATTCACAATCACTTTACTAATGTTTATTTTTTAAAAGAAAAGAAAATTAATTATTTTTCTTTTATTGAATAATTAGACGTTTGTGGATAAAAGTATTTTGTTTAAATACTTTTTTTTAAACAAAAATTTAGCATGAAAATGGAAAAATCGGAATTCGGAATCACTTTATTTATGTTTATTTTTTAAAAGAAAAAAAAGTTAATTATTTTTCTTTTATTGAATAATGAAACGTTTGTTGATAAAAGTATTTTGTTAAGTACAAAGTATACTTGACTCTATCGTCTGATATATCAAACAAAATACTTTTATCTAAACATTTCATTATTCAATAAAATAAAAATAATTATTTTTTTTTTCATTTAAAAAATAAACATAAGTAAAGTGATTGCGAATACCGATTTTTCTATTTTCATGCTAAATTTTTGTTTATGTATGTTTACTCTATCGTCTGATATATCAAACAAAATACTTTTATCCAAACATTTCATTATTCAATAAAATAAAAATAATTATTTTTTTTCATTTAAAAAATAAACATAAGTAAAGTGATTGCGAATACCGATTTTTCTATTTTCATGCTAAATTTTTGTTTATGTATGTTTATTCTATCGTCTGATATATCAAACAAAATACTTTTATCCAAACATTTCATTATTCAATAAAATAAAAATAATTAATTTTTTTTTCATTTAAAAAATAAACATAATCAAAGTGATTGCCAATACCGATTTTTCTATTTTCATGCTAAATTTTCATTTATGTTGATAAATATTTATTTATCGTAAAGAAGATTTGGTAACTGCTGTTCTTCGATGTCCACAAGAATAATTTGGTATTTAAAAATGAAGTTTCCTTTAATAAAAATATATCCCGGATGCCGAGACTCTCTCTGGTCTTTCTCGCTGGGTCATGGCTAACATTCAAGTGGTATCGTCGAGATAAAGCGCAGCACCACCGACCAAATCCACTTCAAGTTCCAAAGTGTTATTTGTTCTTCCCTCCGACCTCTATGGATGCAATTGAGTCAAGTATCGGATACGTATAGTATGCGTCATTGAAACTTGTACATCTTGACTTTAATTTTCCGTTCGAGAGCCGCCGAAAGTACGACGCATAATTCATTTACTCCAGATGCAAATGATGATGTATGACAAGTAAAAAAATGTGTGTGTGTTTTTTGTTCTAGAGATGAGCTTTAACGAGTGTGTGAAAAGGATGCAGATTAGCGTTCGTTAAGCAACTTGGGTTCTTTCGGCAAAGCTGACGCTACTGCTATACTTGGCGGAAGGTAACGCGGTGTCCGGTACGAGCGCTGTAATCGAATCGCGAGGCTACTCGTTAATTTCGCACCAAGTGCTCGTAATGAGTACGCGCGCCGGCCGTAGTACATGAGAGCATGAGAACGAGATAGAGAACAACTGGTTAATTGAAAGCCAAGCAGCAGAATATTACAGTGTCACTTGGTACTAAATAAGACGACAGGTATTATAAAAAAATGTTATTAATTATTGAAACACATAATAAAATAAAATTAATTTACGAAAATTTGACAAATTAAAAACAAAAATTATTTTACTGGTTAATTGATAGCCAAGCAGCAGAATATTACAGTGTCACTTGGTACTAAATAAGACGACAGGTAGGGTAGAAGTACCGGTTGTGGCCACTTTAAGAATTTTCTCATTTTCAAGTACTTGTGATTGGGACCAAATAGCATAAAACTGTTTTGGACCTATACTTTTCATATCTGAGAAGAATATAATTTCAGATTTCTAGCATTAAAATCTTCATATGTATCGAGAAAACACTGGAAAATAGAAAAAAGTAGGAGCATAGCCATTTCACCAGTTCTGGTCACCTATGCACCGGTTTTGGCCACAGTAATATACCGGTTTTGGCCATGCTTAAAATTAGAATAACTCTATATTCATTGCACTTCAAACATTTTTTAAGGTGTGTTTAATAAATCAAAATCGTATTCTTACGAAAGTATCCAATTCCTCTACACGAAAATGTCTTTAAAGCACAGATGCCATCTGTAAACCTAACTAACCTTTTTTGACATTCGTCTCCTTCGTTTTGTACTTTTTCGTAGCAGCTTTCGTTGTCACAAATAGTCATACATTATATTAATGTTTTACTCTTTACACTTTTATTTTTACTTTTACCAGAGTTCTTTCCGAAAGTAGATTTTCGCATTGAATAATGATGGGAATCTTCAACATGAAAGGTGTTGCACCGCTTTACCTTCTTTTTTACTATACATTTCTAAGGATATATTTTTCTTAGCGTTTTTTCGTTTTTTTGTTTTTTCTTTACGAATTTATGAATTGATTGTGTAATAATTAACGAAAAATTAATGATTATATTATCATGGCCATATCCGGGGCAACATGCTTATTCCATGTACCAGTTGTGGCCATCGTATTTTTTATAAATGTATAGCTTTATTTCAAACTTTTAGTACATCAACATTTGCAGTGATGACTCTTAAGATTGATATGTGCAAAGCTGCATGCAATTCGCGAACTATATAATCCGAATATGTATCTAGAGCTTTCGTCAAAATCTTGTCGAATTTCGTAAGGAGTTGAGAATTTGATGAATCAGCTGATGATACTTTAATTACTGATACAGTACTTTTTGTAATGGAGACGAACGGACGTCAAAATGACGATAAATGTTTCCAAAATACACAACGTTATGAAAAATTATGATGAAATACAGGTACAGAATTAAAATAGCCACGAAAAACGTATTTAAGTGTAGGGGTGGCCACAACCGGTACTTCTACCCTATCATAAAAAAATGTTATTAATTATTGAAACACATAATAAAATAAAATTAATTTACGAAAATTTGACCAATTAAAAACAAAAATTATTTTACCCGATAACGTAACACTATTTTTTTTCTAATTATATTAAGATGGTAGTTGGTAGACGGGCAGTAGAAATTTTTGAAAAAATACTTCATTATTTGTCGAACAAATAATTTTCACCGACTACTTTTTTTTTTCTACATAATTCATTAAAATGGCGCTTGGATACGAATTTTTTCGAAATCTAGCAGCTACATCTTTCAACACATTTTTGTTTATGTCACAATTTTATTGATTTCTTCTGCTTTCATAAATCCCGGGTTTTGAGAGAAAAAAAGGTGAACCTGTACTTTGGCATAAAAAATTCGTTTGTTAGAATTGGGGTGAAACGCAATCGAGCGAAAATTATAATAACCAGAACGGTAAACGGGAAAGCTATTTGCATGCTTAATTGGGCGAAAAAAAAATAAAACAAACGGGTCTCGTTGGATCAGAGGCGATGAACGAACAAAGAGTGATTTTTATTTATTTTTTTCGAGTTTGCTGTTTTTCCACAATCGCAAGCTTGTTTCACCTGGTTTACCTTATTTCCGGGCTGTTCTGGATCCAACAACGTTTTAATTGCAACTCCATAAAAATAACATTTCGAAAATCCAGCCAACAGAGCACTTAGAGTTTTATATTCGGGTCATTTCATATTTGTGTTGGTTTTTGAAAATTATTAATAATAATTAAATTCTACTGTTTTCAAGAATTTTCAAGAATTTTTTGATAACATTTTTATTGTTTGAAAAAAAAGGATGCAAAGTTGAACTTTGCAGTTGCTTCCTCATTAATTTTTATTTCTTCTTTATTTAATTTTTATCATTCTCATAGAGGAAGCTTTGCGAAAGATGAAAATTATTGACGAAGCAATGTGCAAAGTTCAACTTTGCATCCTTATTTTAAATACAAATTAAAGAAGTACGAAAACAAAAATTTTCATAAATTCAAAATTCTATAAAATCTAAACCGCTTTATGCATTTCGCTTAAATTCAATACCGACCGTCATTTTTCATTGCTTTATTCGTCAAAATCTGTTTAAGCTCATTATCTAAAAAATTGTGGCAGCTAGAGAACATACCGAGAATTTTTGAAAAATTCAATGTCTTATAAAATCCGAACCACTTTACCAATCTTCACCAAATTCGATATCTACTACAACTGGATGTTAATTTTACCTTGCAAAAGAATTGAGCAGGTTTGATCGAACTTAACTTGAATAAGAACGAAAACAAAATTTTTACGAAAATTCAAAATTTTATAAAATCTAAACCGCTTAATGGATTTCGCTCAAATTCAATATCGACCTTCATTTTCCATTTCTCTATTTGTCCAGAACTATTTAGCTCATTAGCTGAAAAATTGCGGAAGCTAGAGAACATACTGACATTTTTCGAAAAATTGAAAGGCTTATAAAATTTGAATTTCTTTTAAAATTTTTTCGAAAATTTATACATAGGAAGGGGCGTTGCTCCTCTACCAGCGTGCCAAATTTCAGTGTGATTGTTAAAGCCGTTTTCGAGATACAGCGGTTTGAATTTTGCAAGCGTGCCACACACATACACACATACGTACTGTAATGATACATACTTAAATCAAATTAACGCGCCAAATATCTATCGATTGCCGCATGAGGATCGATCGCGAATTCGTGCTTTTACGAAATTTTGTCGAATAGGCGCGAATTCGCAGATCACAGTCCTCGTCGCGTGCAATAGGATCGCTCTCTCGCCTCTCAACCGTGGTACCGGGCTGACGTGCCTGGTCCTCTATCAATTTGACGACAACTTATAAATTGGAGTAATATTGTTCATTGACTTGCGTGTGACTCGCGTCTACCGGCCGGTCATCGTTAATTTGTAGCGAGATAAGTATAAAAGAATTATAATATAAATTCGTTCATTGTGAATCGTGACAGAGAGTGCGAGATTTTTTTATTATTTACTAATATATATATGTATGAATAGAGCCTATGAAAATTGATTTTGAACGAAGTGTGATAAATGAAATATTGTTTGCGATTGCAGTGCTAGACATTATACGTAAATTTTGTATATTGGTACACATATTATGTTAATAATTAAAGTGTCCACAATTATTAGCTTACTATTTTTGTGTTTATTTATAATATGTCTACGAGGATTCTTGATTTTGGAGGCTATTATTATTGTCAAATTAAATGCTAAATGAATATATATACGTGTATGATTATAATCTATTATAACTAAAACTTGGCTTTAATTTACATGTGTGTATGGATAAATATATATATATATATATATGTATGTCAAAGGGTCGATATGGGGTCCACGAGAACGTATTTAAATTTAGGTGTACATAGATCTACATTGCGTAATAGAAGTATACAAACCTATCGAAATCACTATGTATATCGCCAAAAAAAATATATAATCAAATTTAGGTTTTTTATGTGAATGGGTTAAAACAAGTACCACATATATTTATGCATTGGTAAATCCTAGGACCACTATTATTTGCAGCAGGCCTTTACACTGAGAGAAATCGTGATAGTGTAATCAACTTTAAATCCATATCTGTAGATTTTTAGTCCATGTAACAATTTGAATAGTTATTTTTATTGATTTAATAGTTAAATTAACAACGTTATTGTTACTGTAACTAATTCTATAGTTGGCACAACATAATGTCGTAGTTACTTTTACAGTGAATATATAGTGAAATAAAACCTTAGTCACTTTTTACACATTTACAAGCGTGTTCTTTTAACATATCATTACCATGGATAAACAACACGCTTGAAAGTGTGTAAAAAGTGACTACAATATAAATCATAGAAAACAACACGCTTGGCAACACGCTTGTTTTTGCAGTGTATAAAACATTGATTGTCCATATAATATATATTATAAGGACAAATAGCTACATGATGCGTTCACAATTAAAAATGAAATGAGGCTTATATTATTTGCAATTTACCAAAGAATTTTTTCATTATGCATTGTAATGGTACATGTCAGGACCAGTCCGTGCGTTGTAAGGGTAATTGCGCGGACCGTTTTCTATTTTTTCAGGGTCGGACCTGACATTCACCGTTACAACGTTGGGATCGGTACCGGCATGTATCATTACATATAAGAACACACAATAGTTCATCTCTCTGCTCACAAGCATAGAAAGTGGATACGCTTTATTAAGTCTCTTTGCGACTTGTTAGCATTGTGAGACACGATCGTTGTCTAATGGCTAATATCGTAAGATTTTAATCGAGCCGATGTCGAAACGACCGAGCAACTGAACTTGTTTTGACCTACGCTTATTGAGCTAAGCAAGTGTAAGAATATATCGATACCTATGTTCGTAAAATTTCAAGATTTGTTTAATATAGAAATGTAATATAAGAATGTCGATACGAACAAGGAAAACATTTGCTTACAGCTGCGTTATTCATAGTTAATCAGAATATGGATAAGTCTGCAATAATATATTTGATAGTTATGATTTGATTTAAATAAAGTCTTTGGTACACTGCAAAAACAAAGCGTGTTGCCAAATGTGTTGTTTCCTATCATTTACATTGTAGTCACTTTTTACACATTTACAAGCGTGTTCTTTTAACATATCATTACCATGGATAAACAACACGCTTGAAAGTGTGTAAAAAGTGACTACAATATAAATCATAGAAAACAACACGCTTGGCAACACGCTTGTTTTTGCAGTGTATAAAACATTGATTGTCCATATAATATATATTATAAGGACAAATAGCTACATGATGCGTTCACAATTAAAAATGAAATGAGGCTTATATTATTTGCAATTTACCAAAGAATTTTTTCATTATGCATTGTAATGGTACATGTCAGGACCAGTCCGTGCGTTGTAAGGGTAATTGCGCGGACCGTTTTCTATTTTTTCAGGGTCGGACCTGACATTCACCGTTACAACGTTGGGATCGGTACCGGCATGTATCATTACATATAAGAACATACAATAGTTCATCTCTCTGCTCACAAGCATAGAAAGTGGATACGCTTCATTAAGTCTCTTTGCGACTTGTTAGCATTGTGAGACACGATCGTTGTCTAATGGCTAATATCGTAAGATTTTAATCGAGCCGATGTCAAAACGACCAAGCAACTGAACTTGTTTTGACCTACGCTTATTGAGCTAAGCAAGTGTAAGAATATATCGATATCTATGTTCGTAACATTTCAAGATTTGTTTAATATATCGACACTAACGCTCGCAAAGTTTCAAGATTTGTTTAATATAGAAATGTAATATAAGAATGTTGATACGAACAAGGAAAACATTTGCTTACAGCTGCGTTACTCATAGTTAATCAGAATGTGGATAAGTCTGCAACAATGTATTTGATAGTTATGATTTGATTAAAATAAAGTCTTTGGTATAAAACATTGATTGTCCATATAATATATATTATAAGGACAAATAGCTACCTCATGCGTTCACAATTAAAAATGAAATGAGGCTTATATTATTTGCAATTTACCAAAGAAATTGTTCGTTATGTATTCTAATGGTACATGTCGGGACCAGTTAGTGCGTTGTAAGGGTAATTGCGAGGACCGTTCTGTATTTTTCCAGGGTCGGACCTGACATTCACCGTTACAACGTTGGGATCGGTACCGGCATGTATCATTACATATAAGAACATACAATAGATCATCTCTCTGCTCACAAGCATATAAAGTGGATACGCTTCATTAAGTCTCTTTGCGACTTGTTACCATTGTGAGACACGACCATTGTCTAATGGCTAATATTATAAGATTTTAATCGAGCCGATGCCGAAACGATCGAGCAACTGAACTTGTTTTGGCCTACGCTTATTGAGCTAAGCAAGTGTAAGAATATATCGATACCTATGTTCGTAAAATTTCCAGATTTGTTTAATATATGGACACTAATGCTCGCAAAGTTTCAAGATTTGTTTAATATAGGAATGTAATATAAGAATGTCGATACGAACGAGGAAAACATTTGCTTAAAGCTGCGTTATTCATAGTTAATCAGAATATGGATAAGTTGCAACAATATATTTGATAGTTATGATTTGATTTAAATAAAGTCTTTGATATAACACATTGATTGTCCATATAATATATATTATATGGACAAATAGCTACACCATGCATTCACAATTAAAAATTAATATTAGGCTTATATTATTTGCAATTTACCAAAGAATATTTTCGTTATGTATTGTAATGGTACATGTCGGGACCAGTTAGTGCGTTGTAAGGGTAATTGCGGGGACCGTTTTCTATTTTTTTCAGGGTCGGACCCGACATACACCGTTACAACGTTGGGATCGGTACCGACATATATCATTACATATAAGAACGTACAATGGTTTATCTCTCTGCTCGCAAGCATGGAATGAAAAAAAAACTAATTATTTTGTGCTCGATCTCTTTTATAATTGTGTATATGATAAACTCGAAAGTGATATCAGGAGAATGACGAATATACGGTTTAAGTTACAGATGCTTTCGGGGATTAATTGCAAATAAAAGTTAAACATTTTATTGGGAACGACGTTCAAGAGGAACTGATTCTTTAGCAAATTTAAAAACCTGTCTCAAGATATTTGACATTCATATAGAGGTCCCATTCAATATCGAAGGTTGATTTGCCATATGCGAAAGAAATCTGTTAAAACAGCCTGTTTTCGATGAAACTGTATACGACAGACCGAGGGGCAGTTTGTTCATAATTCTAGTAATTCTAAATTAAGCGTAAAATGAGTTCACGTTCAGATACGATTGGTAACATCAGAACTAATTTCTAGATTCTGGATTGCCATAACCTCCCCGTGATCCGAAATATGATCGGTCCCCATAATATCCTTTTTACACGTAATAAACTAGGTCCCCGTAATATACAATATACATAAATGGAATTGTGGGGACCGGTACCGGAATGATCCCTTTCATATAGAAAAATATCGGGACCGTCCCCATATGTGCCAAATGTCCCCATAAGTACCACAAAACCTCCGATATGGACCTGGAATGTACCCTTTGACATACATATATATATATATATATATATATATATATATATATATATATATATATATATATATATATGTGGACACGTATTTTGAAATAAATTGAAAATTATACTGAATATTACAGTACATACATACATTATTTCTAAACCACTTTTCTCGACGTTTTGGACTATTCTGAGTAACCTGACAGGAAAATGTCGAAATTTTTTGTTTTACAAATACAAAGCTTCTTCTAAGAGGAAGCAAAAAAAATATAAAAAATGATTAGCTATTTTAAATAGTCACCAAAGCTGTTTTTGTATGGCTAAATACAGTAAAGAGCAAAGTTGGGTCCACGTGGACGTGCTAATTGGGTAGTAAGTTTGTGGATGCACGGAAGTATAGGATATTTAGGTTTATGGGGAAGTTAGGTAAGTATAGTTTGTTACGAGACCTCGTATGCTCGGACGTCAGACGCCGGCTAGCAATTTTCACCACCGGTGCCAATTGGGACAACTATATTTATCAGCACCACTGGCCGGATATTAAACTGACGGATAAACTGGGCGACCGACAAGATAAACGAGAATGACCCGGATCATCGAAATATGGCTCATACCGGATGCGAATAAAATGGAAAATTGCTCCTCCACTAGCTACCACTTTTACGCAAAAATCCATCTGTAATTTATAAAATCTAGCTCACGTAGAGAAAAGACTGCGAAGCCAAATATACAATCAAGTATACGATCATTTAATAAATTTTAATAAATTATGCAATGCATCATTTCATAACTAAAATTTTCAAGCTAAAAACTTACGAGCATAAAGTTTTATTCGATCAAAATTTTACGACTCAACAATGTGGAAAATAAATAAAAATCGAATGATCGTTATTAATGATATTGAGAATCTTAATTTTGTGTAATAATAATGCCAAAAGTTCAATCATCAGGATTTTTTTCGGCATTTCATTAAATAAATATGCTGATTTTTCGAATAAACAAAAAAATGAGTTCAATTATTCTAAAACTTCTTATGTGTGACACGGCAGTTTTCTACAAAAACATTTTTATTAACTAATTTATTAATAACTAATTGACATTTATTTGTATTGTAAACATTTCTTAATATTCCCATTGACTTTTTTCAGATTTCAAGTTGTTAAATTTTCATTGGATCAAATTGATGGTCGGGTATAAATATGTAATGTAGGATTAATAATAATTTTATTTCAATACAGCATATAACAAAGGAAAATTGTGAAAAAAAAGTGTCTTGTAGTTTGTATTTATTATAACAGGTTCACTGCGTTATATATTTTTGAGTGAATTGGATGTTTCAATAAGAATTGTGGGAAATAGTTGTATCGTAGAAATATATATTTCGGTCGAAATATTTGAGGAGAGTGAAATGAAGAGGTGCTTTTTCGAAGAATGAGCTTTCGTACGTATAACTGGGCGAGTGCTCGAGCCAAGAGAGAAGTGGAAGAATTGAGAGCACTCGGTCTCGAAAAAAAAAAAAAAAAAAAAAAACGAAAGGAAACCCGTTGTACGTGCGAGGAAGACCGAGAAGTCCGTGAAACAGTGATTTTGTGGAGTGCGAGAAAGAACGAGAGAGGAAAAAAAACAGAGAGAGAGGGAGAAGAAGAGAACGCAGACTCAGGCTCGTTGCCAGTGGTTATTGCACCTTCTCTCTCTTCCCGTATCGAATTCACCCGGGCACGATTCTAGAAATGTTGTTCTCTGGAGAGAGCATCGACTTTTCGTTCAATTGCATTCTTCAAAAATCTTATAGCACCAGATCGCAGTATAAAATAAAAATCGTTATTAAATAATAGATTTTCATATACAATATCTAGAGGTTATCGCGCACTTCTATTGTCGTTCTTTTGCTTCCTCCTAGAGAAAGCTTTGTTTTCGTGAACATTTTTTTTTTTTCGAGATTTTCATGTCAGGACACTCAGAATGTCTGTATGTGTGTGTGTGCGTATGTGCACAATTTTTTGTTAGCACGATAGCCATCGCAATTTTTAAGATATCGGGCTCAAATTTGAACCACGAGTAAACTATCGTTAAACAAGGTATGGGATTGAATTTGGAGTTAATCCATCAAGGTGTTCAAAATTTATGGCATTTTGAATTTTTTGGAGAATGTCAGCTCGGGCTCTAACTCCCGCAATTTTTATGATATCCGGCTCAAATTTGGACCAGAAGTGGACTGTTATCAAATAGTATTTGGGATTAAATTTGGTGTCAATCCGTTAAGGGGTTCACAATTTATAGCATTTTTTAATTTTTTGACATTTTTTGTTCGTGCTCTAACTTTCGCAATTTTTATGATATCGGGCTCAAAATTGGTCCACAAGTGGACTGTTATTAAATAAAGTTTGGGAATGAATTTGACGTCAATCCGTTAAGGGGTTTAAAATTTATGGCATTTTGAATTTTTTTCTTCGTGCTCTAACTTCCGCAATTTTTAAGATATCGGGCTCAAATTTGGTCCACAAGTAGAGTGTGGGTAAACTAAGCATCAGTTCGAATCTAGTGAGAATCTGTCAAGGGGTTCAAAACTGATGCCATTTAAAATTTTTTAAAAAAAGGCTGCAAAGTAGAACTTTGCAAATTGCTTCCTCATTATTGTTGGATTTTTACAAAGCTTCCTCTATGAGGAAGCCAAAATAGATTAATATGCTTCCTCGTATTTTTTAAATCGTCTCATAAAGTACTCGGAAAAATTGGGTTCTTTGTGCCCCATAAGGGACTTGGAAAAGTTCTGCCTTGGGTGTGTCATTTGACCCCGGCCTGCTCGATTGTCTTACACGGCGGTGGCGAGATTTTTTTATAATATAGAGGGATTATTTCAATAATGAAGAAAATACTAAAATAATAATTTTCGTTGTGCATAAAATAATAGTATTAAATATTTTAATTATCAATATTACAATAAAAATTCGAATAAATGGAAAAATGAAATGTATTGGTTTTTTCTATTTATATAAATAACAATTATTTAAGCATTTGAATAAATACAAAAAACAATCATTCATACTATGAACGAAATGATTTTTTCATTAATTACTTTGTTTATTGTTGTTATTATTAAAATTAACGTGTCAATCACTTGAATGACTATTATTTGACAAAACGAAAAATAAAATGAGTCTATTAAACGCGATGTTGATAATTAATTCATGGGAGGTGGGGAGCTAGTCGGATAATCCACGTTGATGAAACGCAGACCGAGGATAACCGGAGCTCGGCAAGTAAAGGCTTACGCAAGCTGCAATTACATGCAGTGCGCGGTGGCACCGTTTTGTGGGTTAATTGCACGCAATAAATTGTCCTTTCCGGTCCTCTCAATGGCCTGTTTCCGACACAACGTCCCATTCCGCAAACCAGAGTGTCTCCTTGTGCTCTCGGCTCTTCTTATTTTTCTGCATTTTTTAGTTTTTCCGCAAATTCCGTCCTTCACTTGGTATGCAGCGAGCCTGATGTCATTTTATTGTATTGCGGTACAAGGAAGATTACATTTTTCCGTGAACATATGTATCTTTAGGCATATATTTTTGTGACGATAATTTTGAATATTTATTGTCGGCTAAAATATACATCTAAACGATCTTTAAAAAAATTCTTGAATTTCTCGATTACTTGGAAGAATTTTCAAAAAATTCCACTATATTTTAATAAATCATGAAACATAATAAGAATAATAAAAATAATAATGCATGTGCTATTACTTTTAGAATTTAATAATATTGTTAAAAAAGTAGAAATATGCATCTAAAGGATCTTTAAAAAAATTCTTGATTTTCTCGATTACTTGGAAGAATTTTCAAAAAAATTCCACTATATTTCAATAAATCATGAAACATAATAAGAATAAAAATAATAATGCGTGTGCTATTACTTTTAGAAATTAATAATATTGTTAAAAAAGTAGAAATATGCATCTAAAGGATCTTTAAAAAAATTCTTGATTTTCTCGATTACTTGGAAGAATTTTCAAAAAAATTCCACTATATTTCAATAAATCATGAAACATAATAAGAATAAAAATAATAATGCGTGTGCTATTACTTTTAGAAATTAATAATATTGTTAAAAAAGTAGAAAAAAAGTTAAAATATGCATCTAAAGGATCTTTAAAAAAATTCTTGATTTTCTCGATTACTTGGAGGAATTTTTTTTAAAATTCCACTATATTTCAATAAATCATGGAACATAATAAGGATAAAAATAATAATGCGTATGGTATTACTTTTACAAATTAATAATATTGTTAAAAAAGAATAACCTTGCACATTGCTTCCTCATTATTTTTCGCTTTTTACAAAGCTACATCTATGAGGAGGTATGTTTATTTAATTTTGGCTTCCTCATAGAGGAAGCTTTGTAAAATCAAAAAATAATGAGGAAGCAATGTGCAAGGTTCTACTTGGCATCCTTGTTTTACTTAGACAAATAAACATGTTGTGAATTCGCTTTTTCTATTTCGTTATTCCGTTATGTCGTTATTATTAGAGCATTTTCGAAAGTAAATGTGATGACGTATATTTTTTTAAATAGTTCAACATTCCATAAAATCACATATTTCATGAATATTGTTTCATTTATATACAAAATGTGAGCTCGCTATCCCAAGTTTTGCAAAATTTACAATAGATCGATAATGTCAATTTTTTGACAAATTCAAAATTCCATAAAATCTGAACCACTTTATCGATCAGAGCCAAATTCAATAACAAACAACATTGAGTGCACCAACTCTTACAATCAACTAATTAGGAAAATAAACTAAATTTTACGAAAGTTAGAGCGAGCACCTCCTTTTTTCAAAAAATTCAAAACGGCATAAAATCGAAATTTTCGCACAGATTTTGTCGAAAATTGCTACAGTTGAAGTGGGCCTGCTGCTACACTTGTGTGTCAAATTTGAGCGCGATATAAACAACGGTTCTTGAGTTATCGACGTTCGAATTTTCGGAGTTGTATACATACATACATACACACACACACACATGCATACACCGAGAGAAAAGATTTCATTGACTCCAAAGAAATGGGTGGATTGATTTTTTTTCATTGATTTCAACGAAATATTTCTTTGATTTCAATGAAATAGTGCATTTGAATTTCAAAGAGAACATTTCATTGCCTCTAAATAAAGATTTACTTAGTGAGGATATAATAAAGAAACAGTTTCATTGTTTTAAAGAGACGTTTTCATTGGTTCGAAGAAACATTTTCATTGATCTCTCTCTCGCACCTAACCTCACTTTTTTTTTTTCGGTTCTCCCGAACGAACGGCTTCGAGTTTCGAGGAGCCAGAAGCTTAGCCTATTTCTGCCATACTGTCTTACATACTCACAAAATTTGAGCTTTATCTGCCGCGTATTTCAGGAAAAAATAGGTTTCGAAATTTTGAGCTGGTAAGAAGAAGGTTTCATTGAATCAGAGACTATATCTTTAAAATCAATGAAAAAGGTTCATTGGTTTAAAGAAATGTTTCTTCGAATCAATGTCACTACTTTTCATTGAGTTTGAGATCATTCAAAGAAAAGATAGTATTGAAATTCAAGTATTTCATTTCATTGTCAAAGATTTTCGTGAATCAATGAAACTTTTTCTCCAGGTGTACATACGGACATTTTTTCTAGATCACTTTTCTGGACGTTTTGGACAATTCTAAGTGTCCTAACATAAAAATCTCGAAATTTTTTTTTCATGAAAACAAAGCTTCCTCTATGAGGAAGCAAAACAATACAAATGGTTTTTTTTGTAAATTATAGCTTGGTATACTTCTGGCGAAAAAACAAGTGTTTTGGCGACGGCGTGTCTACCGTTTAGCAAAAGTCATATACACTATGTACACTGTCAGACGCAACATTCGTTGACCCCGCAGCGCGGTGACGTAACTGGTATCGATTTGTGAACGTCGTCTCGAGACTGTTGGACTCTCGGCTGCTCGTTCTCTCTCTCTGCCTCGATACTCATGATTATGGGAATAGACGAGAAGGAAGCCCAGCCGGTGTACGCGCGGCGGCAGCGGCCTTACGACCTTAACGAGGACATCGGACTCTGGTGACTCTTGTCGCATAGCTGTACTATAGTTTACGGTCTCGCGCTCAAAGTAGGCGTATATTCCACAAATAAATTATATCCTTTCTATCTACAAAATTCCATTTCATCGAACTAACTCAATATATTATTAAGCATTAATCAAGAACACTAATCGAATCGAACAATAAATCGTTTCAGAGAATGACAGTTACGACAACGTGAACATTTTTCTTTATACATCACAATTATTTTTTATTTTTACAATTTTAATTTTTAATGCGTCTTGCTAATTTTTATAGATGAACATTAGCCTACAAATGTCTCTGGCATAAACTAGAACCGGTTCAAGTATGTAAGATCTGCAATACATTTGAATTAGAAACATTCGAGCATTTCCTCCTAAAATGTCCGATCTATCAGCCCTGTAAGGCTGATAGATCGGACATTAACGACTGATTAACGAATCCGCAGCCGAGGACCACGTCAGACAAACTGTTTTAGAACTACTGAAAGTAACCAATTCGCACACTCAGAGAAATCGTAATAGTACAATCAACTGTAAATTGATAACTATTCATTTTTATTACGTGCAACTATTTTTATAGTTACGATAACTCCGAAAATAATTATGGTAACTATTTGCTAGTTATAGTAACTATTTGATAGTTGTGTCAACTATTAATAAATTGTTGTACCAACCATAAATGAATAGTTGTCACTTTATAGTTATTAATACCATAATTTTCTCTCAGTGCAAGCGATTAAAAAACTCTTTCACTTTGTAACTAGTAGCTTAAGATTGACTATAAAGTGATAACTATTCATTTTTATTACATGCAACTATTTTTATAGTTACGATAACTCCGAAAATAATTATGGTAACTATTTGCTAGTTATAGTAACTATTTGATAGTTGTGTCAACTATTAATAAATTGTTGTACCAACCATAAATGAATAGTTGTCACTTTATAGTTACTAATACCATAATTTTCTCTCAGTGCAAGCGATTAAAAAACTCTTTCACTTTGTAACTAGTAGCTTAAGATTGACTATAAAGTGATAACTATTCATTTTTATTACATGCAACTATTTTTGTAGTTACGATAACTACGAAAATAATTATGGTAACTATTCGCTAGTTATAGTAACTATTTGATAGTTGTGTCAACTATTAAAATTGTTGTACCAACCATAAATGAATAGTTGTCACTTTATAGTTATTAATACCATAATTTTCTCTCAGTGCAACCGATTAAAAAACTCTTTCACTTTGTAACTAGTATAGCTTAAGATTGACTATAAAGTGATAACTATTCATTTTTATTACATGCAACTATTTTTGTAGTTACGATAACTTCGAAAATAATTATGGTAACTATTTGCTAGTTATAGTAACTATTTGATAGTTGTGTCAACTATTAATAAATTGTTGTACCAACCATAAGTGAATAGTTGTCACTTTATAGTTATTAATTCCATAATTTTTTCTCAGTGCAAGCGATTAAAAAACTCTTTCACTTTGTAACTAGCAGCTTAAGATTGCGTCCCTTTGCCTTAAATGAATGAATTACTTTGTATCAACGCCCTTCCCTCTTGCTGTAAGAATCTCATGTATTCTTTGAAAGCAATAAAATTTCTATTCTCTTCTTTTTATTTTTACAAGGAAAAATCGTTTGTTTATGATGGGTACATATTTTTTTTTAAACAAGTCTCGCGAGGATAAGTATGGAGTAAAGGTAAATAAGATCCTGGAGTCTTGAGTAAATCATAATAAACGTCGTTCATTTATATTCCACCTGCATATTGCGAACTTGATAGCAGCGAGGGAAGCATCAACGAACCGAGAATCGTGTACTTTCTTCTCAAAGGTCGCGTTCCAGTCGCGGATAAAAATCTATTACCGAGAAAGGGCGCTTAATCACACAAGCTATTTGCGAGAATGTTCCGACTGTTCTATTACATAAACAAACAAGAACCGATTCATTTCCGCGAAAAGCACAACAACAACGACAAAAACTGAATGTAGCTTTCAATGAAACTTTTACATTCAATTGCAATCACGGATTTTTCTCCAGGGAATGTTGTTCGGTGGAGCATTATTGGACGGACAAACGAATGTCGATGAATCGTTAAAAAAAAAAAAAAAAAATCAAAAATATTGTGATTTTTCATATTTAAGAAATTTCAATTTTATGAGATATTTCGTCATTGAAATATTAAGAGACGCGGTAGCATCTCGACGTCAAGTATTAAAAGAAAATTTGTATGCCTTACGAGACTCCTCACGACCGAGACGCAAGCGCTACTCTTATTATTTAGACGTTCGGCCTTTTTCGTCTGCTACGAAATTCTAACTGGAATTATCTCAGTCGAAACATCGCGGACGCCAAATGTGTCAGGTTCAATATTTTGCTTCCTCATAGAGTAAGCTTTGTTTTCATGAAAAAAAAAATTTCGAGATTTTTCGAGAAAATTCGAACGCCGATAACTCAATAACGGTTTTGTATATCGCGCTCAAATTTGGCACACTAGTGTAGCAGCAGACCCTCTTCAACTGTACCAATTTCCGACAAAATCTGTGCGAAAATTTCGTTTTTATGCCGTTTTGAATTTTTTGAAAAAAGGACGTGGTCGCTCTAACTTTCGTAAAATTTAGTCTATTTTGCTAAATAGTTGGTTATAAGAGTAGGCGCACCAATGCTATTTGGTATTGAATTTGGTTCGAATCGGTAAAGTGGTTCAGATTTTATGAAATTTTGAATTTTTCAAAAAATGTACATTATCGCTTTATTGTAACTTTTGCAAAACTTGAAATAGCGAGCTCAAATTTTGTATATAAATGAAACAATATTCAGCCATTATATATGTATAATTTAGTGACAAACGGTATGAAATTTTTGATTTTATTGAATGTTGAATTATTTTTAATAATATACGTTATCACATTTACTTTCGAAAACGCTCTAATAATAACGAAATAACGGAATAACAAAATAGAAAAAGCGAATTCACAACATGTTTATTTATCTAATTTAAAAAAGGATGCAAAGTAGAACCTTCACATTGCTTCCTCATTATTTTTCGCTTTTTACAAAGCTTCCTTTATGAGGAAGCCAACATTTTTTATTTACTTTTTCTCTTTCAAATGTGTCAGGTTCAATATTTTTTCTTTTTTTTTTCTTTTTCGAATGAGCCTCGGTTCAATCAAATCGGTGTCCGCAATGCTAATATCTGGCCACTTCCATTTTGGATTCTGTCAAAACTTTTTTATTTTTGTCCGCACTCACACATCGAATTTATCCGATGATATACGTGCATGGCGCATACCAGCACACTAACATGTCATCTGTAACTCTAATTATTTATTTATTTATTTATTTATTTATTTATTCATTTAGTAAACGGGGCAAGCCCCTTGATAACTACGACGCGATGGATATTTAGGACCTACAGTTTTAGGTGGGTTCCGAACCACCGGGGATTACAGAAAAAAGCACATAGAAAAATTTCATCGTGCCCGGCCGGGAATCGAACCCGGGCCCCCTGCTTGAGAGGCCGCGTCTCTATCCACTGCGCCACTACCTCCCCAATTATTATCTCAGGCAATACATCGCAGACGCTAAATGTATCAGCGCCAATATATTTTATTTCCCCCCCCCCTTGAGTTTTTCCGTGAGTCATTGAGACTGCGTCAAGTTTACAAAGTGCGTGAAATAATGTATCGGTAAACTGTGGATAAAAGCGTGAATCGATGGAGGAGGACCTTTGACCGCGTAATAGGAAGAGGCGAAAGAAGCAGCCGAGTAGCCACCACCCTCCTAGTCATTCGTATCGCCCAGCATGTACCTGTTGCTAGATCGCATTTCCTATCACTCTTTTCCATTCCCTACAATCTCAAACAAGTTGGTTATCGAGACAAATAAGTTGGCTGTTGAAAGAAGCAAGTTGAATGGCAGAGAATATATGATGCTGGCTGATTTTCTCGACTGATTGTTTAAGCTAATTGCTAGCTAATTGTTTAAGCTAATTGCTTAATCAATCATTTTATCATTTTTCAACAGCAGTTATTTTTTTTCTGGATACTCTGACAATTATGTGTTGCGCGTATCAAGTTTTAATACCATCAGATGGGTAACTGGCTTGGGAATTTGCACAAACATTTATTCTCAGGAACGGGCCATAGGACTTTGAGGGTATGGGAAGGTCGTATTAACTAACGCGTCGACGCTACGCTCGTCCTTGTCTTTGTCCTTGTCGTCGTT
Organism: Ephialtes manifestator; assembly: GCA_963970395.1. Classification (NCBI taxonomy): domain Eukaryota; kingdom Metazoa; phylum Arthropoda; class Insecta; order Hymenoptera; family Ichneumonidae; genus Ephialtes; species Ephialtes manifestator. The sequence goes on along the minus strand of OZ019973.1, from coordinate 27,888,344 downwards.
GGGTGTCACGCTGTCTAGGAGTTACGTAATTGCCAATTCGCGGCACAGAGAAACGCCCTGCACGCGTCACAGTGAGAGAATTCGTGTACGTTCGCCGCCGTAGCTTCGGCTATATCGTTCTCCACCTCAATCTCTTCTATATCAATGTTGACCCGCGCATAGGTATGTGTACAACAACATAAATAATGGACGATTACACAGAGGTGTGTGCTACGTTAAGTTATGATGGGATCGAGCAAGGCGCTGACTAACAGCTTAACATTGCTGCGGCTGCGACGGCAGCGCCCAACCCATCCAGGCATTCGTACCACCACATAGAATAACGTTAACCTCCAAATGTATTAAATCCGATAACAGTCGGCAATTAATTCTCTTGAAAAACGACCGTGAAAACACTAGACATGCAAGTTCAAACATATTCAGTCTTATGTGGAAAAATAATTGCATTGAGATAATATCAACGTCACAGTTCATGCTTGAAAGTAATGTAATTCGATTAGGAATGCATACTACATTTTAATTTTGTCAACCAAAATGCATTTACACGTAAAAATGGAAACAGTCATTTTTTTAAAAGTACACGGAAAGAAAAACTTGGTTGAAACAACCAAGTGCTATGGTTATATATGCGCCAGACAATTAATTGGTTAAACCGACCAATTTCTTGGTTAGGCTACCAATTTCTTGGTTAGACTAACCAAGTGACTTGGGAAGCTAACCAAGTGACTTGGTTAGACCAACCAAGAAATTGGTCCCCTAACAAATTACTTGGTTGGTCTAACCAATTAATTGTCTGGCGCATATATAACCATAGCACTTGGTAGTTCCAACCAAGCCTTTTTTTCCGTGTACCAGATAGATACACTGAGAGAAATTAAGATGGTACTGGTAACTAATCAGTGATAATTATATTTTATTAGTCCTGGTGACTATTTTTGTAGTTACATTAACTACGTTATTGTTAATGTGACTATTTTCGTAGTTACATTAACTACGTTACTATTAATGTAACTACGAAAATAGTCACCTGGACTAATAAAATATAATTATCACTGAATAGTTATCAGGACCATCTCAATTTCTCTCAGTGTATTTCCATGGTATGGCTTCAATCGCCTTTTACCGCCCTGCCCTTTTCATTCCCTATTACTCTTAATCCTAACCTAACTCCCCATGCGTCCACATCCGACTTTGCTACACTGTACCGCATTTGTCATGAGTACGGGGAAACTGCGGAAAACCCGTACCGGTACAGACGGCCGTACATTCTTCCGATTCCCCGGTGTATACACGAAAGTAACTTACTTAAGAGGCAGTGATACACCGGCAGGAATTTGTTCACCCAATGTTAAACGTCTATGGTCTGTCTCTCTCGGACATAGCTCTGTCTCTCTCGCACTATTTGTTTTTTAATTCTAACAAAAAAACAACTGAATCGATTGAGGAGCCAGAAGTTTAGCCCAATTCTATGATACTTCCGCGTATTACCTCAAAATGCAAGCCTAATCTGTGTTGTTTTTTGAGAGAAAACAGCTTTTGAAATTTCTGTGGGGGGGACGGGAGTATCACTGCATCTTAAGGATGTATGTCAGATAGGTTAGAGTTATTGAGCAACTAGTACACGGAAAAAAAGGCTTGGTTTGAACAACCAAGTGCCTTGCTTATATATGCGCCAGACAATTAATTGGTTAGACCAACTAAGTTATTTGTTAGGCTACCAATTTCTTGGTTCGACTAACCAAGTCACTTGGTAAGCTAACCAAATGACTTGGTTAGACCAACCAAGAAATTGGTAGCCTAACAAATAACTTGGTTGGTCTAACCAATTAATTGTCTGACGCATATATAACCAAGCCTTTTTTTCCGTGTAAGAAAAATTACAAATATTGTATTTAATGACCAACTAAAATAACTGAAATGACGACTTTATCAAAAAATGAAGATATTGAAGAAGAAATGTTGTTTTTCGACTATTTCTTGATGTTTTGTTGCTGATTTGATTTATATTTTCCCTGACGATAACTCTTAAAATCAAAAAACGAAGTTTTTTTGAACACTAAAAAAAAATATTCATATCGGTTTTTTTTATAGGCAGACCACATATGCATATCGACGGCTCCTAATGAAACTGAAGTAAGTCACCAAAATTATTCAAAATGAACCAGAAACAAACTAACGTATCTCAAATATCATTATTGATCTATTAAAAGCCTAAATCAATTCAAATATTGAGAATTAATATTTATTATGACAGCCGTCAGCGTCTGGTTTACACGAAGTTTGCAGGATTAATTGAGAGACAAGAACATATCGATCACAAAACCGTGATTGAACCGATTATAATTAATTGGAATTAGATAGTAATTAATCACCTTCATCGAGTTAGAGCTTTTCAGAATGCCTTCCGAGTTACGTCAGTTCGATAACGATATTTCAGATAAGTCAGTTTGTTTCTGAATCGCGAGATGAGCGAGTTTGGAATTGAACTCTGAGATACTTCAGTTTGAATAACATCTGTGAGTTATTTCAGTTCCATTAGGAGCCGTCGATATCTTCTGAGTGATTATTAGTAAATACAGACACTTTAATTAAGGTTATTCGTGATTAACGCGGCCAAAAGATATTTGTTCTTGCAACGAAACGACTTGGCAACGCCGTAATGTCGGCAGTAAATAAATATGGCGACGTCCGTAACGGACTTCGCTATAAACGGGGAAGATTTACAACAGTAAAAAAAGAAAAATGGAAAGACAATGTGAGAACGGCTGCGAAACGACGCAAATTTACATTTATTTCGATGTCCCGATTTTATCCTGTCTGGTCGATTAATAATAATAACAATTTTCAAATTTCGCAGATAGAAAACTAAAGCAAGTAGATTTCCGCTACCAAGAATTTGTATTGCGCGCCTCGATCACGTGATACGGCATCACGTGACGTCATCAGCAACGTTGCCAAGCTTAGGGCACGCGTCTTCTCAGTATGTACAACCGGGCCACTTCATCTTGTAATATTTAATTATTTACATGGCCAAGTATATATTTTTTTTTCTGGAAATAATCTATATACTTCACTGCATCTGTCAAAACAAAAAAAAATTCGAAAAAGTAATTTGGAAGTGTATTTTTTTAAAACAGAATCAACAATGTCTACTCTTCTCCCTATGCAATCCATGTTAAAATGCACAACTTTGAGTTCGAATATATCGACATTCACGTGGGCAACTACCTTTTTATTCCATCAATGAAACCTTAATGCATTTATTTATAAACTTCGACATTTTTAAGTCAAAAAGTAGAAAACGTTCTTGTTGACATACATTCTTAAGTACAGGCACCGAGGTCTCAGAGTGATCTGGCCTCCCGATCATTGGTTGATGTGCCAGTCGATGCACGGCTAAGCGGTCACCCATCCAAATCCCGGCCGCAAAGTTTGCTGCCGAACTCGAAGTAAGGTATTATTTCGGGAGGTATTGCCAGCCGGTTCAGGATACCCAGAAAGCATTGCGCGGCTCCAATAGTGACAACATTCACGGCACACAAAAAAAAAGAAACGTGGCTTATCCCACATCGCTGCTAATGCTAAATAACTTACCGTGAATATTGTCACTATTGGAGCCGCGTAATGCATTCTGGGTATCCTGGACCGGCTGGGAATAACTTCCCAAAAAATACCTTAAGTCAAAGGACCGCCGAAGCCGCACAGCCACACGGAAAAAAAAAGATTAGTTGCCATAACCAAGAAATGAGTTGACACAACCAATCGATTATTCTATCAATCTTACAACTCAAATGGTAATACCAACGACTCGAATGGTAATACCGACGATTCGAATGATAATACCGACGATTCGAATGGTAGTCCCAACTATTCGAGTGGTAGTCCCGACGATTGGATTACTTAACCTAACTAATCTCGCGAAAACTAATCGTGAATGGTTGAGTTTTCTATTCGATATGGTTGAGGCAACTAATTTTTTAGCCAACCAAACATTTCTTTCCATGCACCAGTGTCGGTTTTTGAAAAGTACCATATTTCAACTATTTTCATTGCAAAAAAAAACATTCAAGCTTTACCAAAAGCGCGCAGGCATCCAGGTAGTGAGATTTTCGCTGTAACTTGATCACACTTTTACTGTTGGTACATTTACACCGGATGTACATGAACAAGTCTATATACCGAAGAACGCAAATGTATATTACTATACCGTACAGGTTAGGTTATGTGTGATATGCATGTATGCAATGTACTACGAGACACACGATGTAGTCTCTCGGCTCTCGGCACTTGCCGCACTTGAATCTTAATATACCCTAGCGGTTGATGTATAGTACTATCTCTGAGAATATCATAGTAGAATACCTGAAACATGGGGTATTTCCCTTTACCGTGTAGCGACTCAAGGCTTTCTGTTACCTTTTTTTTCTTTTTTCACTTTTTTTTCTCTGCTTTCATCTTACTCGGTGAAACATGAGACCAGAGAATTCCAAAGTAAATTCGCACAGCGTGTTTCTTATTCATAATAATTTGTACTATACTTATTTCTCGACAAAATGGCGTCAATTTCAGGTTTTGATTTTTTAACGAATAATATTAATGTGGTTTATCGATCGGAAATGAACTTCCCAATTGGAAAGCGAATTCCAGGTGCGCGGAAATTGCGCTTACGAGATTGCATCGTATCTAATACATTTTTTCTAACTCTGTAATGACATCACGCGATCATTGGCGGAAATGGTAGGTCGTAAGACGATTGGAGAAACGAGGTACTTAAATAGAGCCTTAAGTCTTGGCATTTCTGGAAAACCTGCGTTCTAAAATGATGGTTAAAAGAATTTAGTGACAATTCATCGTAAGATACAGCACAATGAAAAATTATCGATTACAATTTCCGAAGGTGTGCTTTAAGGAGGTTGGAGCGCTCCACACTAGTCATATCAGTGCCAAATTTTTAAAAGCGTTTCTACAATTTCAGATGGTTTAATAATCTGTTCCAAGGTGCTAATCACATAGCAGCATTAATTCTTGATATTCAAATACATTCACAGCTGTGATATCAACAGTGAATCGATCAATATCTGCAAATTTCTGATGTTATGTTTTTTCATCCAGTTTTTTAAAAGGGTAAACCGTAATATCAGTCCGATTATGACGACCAATAGCTCATTTTGTTTACTAAAAGATATTCTATCGATTGGCCGTCTATTTTTTTAAGTCGTATTAGTAGTTCAAAAGATACAACCGTTCGTTTATCCGATCATAACCTAACATCAAGTATACAAATGGCTGTAACTTTTGAACGCCTGATACTATAGAAAATCCGGACGGTCAATCGATTAAGGATCTTCCACTGATCAAAATGAGCTATGTTTCGTCATAATCGGACTGATATTACGGTTTACAATTTTACAAAAGTGGATGAAAAAACATGACATTGGAAATTTGGAGATATCGATCGATTTATTGTTCATACGACAGCTGTGAATGTATTTGAATGTCAAGAACTAATGCTGCTATGTGATTAACACCTTGGAACAGATTATTAAACCATCTGAAATTGTAGAAACGCTTTTAAAAATTTAGTACTGATTTGACTAGTGTGATGCGCTCTCCCACCTTCTTAAGGTAGTTTGAGATTTTGATCCATGACATAGGTATGGCTGTGACAACAGGACAGGAAGGAGCTGCATAGGAATGTGAGACGAATAAAATCTGAAGATCCGTCGCTGGGTAATGCGATAGCTCGTCTCTCTTTCGACAGAAATATGTCGCGACAAGCTTAGAAGCTACGCTATGCGGGCTAGAGAGTCAAGTAGGCTTCTGTGGATCCGCCGCAGCCGATATTATTTTACAAGGCATGGCCGGCCATGGTACATGCCAAGTAACGGTACACATAGTGGCACAGTGACTTAGAATGCGATTGGACCTTTCATACTTTACACTCGCCGTTAAAGCCTTCGCTATGTTGTTGTTGTTGGTTTTTTTTACAACACAACTTGCGCTCAGAATCCTCGAGTCAACTCTACTCTCACATTTTTATCATATTTTAGAAATATTCTTTGTTATACCATTACGTCGGCAATTGTGAAATTCAATGAGTTTCTATAATGGCATATTACAACATCGGTTTTTCATGTCGAGAGATATTAAGTTTACACTGAGAGAAAATTGTGGTATTTGTAACTATAAAGTGACAACTATTCATTTTTAGTTCATACAAGCAATTTTTTAATAGTTGCTATCAAAATAGTTGCTATAACTACCAAATAGTTGCCATAACTATTTTCACAGCTATCGTAATTATGAAAATAGTTGGATGGACTAAAACTTAAGGAGGCATCTTCGCATATCGATTTAGAAGATTAAATTGCCAATTTAATATATATTGTAGATTGAAACATTCTGATTAGTCTCAAAAAATTAGAAAGGGTTTGACCGTATATAAATAAAAATATTCCAAATTGAAATATGCCCGTTTTAACACGGTCTTAAATGGCAGTCATAGTTAGCACGCACTTTATCGGTGAATTTTTTATGCTAATAGAGAAGATGCATTCAAAGTAATGATTTCAAATTAAACACTGAATTCTTACAATGCATTAAAAAAATTTTAAATCGTATGTAACCGCAGTAACACAGTCAAAAATAGTGTTCAACTAATTACGTTTGTGAAATTTTCAATCTCAATCGGAGACACTTGGTAACGCCGCATATTCTCAGGGGAAATAGCGGACTAACAGAACGGACTCGTCTATGGCGGGAATTTCAAAAGTTAATTTACGTATTTTCGTATTTTCGTAACGTAAAAAAAACTCCGGAATCCCGGAAGTCGCATTTTTTGAGACTCAACTCAAGCTGATCAACGCTCGATTTTTAATTATATGACTGCTTTGTAATCAGTAAGTAGTTATTAGGGTGTGTCGAATTTTTTTTTTTTTTTTTTTTTTCATATTGTATGGTCTCAAACCATTGTTTGTGCCTTTAAACAACTCGTCTGAAAATTTGAGCACGATAAAAAATTTTTTAGAGGTGGCTCAAACGATGTATCGATTTCTCATTTAATTAACACGTAAATGAATACGGCTCTTAATAAATTCATGTCCCCAAATTACGGATACGATATATTGGAGTTTGTATATTTTTTTTCGTCATCTTCGTATCATTCGGAAGTGAAAAAGTGCTTACAAATTTTTCGTTTAGATCAATAGTTTTCAAGTCATGATTTTTGTAAGGCGCGAGATATTCATTTCGCCTAAATTCGAGAAATTCGGGCAAGAATTGCAAACACTTCCCGATGTTAAAAAAATTTGAAAAAAATCATACTTATTATAGGCACTCAAAAGACTAATTTCGCATAATAATAATTTCAAAATGTTATTAACAAATTGTTAAAAAGAAAATTGTTCATCAAAATATGCGGTGACTCAACTTTTTTTTGTATGAAAAAGATTCGTTCATTTTTCGGAATACATATGAATTTTTTCAGATTTTTATCTTTATTTTGATTTTTCTTGTTATTTACATGGAAAAATGTGCAAAAATAAAAATAAAGACAAAAATCTGAAAAAATTCATACGTATTCCGAAAAATGAACGAATTATTTTCATAAAAAAAAACTGAGTTACCGCATATTTCGATGAACAATTTTCTTTTTAACAATTTGTTAATAACATTTTGAAATTATTATTATGCGAAATTAGTCTTTTGAGTCCCTATAATGAGTATGAATTTTTTCAAATTTTTTTAACATCGGGAAGTGTTTGCAATTCTTGCCCGAATTTCTCGAATTTAGGCGAAATGAATATCTCGCGCCTTAAAAAAATCATGACTTGAAAATTATTGATCTAAACGAAAAATTTGTAAGCACTTTTTCACTTCCGTATGATATGAAGATGACGAAAAAAAATATACAAACTCCAATATATCGTATCCGTAATTTGGGGACATGAATTTATTAAGAGCCGTATTCTTTTACGTGTTAATTAAATGAGAAATCGATACATCGTTTGAGCCACCTCTAAAAATTTTTTTATCGCGCTCAAATTTTCAGACGAGTTGTTTAAAGGCACAAACAATGGTTTGAGACCATGCAATATGAAAAAAAAAAAAAAAAAAAAAATCGACACACCCTAGTAGTTATACATTTTTGCGATTTAAATACGCGTTGAAAGTAAATTCAGCGATACCAACCTCAACATATGTGCGACGTTGCCACGAGTTCTGCGGGACGTCCCAACACGCGACAGCAGACTTTATTTCGCCCAAAATAAGGTTGGCACAATAGGCATATGAGTGACTTTTCATTTCATAATTCGTCAAAATAAAATAGAAGGAAATTACATTTCGCCTTAACATCCTACACAGTGACTGAAGGACAAATGTAGAGCAATAGGCACTACAAATTTCAATTTTTTTGTAATTTATGTGAAAATTTCTAATAATCCGTTGTTTGACTAGCATGACTCGCAGATGCCTCCTTAATAGTTGTCACTTTATAGTTGACTGTACTACTACGATTTCTCTCAGTGTATGACGGCGTAATTTACTTATTGTAACATTTTTCGAAATTTTCCAGTTTTCCGGTGACGTATTTGCTTCTTTATTCGTTTCGTTCGAGTCTTTGGTAAATCCAATTTAGAAAAGATCCAAAAAATGTGTATTTCTTCCCCATGTGAAACAATATATCGTTGATTGAGTTGGTGGTCTTTTGATTTATTTTATTTTGCAATTTTTTTTTTTTTTTTTTTTTTTCAAATAAAACCAACGATATTTGTATACGCAGTTTGTTATGATTCGAAAGAATTGTATGCCTCGACAATCTAGGTTTGTAGGATATGAAAGACTGCATTATTTGTGTATAAAATTCAAGTTTTACCTGAGTATTTTACGGGTTGCAGTTGGATGAAATCGCACACTACAACAGAATATTATGGTTTTACGACGAGCACCGTAAGCACGATCGGCCCTGCGAAACCAATGCATTCGCAGAGTGTCATAAACAAGACGCTTCGTCGATCATTTCCTCACGAAATCCCCGCGAGTCTTTCCGCCAACTGCGCGCGTTAAATCGTTGAAAAAATCGAAGCCCGATCGTTTCCCGCGAAACGCCAGCAGAATTTACCATCTACGGTATAACTACCTACGGTTTCAATGCCAATATCAATAGACTGAAAGTCTCTGCATTATAAACATGCAATGAACTGCGCAGAAAATGTAAACCCTCGAACGCTTTCCATTTACCTGCACACCTGCACTTGCTATTGCAAATCCACTTCTTAAATAAAAAAGAGAAAAAAACAAATCGCGATATCCAAGCAAAGGATATCCACGTACAAACAATTTTTAATTTATTTATATCGCAACTTTTATCTTGATTTTGAAAAGTGCCGAAACTCACGATTTTATTGAAATACATAAAAAGGATGCAAAGCAGAACCTTGCACATTGCTTCCTCATTATATTTCGCTTTTTACAAAGCAACCTCTAAGAGGAAGTATGGGAATTGATTTTGGGTTCCTCATAGAGGAAGCTTTGTAAAAAGCGAAATATAATGAAGAAGTAATATGCAAGGTTCTGCTTTGCATCCTTGTTTTAAATAAATATAAATAAGCGCACACTCTCGCTTTGTGAAAATATAATAAGGACAAACGGTCCAGAAACTCCCTCGAATACTCTATCTTCTCTGTTTTTTTTTGTAGAACACGATAGAAATCGGTGGTTTCCGAAATTTCATTGGGAAGCAAGGATATGGCTAGTTTATACGACATAAATCGCTACTTTTCGCAATATAGACTGTACATCATCGCTATGAAAATATGTTATCGTTCAACATTTTTGGGCTATATTTGACGTATTTTTCTGTTAATCATGAATTTGGCACTCATTTGACTCCCAGCTCGATATTTGATACCAAAATTGGCATCGCAGAAAAAAAATCAAAAAATTCAAAAAATCAAAATCTCATAAGATTTTAACGTTTCAACCGATCTTAACTAAATTTAATAGCGATCACCGGTGTATGAAAGCTCACGTACATACCAACTTCGAGCTTAATATCTCGAAAATTAAAAGAGTTATCGCGTTAACAGACATTTTTGAAAAAATTCAAAACCGCGTAAAAAATTAATGACCATGGGGATTTTTACAAAAATTGGTATGGTCGATGAGGATTGACCCCTCTATCTATGGTGTAAATTTCAGCTCTATATCTCGAGGCGTTCCCGAGTTATAAAGGTTTACATTTTTTGAGCGTGTAACACACACACACACACACACACACACACACATACATACATAATCCAGACGCCAGAGGGGGTTCTGTGTGCCATTCGTGGTCCGCGAAATATTCTTGATGCAGATGATAGGTTTTGACCTCCTGAACACGAATATATAAGGTGTTTTGCGGAAAACCCGGTCGTTTAGTTATTAATCGCAATTGTTTATTAACAATAGAAATTGTTGTTTTTTTGAACTCGGATATTTTTTTTTTTGTGTGGTCCTGTAAATTCTGAGACGAAAAGGTCCCATACAATTTTGCTCTACAATCCATAGATTTGGAGCAATAAATTGTTGAAAGTTGCAATTAGACCAAAATTGCTCTTCTTAACAAATTAGTAGCTTCGAAAATATAAGTCGTAAAAAAAAATGTAAAGGAACTAATTTTGCCCAATGAACCGAGGAATATGAAAAAAGAAATGCGAACACGAGCAGAACAAAAAATAATTATTTATGAAGAGTCGCGAAACGATATTTTTTCTCTCATAACATACGCTCGAGCAAACGATCGAAGGAATATGAAAAAAGAAATGCGAACACGAGCAGAACAAAAAATAATTATTTATGAAGAGTCGCGAAACGATATTTTTTCTCTCTTAACATACGCTCGAGCAAACGATCGAGCGTATGTTATGAGAGAAAAAATACCGTTTCGCGACTCTTCATAAATAATTATTTTTTGTTCTGCTCGTGTTCGCATTTCTTTTTTCATATTCCTCGGTTCATTGGGCAAAATTTACATTTTTTTTTACGACTTATATTTTCGAAGCTACTAATTTGTTAAGAAGAGCAATTTTGGTCTAATTGCAACTTTCAACAATTTATTGCTCCAAATCTATGGATTGTAGAGCAAAATTGTATGGGACCTTTTCGTCTCAGAATTGACAGGACTATACAAAAAAAAAATATCCGAGTTCAAAAAAATTACAATTTCTATTGTTAATAAACAATTGCGATTAATAACTAAACGACCGGGTTTTCCGCAAAACACCTTATATATTCGTGTTCAGGAGGTCAAAACCTATCATCTGCATCAAGAATATTTCGCGGACCTCGAATGGCACACAGAACCCCCTCTGGCGTCTGGACTAACAGACATTTTTTCTAAATCACTTTTCTGGACGTTTTGGACTATTCTGAGTGTACTGACATGAAAATCTCGAAAAAAAAAAAAATTTCACGAAAACAAAGCTTCCTCTATGGGGAAGTAAAATTTGTGCAGTCAGCAATTTTTTGAAAAATTATTTTTCAATTACCATTTTTCGCTATATAAAAAAAATAAATAAAAAAGATTTATCTACCTCTAAAAGTGAAAGTGTAAAGGTCAATTGAGAGTCAACCTCTGTTAGCTATATTTAGCGTCTCGGCTCTGCAAATGCGTTAGTTAATTGACCGGATCTGAAAGATCACTAGTTTGCCATGGGTTGGCACGGTAGCTGTATAGAATTCACGTCTTCTCCCTGGCGCACCTCACCCTTTCCCCCCTTCATGTCCGTTACGGATCCAGTTATGGGTGAGCAAGAAACGACTACTTGACTGTTACGTATATACGGGATATTTCGTACCAAGTGGACCACCTCAATTTTTAAAATTTCTTTAAAGTGCCACGAACATAGTCAATTTATTTCACAATTTTAATACACACGTTTTGCTCCAAATGTAATACCGATTATTCTTTTTTTTCCTTCACTTCGGTGTATATTGAAAAATACCGATGGTATAAAAAATATGTTCAAACATAAAATTTAAGTTTTCGAATTAAATTTTTTTTCGAATTTACGATATCGTGACAACTTAATAAAAATGTATATCAACGCTTTCTGAGACAATGGAAAATTGAGGGGGACCACTCGGTATGAAATAGCCGATATCCACTCCTGGAACTTTGGACCGCGGGTTGCAGGTAACAGATATAACATGTCGACAACGAAGCTGCTACTTCCTTTTTCTTACTCTACCGCTGTTACTTTTGCAATTGTCAGTGGAAGAACAACCAAGAGGACCAACTTTTTCCACCAGTCAGCTCTCGCTACTGGAGGCAACGCCGAAAGATGTCTTTTCTTCTTCCCAACTGAGATTTGCTGCTTCTTTTACACTTTTATTTTCCTCCCAACCACCGACCGACCGATCCTTCAAGTCGGACACGTGTTATGAACTTCTGTGCCGTGCTGACGATCTCCTCTCTCTCCCTGTCTTACCGATGGATCGAGCTTTGTAACCGTAACTTAAAAAAGTATATAAAAAAAAGGATGCAAAGTAGAACCTTGCACATTGCTTCCTCATTCTTTTTCGCTTTTTACAAAACCGCGAAGTTTCTTTATTTTATTTTTGGCTTCCTCACAGAGGAAGCTTTGCGAAAGATGAAAATTATTGACGAAGTTGATGATTTTTGACGTTTTACGAAATCCAGAGCGACACGAATAAATTTTTAAAAAATTCAAAATCACGTAAAATCCGAACTGCTTTATCGATCATCACCAAATTTGGTACGTAGTAGGGCTAAATGTTATTTTTCCTGTGTAGAAAATTTCAGTCGATTAGTTGAAATTTTATCTGAATTAGAGCAAAACGAAAATTTTTCGAAAAATTCAAAATCTCATAAAAACCGAACCGCTTTACCGATTTGGCCCAAATTCAATACCAAAGGTCGTATCACTTTGTTCTATTTTAATACAAAGTTTCAACCCGGTAGCTAAAAATTCCTTCGAGCTAGAGCATTTACGTAATTTTTTCAAAATTTCAAGAATTTTATACAGATGAAAGATTAAGCGATTTTTGTAAAATTTATACCAATTGAATGTTAGCCAGTACTGTATATGTTGTTGAAATTTTAACTGAGTCGGTCGAATACTTTAGAAGATAGTTCTATAAATTTCGTAAAAATCACGAAAAAAAAAAATTTCATGAAAACAAAGCTTCCTCTCTGAGGAAGCAAAAAGATATTTGTTTGATGAGCTTGCAAACTATTACGGGTGCAAAATCGATCGAAGAAGCCATTTTCCGATCGGTACTACAGAATTAAAGTTTCATTGAAATTTAAAACTATTGTTAAAACATTCTTTGTCAGCGAAAACTTTTTGTTGGTTTTGCACGGAAATTATTGTTTTTTTTCCCGATTTTTTAAGTACGAAACAAATCCTCCTTTAAAAAGTTCATGAGTAACGGAAAGCATTGTCATCGTTTTTTATTCGTCCTGTGATTGGTTGCTAGGAAGGTCCGTGGTAAATATTTTGTATAAATAGTGCATTTCTATTTTACGACATATCCGTTGTCGTTTCTATTAAAAATGGTAGATTTTTACAACATTTTTTTTCACTTCTAATTTTGCATTAACAATACAACGAATTGTTTATATTTTTAATTCAGCAAATTTACAAAAAAAGTCAGATTTTCCAAAATAACTTTAGTTTCGGGTGCTACTGCGGGTTTTGGAACTACATTGCACGTAAATGTAGTTCCAAAAAATGAACTTTTATTACGCAACATGACGGAACACTTTAAAGCAAAACGTTCCATCCCCTTTAATTTCTCAAGAGATTTCTTTGAAAATCCCTGAAATAGAATTTTACTTTATATGCAATTACACGGAGAGAAATTTCTGTGTTGTGACAACATAAAACGACGACAACAAAAATCGTTACATTAGGCTGACAAATCGGTTTTGCTATACTAACAAATCTTTTTGTTGGGCCGAGCAATTTTTTTGTTAGTCTAACGTAACGATTTTTTTTTGTTCCCATTTTATGTTGTCACAACACAGAAATTTCTCCCCGTGTATTTATTTATTTATTTATTATTTCATTGAACGGGACAATCCCTTGACAAAAATATTGTGACGACGGCCAAGCAGGCCGAGAATACAAAAAATAGTTACAATATAAATAAAACAAACATGTAAAGACCGAAATAACTAAGGAGTAGAACGTAGATTATAACCAAAATAGTTAAGCATCCTGCATGTCAATATAGTTGCTAAGGTCCCGCAAAAATGACGAAAATGGCCAACAAAAAAAAATCAATAAATCCAGCTGCAACATTACCATTATTATTGATTAAGGCAACGACGTTTGAATACTTCTTGAACATCCGATGCTCTGTCATAAGATTGGCCTTAAGGTAGTTCTGTCGCTTCACGCTCACTTCGCATAAGTTTCCGAAAAATGAGAGCGAATTGCAAACACTTCTTGATGATATAAAAATCTGAAAAAAATCATGCATATTTAAGATACTTAATACATTATTTCGACATAATAATCATTCCAAAATGTTATTAACAAATTGATGAAAAATAAAAATGTTCAACAAATCTTCCGACAACCTAATTTTTTTGTTTCGATGAAAATGATTCGTTCATTTTTCTGAATACGTATGAATTTCTTCAAATTTTTTTCTTTGCTTTGAATTTTGTGATTTTTTCCATGTAAAAAATCGAAAAATTCAAAGCAAAGAAAAAAATTTGAAAAAATTCATACGTACTCAGAAAAATGAACAAATCATTTTCACCGAATCAAAAAAATTAAGTTGTCGGAATATTTGTTAAACAATTTTATTTTTCATCAATTTGTTAATAACATTTTGGAATCATTATTATGCCGAATTAATGTCTTCAGCATCTTTAATATGCATAATTTTTTACAGATTTTTATATCATCGAGAAGTGTTTGCAATTCGCTCTCATTTTTCGGAAACTTATGCGAAGTGAGCGTGAAGCGACATAACTACCTTAAAATTAGCCTTGGGAGAAGAGAGATTGCCACAAAAGTACGAGCCAATACGATACTCAATGCAAAGTACCGAGAGACAGATACAAAGGAACGGTAAGGAGGTTACCGCGATTTTACGAACATTCCACAGCAAACGGCGGGAGAGTGTGGAATTCGGTCGTAGGGGGACATAATAGCAGTAGCAACTACTATCCCTGCAGCGAGAGCAACAGCATGTGAGGTTTCCTCAAATTCCCCACTCGTGAGTCCGAATGTGTCTGTATGGGCTGAGTCTGCGTATACTCGATTCATCGCGTTGTACATATTTTATGGGGAAAGAGGTGTATGTACTACTACCGGAGAGAGGGAACGAGACTCGCGCGCCGAAGCAACGGTACTCGTAGAATCATGCTGAACGTATTGCATACGTTTACGTACCACCGACTAACATCGACTCTCTTCCGGCGTACACGTCTTCGTCACAGTATATTTCTCCACATATACTATGCACAAGAGCTCCTCGTGTCTCTCTACACCTCAACGTGTCGGATTATGTGAGAGGCTTTAAAAATATCACTGATACTTTAAAAAGGTGACGACACACTCGTGGACCTTGCGGTTTTCGAACGAATTATAACATTGTATGGTTGTGGTCCGAGATTGCTTAATTTTTTTCTTCAGTTTTTTAAATCCGATTTCTTTTTCTATTTAGAACTTTGTGAAACTTCAAATTATTAATTATTAATTGATAATTTGAAGTTTCGCAAAGTTTATAATTACGCAAAATTAATAATTACGCGTGATTTTGAGAAAAAATCAAGTACAAGGAAAAAAATGTTTACCTAAGTAAAAATGTCTGAGTTTGTTTTTTAAAAAATGTGGTTTTTGAAAACTTGGATCATAATGTTAATTAAGAGGACTGATTGAGGGTTGGGAATTTTTGCAGTAAAAATATGGAGTATTATTATAATTGTAATTAATGTTTAAGACTTCTTGTTAATAGAAAAATAAAAATAAAAAGACAGTTTTTTTTTTGGCGAAGCCTGTGTAAGATTTTGAAACGAACACTTTTCGGAATGTAGGTGTATGACGGACGGTGGATTTTCATAGCAACCGGCGACTAAAGCCGATGTTTTGAAAGACCGAAAAGCGGCGTATTACAAGAGGGTCTCTTTCAAATTGCCATGCCAACATTCGAATCGCGATATTCGAGAAATCTCGGATTTTCGCGATTTCAATATTGTCAGTTCTTTTGTAACGGAGGCCACGAGACCGCAAGCCGTTTTCGGAGGAACTCGGATGGTTTTTGTATGGGGCGGGAAGATCGATACCGCTCGTCTACCATCCCTATGAATAGACTTGGTTTCCAACCAATTTAAAAATAGATTTCGATATTAGAGCTTGAAACAGAGGTCGAATATTTTTATACCATATTCTTCAATTTTTTCGATCAACTCTCCATCCTCGGTAATTTAGTAGAACTACCGGATGAAAATAAAATTTCATCGTTGCTATTGAACATCAAAACAAAGTAGAACCTTGCACATTACTTCCTCATTATTTTTCGCTTTTTACAAAACTACACTCAGAAAAAAGCTTGGTTAGGATTACCAAAAAATTGGTGAAAAATGTTATCAAGAAAACTTGGTGGGCACAACCAAGTTATTGACTAACATAACCAAGTTATTAGCCAACATAACCAAGAATTTGGTAAGACAACCAAGTATTTAGTACGCCTAATCAATAACTTGGTTGCGCTTACCAAATTTTTCTTGGTAAAATTTTTAACCAAAATCTTAGTAAGCCCAAACAAGCCTTTTTCTCCGTGTACCTCTATGAGGAAGTATGTTATTAATTTTTGGCTTCCTCATAGAGGAAGCTTTGTAAAAAGCGAAAAATAATGAGGAAGCAATGTGCAAGGTTCAACTTTGCATCCTTGTTTTAATTAGATAAATAAACATGTTGTGAATTCACTTTTTCTATTTCGTTATTCCGTTATTTCGTTATTATTAGAGCGTTTCCGAAAGTGAATGTGATAACGTATATTTTTAAAAATAATTCAACATTCCATAAAATCAAAAATTTTATAGCGTTCATCACTAAATTATACATATATAATGGCTGAATATTGTTTCATTTATATACTAAATTTGAGCTCGCTATCTCAAGTTTTGCAAAAGTTACCCCAAGTAAAAAAATTATATATAGTCCGACATATGGAATTGGGCATATATAGTCTGTATATAATCTCTATATACAATCTATATGCAATTTATATATAAGATCACCTGTAAAGTTGGGTTTATGTATAAATTGTATATAAATTTTATATAGATTTTATAAAAACTATATATGCCCAATTCTATGTTTAAAACTATATATATTTTTTATATACTCTATATATAATTTTTTTACTTGGGACAATAGAGCGATAATATCAATTTTTTGAAAAATTCAAAATTCCATAAAATTTGAACCACTTTACCGATTCGAGCCAAATTCAATACCAAACAGCATTGAGTGCACCTGCTCTTATAACCAACTATTTAGCAAAATAGACTAAATTTTACGAAAGTTAGAGCGCGCACCTCCCTTTTTAAAAAAATTCAAAACGGCATAAAATCGAAATTTTCGCACACATTTTGTCGAAAATTGCTACAGTTGAAGAGGGTCTACTGCTACACTTGTGTGCCAAATTTGAGCTCGATATACAAAACGGTTCTTGAGTTATCGGCATTCGAATTTTCAGAGTTGTATACATACACACACACATACATACGGACATTTTTCTGGACGTTTTGGACAATTCTAAGTGTCCTGACATAAAAATCTCGAAAATTTTTTTTTCATGAGAACAAAGTTTCCGTTATGAGGAAGCAAAATGTTTTCGGCACTCAATGCTCTTTGGTATTGAATCTGGCTCGAATTGGTAAAGTGGTTCAGATTTTATAGAATTTTGAATTTTTCAAAAAATTGACATTATCGCTCTATTGTAACTTTTGCAAAACTTGAAATAGCGAGTTCAAATTTTGTATATAAATGAAACAATATTCAGCCATTATATATGTATAATTTAGTGACAAACGGTATGAAATTTGTGATTTTATGGAATGTTGAATTATTTTTAATAATATACGTTATCATATTTACTATCGAAAACGCTCTAATAATAACGAAATAACGGAATAACGAAATCTTTATTTATCTAATTTTTTTTTTATGAGGTCTTTTTGGCTATCCGGTCGAGGAGTTTTTGATAAAAAAAATGTTCTCATAAAGTATGTTTGATCAAGATCTGTTGTTTCAACTACAATAAATGATGTCGCAAGGAAAAAGTCGATAGCAATTAAGCACTAAAGCTACGTACTGTATTTTCCGGACCAGCAGCTACCGCATATAAGTCCGACCTTGCCACCCATGTTGAGTAACGGTGCACGGAGTTTGTCCGCTTTGTTTTTTTTCTCACCAACCCCTACGATATCGTAAAAGTACGTTTGTACTTTTGACTAAGCCACGCGGTACACCTATCAAGT
This sequence comes from Ephialtes manifestator, assembly GCA_963970395.1. NCBI lineage: Eukaryota > Metazoa > Arthropoda > Insecta > Hymenoptera > Ichneumonidae > Ephialtes > Ephialtes manifestator. The sequence continues at coordinate 27,869,833 of OZ019973.1, read as the reverse complement.
CGTGCACTTGTTATTCTCACGCTGGTTGGTATGTTCTCGAGTCACAGAAGAGATACACGTGACGCGGCGGCAACGACGACGACACAGTAGGATGTATTCCAATCACATCGCGTTCACTTGTTGAGGCGCTTCGTGCGCGCACATGTGTATATTACAGAAGCGTTTGACACTTAACCGGCGACGGCGTCAGCGCCGCACCGATATTCCACGAGAAACACTCTCATTCGCTTCCGGTTTTTAGAACGAGCAAACAATCGCGTCAAAGGCAGGCGTTGTCAGCGACGAACCCACTGTGCCACTACTGTGCCAGAGAACACTTCTGTGCGAGTGTTGATTCGGCCGGCTCGCCTCGATGTAAACAGCCAACAGACCGAACCAACGGTTTCTCCCCCGCCACCTTTGTCCTCTCCACCACCACGACTGGTTCTTTACTGCTGCTGCTGCTGCTGCTGCTTGTGTATCGCGTTTCTCTCGCGAAGCAAACGTCCCCGTTGCCGGTGCTGCTGCAACTCGACGCACGCTCTTTGCTCGACACTTTGCCACGTGGACTCTCTGTTAGTCCCTCGACCTCCTCGTACTACTTCTTCTGCAGCAGCCCAGCTGTGTAATTACCTTCTAGAATTCAGTACTCGATGCCACGTCTCTTAAAGTACCTTTGCAATGTTTTTTCCGGGCTGAACAATTTTTCGTTCTCTTTGACCTCTGACGCGAACTGGCGAAAGGTCAAATGTCGGTTTTGTAATCGTTCTTTTAAATTACAATTAATAAACTACTTTTTTATCGTAATATTTCCTTAATTGAGAATGAATCTTTTATCGGTTTATGACTTTTTTTATATTTTTATAATTACCGTCATTCTGAAGGAAAGATAAAAATACATCATGGTTATATTGCCACGTGGACGTGTACTTTTTGTGCGACGCTTTTTCGCTGTATCGCAGAGCTTTTCTATGCTGGACTCTTCGTTATTTATTTTTTTGTAATTCTCAGTAAGAGGACGCAAAACATTTAAGAATCGACCGATAAATTTTTTGTTTTTTTTTGCGAGGGCCGCAGCTCTTCTCATTTACTTCCTAGAATTCAGTAATTGACGTCTTGGCCTTCCAAGTACCTTGGTTGCTTTTTCTGCACAACGCAATCTTTAGCTTCCGAGTCGAAATTACAAACTCTACCTTTATTCTTTTTTTGTTTTGTTGCAATATTCTGTTCTGCCAACTTTTTTTTTTCTGGCAGCATTTTTTTTCATCCATACATAGCAATTATATATCAACTTTGTTTGGTTGAGAATAAAGTTTGTACAGGTGAACGAACTTAATATATTTCCATGAATATATTCATTGTGCGAAAAAAATATTTAGCCGCCACGTGAGAACGTTGTAGTTGTTTCCATTATTTTACACTCCTTTTCTATAGTTTCTTGGTTATTTGATCGTAATTCGCTGATAAATCGATCGATAAATTTTCGTGGTCTTTTTTGTGAAGCTTTAATAGAGTATCGAAAAGACGTATGAGATGAGATTTTCTGACAACTTTTTTTTTTCTGGCAGCATTTTTTTTCATCCATACATAGCAATTATATATCAACTTTGTTTGGTTGAGAGTAAAGTTTGTACAGGTGAACGAACTTAATATATTTCTATGAATATATTTAATGTGAGAAAAAAATATTTCGCCGCCACGTGAGAACGTTGTAGTTGTTTACATTATTTTATACTCCTTTTCTATAGTTTCTTGGTTATTTGATCGTAATTCGCTGATAAATCGATCGATAAATTTTCGTGGTCTTTTTTATGAGGCTTTAATAGAGTAGCGAAAAGACGTATGAGATGAGATTTTCTGACAACTTTTTTTTTTCTGGCAGCATTTTTTTTCATCCATACATAGCAATTATATATCAACTTTGTTTGGTTGAGAGTAAAGTTTGTACAGGTGAACGAACTTAATATATTTCTATGAATATATTTAATGTGAGAAAAAAATATTTCGCCGCCACGTGAGAACGTTGTAGTTGTTTACATTATTTTACACTCCTTTTCTATAGTTTCTTGGTTATTTTATCATAATTCGCTGATAAATCGATCGATAAATTTTCGTGGTCTTTTTTGTGAAGCTTTAATAGAGTAGCGAAAAGACGTATGAGATGAGATTTTCTGACAACTTTTTTTTTTCTGGCAGCATTTTTTTTCATCCATACATAGCAATTATATATCAACTTTGTTTGGTTGAGAATAAAGTTTGTACAGGTGAACGAACTTAATATATTTCCATGAATATATTCATTGTGAGAAAAAAATATTCCGCCGCTACGTGAAAACGTTGTAGATGTTTACATTATTTTACACTCCTTTTCTATAGTTTCTTGGTTATTTGATCGTAATTCGCTGATAAATCGATCGATAAATTTTCGTGGTCTTTTTTGTGAAGCTTTAATAGAGTATCGAAAAGACGTATGAGATGAGATTTTCTGACAACTTTTTTTTTTCTGGCAGCATTTTTTTTCATCCATACATAGTAATTATATATCAACTTTGTTTGGTTGAGAATAAAGTTTGTACAGGTGAACGAACTTAATATGAATATATTTAATGTCAGAATATATTTAATGAATATATTTAATGTCAGAAAAAAATATTTAATCGCCACGTGAGAACGTTGTAGTTGTTTACATTATTTTACACTCCTTTTCTATAGTTTCTTGGTTATTTTATCGTAATTCGCTGATAAATCGATCGATAAATTTTCGTGGTCTTTTTTGTGAGGCTTTATAGAGTTCCGAAAAGACGTATGAGATGTTATTTGATCTTTAGTGCACGTAGCCAGACACAAAGGACACACAGACAGTCGATGCTGGGCATTGAATGCGTTATAGCTTAAACCGAGAGATATATAGCTTAAAGCGCGCTCTACTCGATCAATACCCGGCGCGAGTGAGAGCCGCAAGTTTATCGGTTTATTCAATTAGTACCACTGCGTCTGCAATCAAGCGTTCTTCACGCTCATAACGTTATCTCGAATCGTTATGCCTTTTTATCGACCTTTTCTCCAAAGTTTCTTGAGCTTTTCGCACATTTCTCACTCTTCCTTTTTATATTTATGTTTATGTTTTAATATCTCAATAAAACATCTATTTTTCACATTTCGATCATTTTCTCTATCATTATTTTTTCAAATGATATTTACCAATGTTTTTCTTCCTTTTCCAGATATTTTGGAGAAAATTCGAATTTCTTTTGTTTATTTGACGATAAAATGGTGGAATCGTTGAAATATCCGTTGGCGTTCGATGAAAACTTGTTTGGATCGTTAGCCACGTGCGTTCTCGTTAGCCTCATTGCTCTCGACTGTTCCGTGCTTAGAATTCGATTGCTATACTTTCCCACCGGCTTCGGAGCTCTATACGCAGCAGCAACTGGTGCTATTGGTGAACCATAAACTCTTGAATTCAACGAACGTCGATTAACTCGTTAACGAACGTTCGCCGCAGTTATAACGACACTTGAACATTATTTACGGAAAATCGTTTACGAGAACTTGATGCATAAAACTTTCAATTGAAAAATCGTTTCATCAATTACAATTTGCTGTCGTTATCCACAAACAGCTTTTATCTTTAAATTTGTCATTTACAGTTAAATTGCTGCAATTAATCAGGCACGTCAAAATTATTTGTAATTTATGTATTTACGTTCACTCGGCAATTTATGTACTACGTTCGTTCGTATTTATATTTCGATACAAAATTTCATTTTAATTACGATTTGTCGTCAGTTTTATACAAAAATATTACTTTTCACTGTTTAAATTTTTATGAAAATTATTATATTGCTTTATTGACTTTTTAAAAAAATTCAGTCACAGATTTACAACTTTTTGAGATTGAGAAGAAATCACGAATACTTGTTGAATGGCAAAATCGAATTTTTCACTCGTCAGTTTTCGAAAAATCTTCTGGCGATTCATGGAGTTTTATCGAGGCAAAGATTGATAAATATCTTTTTGATCAAGATTGAGAATATATGAAAACTATGTGACGCTAACCGATCGTATGGTGTCGCACCGAGCAGCGCCAACGGCTGACTGGCTCCGCGTTGACTCGCAACGCGAGGCTCGACCTCTTCTTTCTCGTCGGAGAGTAGGTATACCTTGCCTGCCAGTGTATAGTTGGCTTTCCGCGTGCACTGATTCTACTGACTATCGTACCACGAGGCTGTCACCCTCGGTGCACAGCGCTCATCGTACTACGTTCAACGTGGGCTCTTAGCTCTAGGACTAACGTCGACATTCTGCTTCCTCCACCACCGTCACCATCACCATCACCATCACCACCACCACCATCACCATCACGACATCCGTCACTCGCTTCTCGCGACGTTCCTCGTTTGTCCTTCTCTCCAGATACTGTCATCAACCATGTGCATACTATTATCTTTATTACTACTATACAGCATCTCATCCTTCAGGAATACCATACGCACAATCGCTGCATTATACACTATAGAAACTTGCATAAGATAATCCTAACTATCGGCTGCACGGTTTCGTACAACTTGACACGTTGTTTAAATCACACGTTCACTGTTAAAAATATTTTGAAAATTAATATATGTATTGGAAGCAGAGTTGTAAATCCCCATTAATTCATGAGATATAGTTTACAGTACAATTTGTTTTGTAATTATGATTTTGTAATAATAATATGTAGTGATTATAAAATAGAGTGTAAACATTTGAATAGCTGAAAAAAATACTAATTTTCGATTTAATATTGCAAGATATAGTGGAAAAAATAAGTAATGCATTACTTTCTTAAGGAGAGGGAGTCAGGTAAAAAAAAATTGATTTTCGAAATTCAATATCCTCCAAATCCTATTGCCTATACAAATGCCCAACGTACTATATTGTTGGTACTCGATGAAAGGATTTTTTACTGTTGTCTGACTTGCATATGATTTTCAATATTTTCTTAAGCAAAGTTCTTAGGTTTTCCATTCTGCGCATGATTCAGATCAAACTACTAGGCAGATTGGAATGGTTGACGTCTCATTTTCTTCTTCATGAAAAGATACACCGGCTAAATGGAGCAAACTATTTTTTTTTTATTCTGAAAGCAACGTTAATCACTGATTTAGAAAATAGCATAAAATTTATTTATTAATAATTATGTCACTTAAAAAATATTACCTTTTATTAACATTTGCTCCATTTAGCCGGTGTATCTTTTCATGAAGAAGAAAATGAGACGTCAACCATTTCAATCTGCTTAGTAGTTTGATCTGAATCATGCGCAGAATGGAAAACCTAAGAACTTTGCTTAAGATAATATTGAAAAGCACATGCAAGTCAGACGACAGTAAAAAATCCTTTCGTCGAATACCAACAATATAATGCGTTGAGCATTTTTATATGCAATAAGATTTGGATGATATTGAATTTCCAAAATCAATTTTTTTGACCTGACTCCCTCCCCTTAAATCACACGTTCACTATTAAAAATATTTTGAAAATTAATATATGTATTGGAAGCAGAGTTGTAAATCCCCATTAATTCATGAGATATAGTTTACAGTACAATTTGTTTTGTAATTATGATTTCGTAATAATAATAATATGTAGTGATTATAAAATAGAGTGTAAACATTTGAATAGCTGAAAAAAATACTAATTTTCGCTTTAATATTGCAAGATATAGTGGAAAAAATGGAAGAAATAAGTAATGCATTACTTATTTTGTTCCATTTTTTTGAAAGGATGAATTTTTATTGTAAAATAATAATTTTTGCAGCCATTCCAAAGTTTATTCATCGTATTACAATCGCTACATGTTATTATTATAAAATCATAATTATAGAGCTGATCGTATCATTATTATTATTTCTATAAGTATTAGGCATTTACAACTCTGATTGGAAGTTCTTTTGCAGATACAGTATATTAAATTTCATTAAATTTCATTTAATATACAGATATGTTGTAAAATTCGGATAATTATATTATAAACACAACTTTTACGAGGTGTTCAGCATACTGTATATTAATTTTACAATATTTTTTTTGTATATTAATTAATATTTGTATATTAAATTTAATATACGCGTATCCGCAAAAAAACTTCCAATACTTTATATTAATATTCATACAAAAATTTTTAACAGTGTTTGCAATTAAAAGTTTTATTCGCTTGGAATTTGAGGACGTTGGGAAAGAAGAAAGGATCAACAAACTATTTTTTTTTGTTTATCTTCAAAGAAGATTTATCCATTATATTAATAAAACACCATAAAATTTATTCATTTATGCTAATGTAGTTTATAAATTATTAGTTTTTTAAAAAATGAATGCTCCGTTTAGTCAGTGAATCTCCTGATGGATAAGAAAATGAAAACTCACGGAGGCAAATGAACCGAAGAGTTTAGTCAGCATGACGCGCAGATTGAAAAAAAAAACAATTTAAAATTATGCTTAAGAGAAAATGAAAAGATATGCATAACTCTACCAGAAGGAAAAATCCCTTCATTGAGTAGCAACAATGTAGTTTATACAAATTAGGAAATGGATGCTATTGAACTTGTAATTTGAATAACGCAGAGCCCCGCAGGCCTTAAGGGGAGGGCGTCAGGTAAAAAAAAAATGATTTTGGAAATTCAATATCATCCAAATTTTATTGCATATAAAAATGGCCAACGCACTATATTGTTGGTACTCGATTAAAGGATTTTTTACTGTCGTCTGACTTGCATATGCTTTTCAATATTATCTTAAGCAAAGTTCTTAGGTTTTCCATTCTGCACATGATTCAGATCAAACCACCAGGCAGATTAGAATGGTTGACGTCTCATTTTCTTCTTCATGAAAAGATACAAAGGCTAAATGGAGCAAATGTTAATAAAATCTAATATTTTTTAAGTAACATAATTATTAATAAATAAATTTTATGCTATTTTCTAAATCAGTGATTAACTTTGCTTTCAGAATGAAGAAAAAATAGTTTGCTCCATTTAGCCGGTGTATCTTTTCATGAAGAAGAAAATGAGCCGTCAACCATTCCAATCTGCCTAGTAGTTTGATCTGAATCATGCGTAGAATGGAAAACCTAAGAACTTTGCTTAAGATAATATTGAAAACCATATGAAAGTCAGACGACAATCTAAAAAATCCTTTCATCAAGCACCAACAATACAGTGCGTTGGGCATTTTTTCATGCAATAGGATTTGGATGATATTGAATTTCTAAAATCAATTTTTTTGACCTGACTCACTCCCCTTAAGTCTCTAGAAACGATATCAAAGAAAATATGCGTGAATTAAGAGCAGCGCGGCCATTGATTGGACTGTTTCTATTTCTTTCGCTCGCTGCTGTCGACTGTAATTTTCCAGCATAGGTACAAGCCTGTCATTCGGGCTGCGGGCAGGATGGCAGGAAAGGCAGGGAAGGCAGGGAAGGCAGGGAAGGCAGGCGGGCAGGCAGGCAGCGAGTGAACGGCTGCTGGGCTCCACTGCGCCATCAGTCAGGAGCCCCGTCCGTCGACTCTCGAGACAGGTCATCAACTATGTATGCTATGTAGGCTTCAATGTATACGTGTAGCACCATAGTACATACTCCTTTATACTGATAAACGAACATAGAGAGTGCAAACGAATGTACAGAGTATAGCAAACTACGACCGGGCACATACACTGCGACCTCTCTATCGCTTGTATTTATTCTGTAATGCACAAACAATAGCTCATTCTTCTAATGACGTAATTACAGCCGCTAAGCCTTAAACATTTACGCTGTAAACAAAATCTTCTTGAAATTTAATGGAATTGGAATTTTTTATGCATAAACTAGTATATTGTATTTAGTATGCAAGTGTAATATAAGTTATTGCACTTGCATACTATTGCAAATATATTTTGCAATAGTATGCAAGTGATTAATATTTAATAAGCAATATAAGTAATATTTTTATAAGCAAAAACTATTTGCAATATAAAATTAATGTATGGTACAACAAATTCAATAATTTACTTAAATTTTACAGTAAAAGTACCTGAATTTTAATAATTTCCTTTAATTTTATCGCAAAAGTACATTAAATTTAAATGACAAGTTTATGTATAAAAACTTCCAGTCTTTTCTAACAGTGTAGTTCTTAAAACGTGTCACGTGTCTATTGGAAAAATAGCTAATTACTAAAATACTAGTATGAAATTCGAATTATCGATGAAATATTAATCGGCCATATTGGGAATTAACACAGATATCTACTATTGTCAGGAATAGAAAATCCAAAGTCTCACTTTAGTCTCGGTTAATTGAATAATCCATCGAGTCAATACTCGGAGGAAAAGCTCGGTGTTGCACTTTGGAGTGACAGATATATCGTTTCCTCTTGGTTAATAGGTCAGGAGGTGGGAGGTGGGAGGTGGAAGGTTGGGGGTCGTCAGAGCAAAGTGGAATTATCCGGCTGTCAGTTATACCTCAGTTACTTGCCACTGGTGAAGCTATAAGTAGAGATAGACAGCGTACATTGATACGCACTTGGAGAATGTGTCTGAATGTTAAGGGAGCTTTCGCTATGTTCCACGCCTCGCGAATGTCCTGTCGAACTAACCGTTGACTATTTAATGAGCCTTTCGTCAACGATCGATGGCCCGACGCTAAACTTATCTCCTCTTCTTATTCTTATATAGGTAGTAGAATCCCTTTATTTTATGCACGAGTCGAAACGAGAAGACCATAGAATCGAAACCCTCCAGGCTCTTATAACGCCTCAGATATGCAATAACTAAATTTACATTTTTGTACTTTTTACTTCAATTACTTTTTCTCAACGAACAATTACAATTTTTTATCGTTATTGTTCCAGTTTAACCAATAATTTACGTACTTTTCTTTTCATCAAATCACAAATTTACTAAAATTAAGAATAATACAGTATACTGACATTTTTTAAATTTGTAATTCAAAGTTTTTCTCCAATAAATTTGTCCAGCTCTAGGTTTTTCATTTTACAGAGTATTTGACATTTTCTAGTTTAATAAATAACAAATAAAAATGCAAAGTAGAACTTTGCACATTGCTTTCTCATTCATTTTCACCTTTCGCAACGCCGTCTCTATGAGGAAGTTTCTGTATTTTATTGTTGGCTTCCTCATAGAGGAAGCTTTGCGAAAGATGAAAATTATTGACGAAGCAATGTGCAAAGTTCTACTTTGCATCCTTATTTTAAATACAAATTAAAGAAGTACGAAAACAAAAATTTTCATAAATTTAAAATTCTATAAAATCTAAACCGCTTTATGTATTTCGCTTAAATTCAATATCGAGCGTCATTTTTCATTGCTTTATTCGTCAAAAACTATTTGAGCTCATTACCTAAAAAATTGTGGCAGCTAGAGAACATACAGAGATTTTTTGAAAAATTCAATGTCTTATAAAATCTGAACCACTTTAATAATCTTCACCAAATTCGATATCTACTACAACTGGATGTTCATTTTATCTTGCAAAAGATTTGAGCAGGTTTGGTCGAACTTAATTTAAATAAGAACGAAAACAAAATTTTTTCGAAAATTCAAAATTTCATAAAATCTAAACCGCTTTATGTATTTCGCTTAAATTCAATACCGAGCGTCATTTTTCATTGATTTATTCGTCAAAAACTATTTGAGCTCATTATCTAAAAAATTGTGGCAGCTAGAGAACATACAGAGATTTTTTGAAAAATTCAATGTCTTATAAAATATGAACCACTTCACCAATTTTCACCAAATTCGATATCTATTACAACTGGATGTTAATTTTACCTTGCAAAAGATTTGAGCAGGTTTGGTCGAACTTAATTTGAATAAGAAGGAAAACAAAATTTTTTCGAAAATTCAAAATTTTATAAAATTTGAACCGCTTTATGTATTTTGCTTAAATTCAATACCGAGCGTCATTTTTCATTGCTTTATTTGTCAAAAACTATTTGAGCTCATTATCTAAAAAATTGTGGCAGCTAGAGAACATACAGAGATTTTTTGAAAAACTCAATGTCTTATAAAATCTGAACCACTTTACCAATTTTCACCAAATTCGATATCTACTACAACTGGATGTTCATTTTACCTTGCAAAAGATTTGAGCAAGTTTGATCGAACTTAATTTGAATAAGAATGAAAACAATTTTTTTTTGAAAATTCAAAATTTTATAAAATCTAAACCGCTTTATGTATTTGGCTTAAATTCAATACCGAGCGTCATTTTTCATTACGTTATTCGTCAAAAACTATTTGAGCTCATTATCTAAAAAATTGTGGCAGCTGGAGAACATACAGAAATTTTTTGAAAAATTCAATGTCTTATAAAATCTGAACCACTTTACCAATCTTCACCAAATTCGATATCTACTACAACTGGATGTTAATTTTACCTTCGAAAAGATTTAAGCAGGTTTGGTCGAATTTAATTTGAATAAGAACGAAAACAAATTTTTTTCGAAAATTCAAGATTTCATAAAATCTAAACCGCTTTATGTATTTCGCTTAAATTCAATACCGAGCGTCATTTTTCATTGCGTTATTCGTCAAAAACTATTTGAGCTCATTATCTAAAAAATTGTGGCAGCTGGAGAACATACAGAAATTTTTTGAAAAATTCAATGTCTTATAAAATCTGAACCACTTTACCAATCTTCACCAAATTCGATATCTACTACAACTGGTTGTTAATTTTATCTTGCAAAAGATTTGAGCAGATTTGGTCGAACTTAATTTGAATAAGAACGAAAACAAAATTTTTTCGAAAATTCAAGATTTCATAAAATCTAAACCGCTTTATGTATTTCGCTTAAATTCAATACCAAGCGTCATTTTTCATTGCTTTATTCGTCAAAAACTATTTGAGCTCATTATCTAAAAAATTGTGGCAGCTAGAGAACATACAGAGATTTTTTTAAAAATTCAATGTCTTATAAAATCTGAACCACTTTACGAATCTTCAGCAAATTCGATATCTACTACAACTGGATGTTAATTTTACCTTGCAAAAGATTTGAGCAGGTTTGGTCGAACTTAACTTGAATAAGAACGAAAACAAAATTTTTTCGAAACTTCAAAATTTCATAAAATCTAAACCGCTTTATGGATTTCGCTCAAATTCAATACCGACCTTCATTTTTCATTTCTCTATTTGTCTAGAACTTTTTAGCTCATTAGCTGAAAAATTGCGGAAGCTAGAGAACATACAAACATTTTTCGAAAAATTGAAAGGCTTATAAAAACTTATTTTTTTTTTCAATTTTTTCGAAAATGTATATATAGAAAGGGGCGTTGCTCCTCTACGAGCGTGCCAAATTTCAGCTTGTTTGTTAAAGCTGTTTTCGAGATACAGCGGTTTGAATTTTGCAAGCGTGCCACACACACACATACATACATACATCCGGACATTTTTTGTAAACCACTTTTCTCGATGTTTTGGACAATTCTGAGTGTCCTGACATGAAAATCTCGGAAATTCTTTTTTACGAAAACAAAGCTTCCTCTTTGAGGAAGCAAAATTAGCCGATTCGTCTGTAAAATGATCAAAGGATCTTTGTCGGTAAACTGGAAATTAGTAATATCGAGGTCCGAGTGCATGTGCAGCCCTAAGGCGATTGGATCCATCGTATGTATCAGATATGCGATATGGAAGCATCAAGATGCTTGAGATATCGAGTTGGCCTCACCTGTCTCTATACAGTGCTAGAGACGTCATAGCTTCTGGTCTATATCATAGCCACACGTAAGCCATAACACATACAATTTGCTGCACCGAGTGTTGTTGAACCTTGCTCGGAGTGCGCTTAACGTAGAGCCAGAGCGAACCCTCCATCTCATGACCTTATGGTTAATAAACACATTGCGCATATTCGCACGGCTACCCCGGAAGGTGCATGCCAACTTTTCTATCTAAATCATTCACGTTGGAAAAAATTCTTTCAAAGTCTTGGCGAGCCATACATCAGGGCTTTACCCTGTTGCTTTACCCGGAGAAAATATATCGTTGAAAATTTCTCAAAAATTTCTTCTTTTTTTCTGTGCCGCTCGAAGAAAATGAAGACTTTAAAAGAACCTATTTTCTTACCTCAATATGTATAAACATCTCTGATATTTTTTATTCTTTTCACTTTGTTTTCGAATATTATTCCGAAGGAATTAAATTGATATGTAAAATTTTCCGATCTTGTCTGTAAAATATGTAGATATTTGGAAAGAACTCAAGTTGGACGTTAAAAAAAGGAACTCATATTGAAAAATGGTGCAGCATAGTTTTGGCAAACAAACTAGCAGATAAAAATCCAAAAAGCTGTGAAAATTTATAAATCAGTGTGGCCATAATTTTTTAGAGAATTATTTATGCCTTTGATAAGAAGACATAAAAAGAAAATGTGTTTACAAATAAAAAGATTAAGGAATTGGGAATGTTTTTCTTTCATGAATGCGTACAAGGTTTGGGTATCTGTTGGCCTCGCGTTTATCAAGGTCAACGAACTTATTAGGACGGTCAGCGTCCGAGAACTGGATCTCTGCCTCCTCCCACCTCTCCCTCCTGTGGTGCATTCGCAACGAGCCAACAAAATATATTATTTCGAAGCCATTTGGGACCACCGGCAACTGCGCTATAGTCCGGAATGAAGATCCACTTTGTTTTTTATACCGATCTTTTCATCAGTCAATTTTAATTAACGAACCAATTTTCATTCCCAATGTGACAAGTCCCAGTAATTGTCTCTTTAGTAATTATTAACGCGAGGAAAATTGCTTTCGATCTTAATTCAGCACTACAGATTTCATAAGCGATAGAGAAATAGATTTTAAAAAACTAAGGAATTATTTGTATTTTATTATTAAATTTAAATAAAATAATACAGCTTTAAACACATACTAATTTTTGTGCTTGTCAGATTTGATTAACAACACTGAGAGAAAAATCTGGTAATTTAAATAAAAATATCGTTAGACCGACGATAATCTAACTATAAACTATAATTCCCAGGCGGAACGTCTATATTTTATGGTTATAGCAAATAGAAGAAAATAGTTGGATGAACCATTCATATAATTCCCAGGAGGAACATCTATATTTTATTTTTAGCAAATATAATTATAGTAGCAATCATCAAAATGATAATAGTTTCAAAAACTATTCTAATCGTTTCAAAAATGCCATTTCGTTGCATATACGATTTCAACGTTTGTTTCCATTAACCTTGCAAGTATCGGTTATTGAACCATATTATCATCGCTTCAACCATAAAACATTGCAAGCCTTCCTATATTCGTTTTATCATATAAAATCGTTAAATCAACGATATGCTTTTCTCTCAGTGAAGCTACTTCACCTTGGAAATAATTATGAATATTAGGAAAATTGTTTTGGGTCTTAATTCTCTGTGTTAATGCCAGAGATTGAATAGGAGATAGAGAATGAAAAAAAAACATCATCAAGAATATATGAAACAAGGAATCCCTTTCTTTGTATTTTCCCAGCATAAAAAAACGAATTCTAAAAAATTGCAGACGTGTTTCGTACAGAAAGTTTCACGGCCCGATATTTATCGTAACATACAAAATTTGAGCTTGAAGTATTGCCTAGTTTACAATTAAATGTGAAGTAGTTTACACGTAAAAAAAATTATCTTCTATATATCGCAGGTCATCAATATAATAAATTATTTACATTGCTCTTTGCCTCTGAATGCACTATTCTAATAATAATAATAATAATAACAATAATAATAATATTTTTTCAATAAACGTCCACTGATTCTCCGTCGTTACGATAAAAGTAATAACTAGACAAAAACAAATAAATGCGATAAATGCCATCGATGTAAGATATAAAAATAACAATAATAATAATATCAATAATAGTGTACCATTGAATACTATGAGATGCACCGAACGTGTCCGGATAATAGTGTTGGTAGCGAGTGAAAAGTTTTCGAATCGCTTTCACAGAGAGAAATGTTCATTCTAGTAGCGGCTTGTGAAGCAAACTGCCACGAATGTCCGATAGTTTCGATTCTGTGGGATTCTACTACGAGTATTTCCACGTCGCTCGTACATAGTTTTGACAATAAGCTTTCGTGCACAACAAACAATGACAAACAAATTTCTTATTCATTTCTTTTTCAACAGATACAAAAAACCGAGGTATTTATTTATTTATAATAATCGCAATATGTGTAACACTTGATGATGTACCGTTTTATCATTTAATTGATGAAATAAAAAATTATGACGCGGTTCGACAATTGATTCGTTAAACTTTCAACCCTTTTAAAACCACTTGTACACCTTGTCTCACGACGTTCATGCTCGATGAAATATGCATGTACGCGTTGAAAAGATATGCGTACCGATATGTGGTACAAAGTGGGAAAGCTGTTGTATCTAATTTCCCATCGCAACAATGGTAAACTACGTCGTTTGTAAATTGATGGCATCATAACTGCGCACCGAGATAACGTCGTTTACTCGCGCGCACGCAAATAGTACATTATAATCTTTAAACATTATAATACAAGCCAATGAGAAAACCGACACCGAAACCCCAGGCCGTGTTCCAACTCACAAATCCTTCGGAATATCTCCACGATATACTCACTAAAAAGTCGTAATTTCGTATTAAAATTGGTGATCCGTTAACAAGATTTTTTCAAATAAAATCATAACTTTAAACCAGACGTAAGTCGGAACGTCGTCTGGAGTCTCCGAGTTTTGTTTCTACACATTTAAGGAAGTCGCAGCGCTTCACACTAGTCAAATCAGTGATAAGTTTATGTAAGTCTTTGCGTTAAGTTCAGTGTATTAAATAGAGCACTTTGTTTTCGTAATTCAGAGAAACATTTGATTAACGTGAATTTTTCAGACGCTTTGTATTAACATAGATTTTTACCAAGAATAATTTGTAATTAATTATTGATTTTAATGCTGAATAGGTGATTTGTTTGAAAGATGCTTCACTAATTTACCGTCTAGATATCCGATAGTGTCAATTATTAAGAACCTACGGGCTTTTGATTTTGTAAAGATTGTATCAAGAACGTTAATTGGTTAATCTTACTACAAATGTGATAACATGAATATTACTCTGTCTTAAGGACACATTCGGCAATACAAATCCACTACCATTCATTGAATAAATTTTTCCAGAAACGCCTTCTAAAAAGTATTTCACTAATTTCACTAGTGCGAGCCGTTTCAAGCTCCTTAACGATTAATAAACTAAAAAGGTCCATTCATGTGGGCACAATAAACGCGAATCAACGTCTCTCACGTTTACAGAAACATAATATCGTATATTCTTCATAGTTCGTTCGTCTACCTAGATATTAAATTTCTAAATAGAAATTTATCTTTGAACGATCACCACCAGCAGGACTTAGGATTCCTTATATGATGTCAAGATGGCGGAAGGGGCGGACAATGCAATCGATCTGGCTTTGGAACACGGCCACAATGATTGAAAATCATTTTCTCCTCTTTCTCTCATTTTCTGTAAAGCCCAGCACCACCAGTCCTGAAGAGCCACTCACCTGCAGCTCTGCTTCGGCATCCGTCCGCCCCTTCGTCGTCTTCCCTCTCTATTCCATTTGCCTCGTTGCATCTGGACAAAGAAGAAGCAACATTCGGCAGCTCGTCAATTTCCTTGCCCAAGTCGTCATTCCCTCTCCTCGTTGTCTCCATCATCATCATCATCGTTGACGTCGGCGTGGACGTTGTCGCCGTTGTCATCGTCGTCGTCATCGTTGTTGTCATCGTCATTGTCGTCATCATCGTCGTCGTCGTTGTCGTCGCCTCTCCACCATCTACATTTCGTCCTCGTTGATCTTCCACAAGTGGCAACCCTCGCCCCGATTCCGCCATCGAGTTTCGCTGCTGTTCCTGGAGCAAGCAGGCGCTCGATACAAGGTCCCACTGACGTAGCTTCTCTCGATCGAGTTCGAATGATCCGGACGTTGACGTAGACGTCCGATTCTTCGATTCTACCGCTCCAACCGGGGGAAGGTTGCCTTCCGATAAAAAATTCTTGTTCTCTTCATCATCATCATCGTCATTACGATTTCCCTGACTTTTTTGTCTTCTGTAGGCCTCGTTTTGCGGATCCCAAACATATTCTTCGGCCAGTCGATGATTCATCGCTAAGCTTTCATAAACGCCTTCATCATCCTCGGATCTTCTCTGATTAATATCCTGATGCTGTTGTCTCTGAAGGACGACACTGTCATTGACATAAGTGGCGCCTCGTGTTATTTTTCCGCGAGTTCTCATGTCCTGTTGAATAGTTTCGTTGCTTCTGGTTGAATTGTCAAGATTGTCCAACGATCTCGCTTGTCGAAGGCTAACTCTGCGCAGACTTTCTCGCCAAAGAGCATCTTGCTCCCAGGGATCTTCGCCCGCTCCGTAATTATTGTCGTCAACGGTGATTGGCATGAAACTGCTTCCGGCGGTAATTTCCGGAGGCTCGTCGTTTTCCTCTTCTTCCTCCTCTTGAGTCCTCATCGGTGGCACCGAAGACACTCGATTGGCACGATTCCTTTGCTCAACAAGATTCTGCAAACCGACGTCATCGAGAAGGCCTTCCAATGAACGTGATCTTCTGTGCGACGGTGGCGCCATTTGCTCAAGCTCAGACGTCACGTCGTCAATCGCCAAATTCATTTGGCTATTGGATTTGTCCCGAAGTCCCAATGGATAGATATTCACAGTACTGACATCGGGAAGTCTGTCATTGGGCAAAGGATCCGTAGATTTCGCTCTCCTAAGAGTATCGGACTCGTAAAAGTTCTTTCTGTCGACCAGTCCAGTTTTTGCCTCTACAAGATACCGAGTCGATGACTTCCTCAGCTCCGCAGCGATTCTTCTCGCTTCATCGATATCCTCGACTTCGATTCTCCGTGGCATTTGACGAGTTATGGGATTGACAAGGCGACCAATGTCATTGCGTTTATTTAGACTCGAGTCGTCCCTCTGATTGTTCAACTGCGGGAGTCTCGAAGTATGACCAATGGATATTCTGTTGAGCTGGGCGTCAACGTTGCTGACGCTCACTTGAAGATCCGAGTAATAATAAGGTGCTCCAGACTGATCACTTTCATGATTTTGCCTGTGCTGCTGATGTGATTGCAATTGCGTCAATCCCATCGAATATGCCGGCGCTCCGGGTAAAGTTCTTTGATTCTGATGCATCGAAGGATAAAAAGTCGAATCCTGACTGGAAGATGCTCGATGATTTGTCGTCATTGAGGCTCTGGGCGTGTCATGACTAGCCGATCTCGCATGGTTACGGATTACACACGATTGTTGATGATTTCCGGAGGAAGGAGAAGTCAATGACGCTGCCAAAGCACTGGTTGGTCGATGGTAAGACATAGCAGCTGATTGATTGTTCCCTCCAGTCGCCAGAGAGTAGCTGGAATCCCTGCTATGATTAACAATTCGATTGTCAATCGGCATCTGCTGCTGCTGCTCCTCTTCCACTCTAACTGCCGGTGATCCTCGTAACGGTGAAAAACTAGCGACGTTTTCATAGTGCGCGTCTCCGGTGAAGGACTGAGAGTGTCGATGAGCCGGAGGAGTGTCGCTGACTCTCATAGAGGGCAAACTAGAAGCTGAACTTGTTTTGCCTCGTCGTCCGTACTGAAAAGGTTGATCCAGGTTGCTCGAAGCTAGAGGCATTTTAGCGTTCATATCCTGTGAATTTGTCTTCTGGAGTTTATCGGCTACTATCATGTTTTCGTTAAAGCCGTAAATGCTATTGTAGCTGAGATCTTTTGCGTAAAGATCGACGTTAAAAGCGTCGCGAGCTTGTAGCTCTTCTAAATACTGATCAAGATCGATACTAGCCCCGTCAAAACGACTTCCAAGTGATTCCAGTTCGTCCAGACTGTCCAGGACCTCGCAGACCTCGTCGCTAACTGGACGTCTCTTCATCTGCCTGTGACGTGCCTCTTCATCTGGATTTCGAAGTTCTAGAGAATCACTGCCAGAAACACTTTCCAGAGAAATTCTGCTGTCCCGGAAGGTTGAGCTTATTGTAGCCTCTGAAAATCTCGAAGGAGAACCATGACTCTCAACTTGGCCTGCGGGTTTGTTCCATGATTTTGGTGAAATTCTTGATTTTTGAGATTCGTGAGACGATTTCTTGCCTTCCAGCGACTCCTGCAAGTCCAATGAGTCGAGATCGTCGAGCGGAGGTGGCGAAGTTGGGATTGGCGGCGGGGAAACCAATTCCGAGTCCGAAGAGTCATGCAATTCGGCTATCATGGCTCTACTGGCGCCTAAATAGTAGGAAGCTGGACGGAAAGTGTCGGAAAGACTGAATCGTGGATGACGCGGAGCGTCTATCGAGTCGAGGTCCTTCGAAGACTCGTCATCGGCATCGGAACTGTCGGATTTCAGAGCCGTTAGGATATCCGGAAGATCAGCGCGAGCCTGAATCGTCGGGTCTCTCTTCTTCATAGTTTTACCCCCTTTTTTCTCCTCCTTTTCAGCCAATTGGCTAACTTCCATGTACACAGGTTCTACTTTATTATCCGCCACACAAACAAACTCGTAATGCGGAGTATCCAGAGTCGAATAATCACCGGAATCATGTTTTCCGCCATCGACAGGCGCTAAAAGTGACCTTCCCATAGAATTCTGCGCCATTTCTACATAGGAACTTTCCTCTCCGCGCAAATTTGCAAACAAGCTCTCCATCATTTTCGGATTCGGTCTGTCGTCATTATTGGGATCCAAAATTGCTTTTCGAGGCGACATTGGTAGATAATGTTCCTCTGGATTAATTTCTTCATGATTGGCACCCTCGCAGGACAAATCGTCACCGTGTGTCACCATAGATTCTGTGACACTGAAACGAGCGAACGCCTCTGAATTTGACGAGGTTTCGTAATCGTTCATGGCCAGATTTTTGTTAACTTTTGAAATTTGGCCGTTTTGTTTGTCGGAAGATTCGTTCGATCGTTGATTTCTCTTTAAGGTGCCATGTTCTTGTTTCTCTTCGACAGGCTTGTGGATCGTTTGATAAAGTTCTTCCTCTCCTTCGCTCTTATCAGGCTGGTCCAAATCACTTCCAGTGTCGTAAAGAAGAGTCTCAGTGTCGCTGAAGACTCCGCGATGTTTAACTTCTTCCCTCTTGTCGTCCTCTTGTCTTCTCACCTGTTGAGATTTTCTCTCAAAGTCAGCGAGAAGATCCTTGACAGATTTTCCACCATCCGGCGACTGTTTTGCGTTAGGCTCGCTGTGTTCTTCCGGTTTCGCTTCCATTGAATTTCCAGGATTCTCGGTCGTTGGTCCCAGAGCGAATTCACGAATTTTCGGTGTGTTGATACGCGATGGGTCGATTTTCGAGACGTGAGCCTCTGTCGCTTGAGACGGAGAGAGCTTAAGCGGCTCCTGCATCGAGGAAACTTCTCGCACAGCCAAAGTACTTTCGTCCAAAGACGTTTCGAAAGATCTAATTCTACTCTGAACCAAATTTTTCGGTTCTGGCGTACCCGAACAATCGTTTATTTCCATTTGCAAGTTCTCCAACTCCTCGGGCTTGATGTACCGATAGGAAAATTCTTTGATCACCTTGCTCTCGTCGATTTTCGAGTCCCAAGACTGTTTTTCATCCGTCGCATCCCATTGGACGTTTTTCTGGGTCTGCCACGTTTCGGTAGGGATGTAACCAGCCAATGTACTTAATCTTCCAGATTCTAGGCTGGAAGGACGATTGAACGGATAGCTCGTAGGCGTTTTCAAAATTCCTGATGGCTTTTTTGGGGTTTTCACTTTTAAGGGTTCCATCGAAGTCGAATCTAAGGAAGACGACGGACGATTTGAGGACACGGAGATTGTGTAGTCCCTCTGATAAATTGGAGGGAAACTAACTTCCTCGTAGCCCGCATCGGGCGGAATTCCGCCCATGAGGGAATGATGATTTCCTTGGGAGGTTTTGTGAGAATTGTAGTCACTCGTGGAAGGATTTGACGGCGTCATTTCACCGGAGGACATTTCATTCGCGATTTCATGATGATAATGATGATGATAATTGTTGACGCTATTGCTGGTGGTGACGACAACAGGGGTGGCGGCTGCTGGTGCGCTCTCTTCGACGAAACTACGAGGGCTCCTCCCCGCATGCGAGGGTCTGCGTGTACGTTTCCTCCGGACATCGTCGAGCTCTAATTCGTCGACGAAACAGAGACCACACGCAATCAGCGCTTCGTTACTCGATAATCACACTCAACTCGTTGCGTTAGTGTTTGTTTTTTCCACATTCAGCAACCTCCCCCAGGGTTCATAAACAGCTGGCACGTTAGTAGAGTTCGATAGCCGCGAGATTACCACTTTTAAGGATATTCAATCGTCAGAAAATTTTCCATTTTCAATTTCTTGCCAAATGATATTTTTAAATTATATGGCTAATTAAATTATAAGATGAAATTTTAATTATCAGGCAAAATTTCATTAGAGAATCATAGTAAAATTTGACCCTCCCTTCACAATAACGAACATCGATTTTTTCTTTAAATATGAAAACCAATCCATTCTGTACACAGTAAAAACTAAAAAAAAAATTCTACTTTTTCAACAGAAATTTTCTGTGAATATCTGCCGACAATTTAAATCTATTTCAATTTTATTTTTATTACTTTGACATATAATGTATTGGAATTTTATATTTTCATTTTTTGTCATTCCAATTTAATTCTACAAATTTCTTTCGTCACTTTTGATTTTCAATGGTGGCTTTTAAGAGCTTGAGAAAAAGCCAGTAGAATTTTATTTTGATTAAAAGAAAGAAGCTTTACATTTCTTTTCCATGATTGAACATCCTTATCGAGTATTTCACAAGGAATTATTTAACCACGTTCGTTAGTAGAAGAAATTTGGTTGTTCGGTAATATCGTTAGTTTCGTTTTGCAGTGATAATTTTGGAGAATCTTCGTCAATGCATTATTTAGCATGGTTAGTGATAATATAATATCTGGACAGACATGCCGTGCGACGAACCTAAGCCAATTACGACCTAGCTACCTTCCAAGCGAGGAGAACACCATTCAAACAAGACGAGTTTATAGGTCGTCGAGAAGAAAAATCTTGCTGAGGGAAGAACGCTTACCATGCGACATCGATTTTCGAAATTCCCTTGGAGAGCATTCCAGCACCACGTAGTCTAGACCCACCAGCAGCAGAGAGAAGGCTTGCCGCACGCTCGCGCGGTACCACGTCACTACCACCCATTGCTTTTCTACGTTCTTTTTTCCACGTTAACCCTCGCTACCAGCTAAAGGCCACTTTTTTTTTTCTTTTTTTTTCAAGAGCTTTTATTATTAACGAGGAGGCGAAATTGTTATACGAGAGAAGGCGTAACTAGGAAGTTTGTTAAACATGTTTGTGTATACTGGATTTCTCTAGTTTATTTTTATTTAAATTTTCGAACGAAGCATGTGTAATAAATGTACCAGGCTTCCAGTCGAGGCTGTATGTGAGTTCCATGTCGTGTTACATTATTAGTAGGAAAGATTTGTCCGATGACATGTACCGAAGTTGACCAAAAGTAGACGCCACAGACGTTACGTTGTTATTGCTATTTATATTAATCTTAAAACGATGATGTTTATGATGATGATTATTATTCTTATTTAGTATTATTATTGTTGTTGTTGACATCGCTGACACGACACTGACCTCTTTTCCTAAATTACAAAACGCTTTTTCATCAACGCGCGGCGAAAATAATTGTTTTTCCACTCGGATGAAATATCTAGTTTTTCGTGCAATAACATATTTTATATATGAGTTATATATATTTTTTTTCCGCAAATTCACCACATTTTAATTAAGTCGTCTTGATACGATTGAAGACAGCAGTGTCGTGTACAATCATGCTTTTGCCTCAGTTTAATTGATCTAGTAGCGCGATACAGATGTTAGAACTGAATAATTAACTCCAGAATATCGTTTGCTGCAATCATTCATAATTTTAAATTTATTTATTTATTTAGAATTATCCAGCTGAGTGCTGCGATGCATTTAGTAAGATGAGAACCGTTTTGTGACATTCAGGAGTTAATTAACAAGCCATAAGCTATGAATTCTAGCTAAAGTTTTGATATTTTACGGGATTGATGGAGAGAAATGTTTTTGTACTGCGGAAATAATGAATAAAAGCGAGAGGTGGGGGACGGGTACTTTAAATAACGAGCTCGGGCGAAGATGTGTCCCTACCTTCGTCGTCGCTGGAGTAACTGTTGTAACGCGAGACGTTTGTAGCCGCGGAACGTCGACCGTCGGTGCTTTTGCTTCTCGTATGAGGCCTGTGACCGCCGTCTTCCCGACGTCGAGAGTGTCGAGCCTCCGCCACCGTCGCCTCGTGAGCCGCAAGATCCAGAAGCGCTTGACGTTTGTAATAACTCGAGAGCTCGCTCTGTGCGCTACTACCACCATTTGTCGAATTCGCACCGGGTTTTCGCGTCAACGGTGATTGCAGCATTCGCTGCTTCCATTCCAATAAACGCTTCATCGACTCCTCGCGCTGTAATCAACATTATTTCATAAATTAAAATATACACTTTCAAAATAATAGTCTGTTCTTTTTTCTTGTTTATTTAATCACCCTAGAGGCAAATAATTTAGCGGCAAAAATAGAACTCTGGGTATTAATTTTAAGATATTCCCAAATTACAAATATACACGAAATAGAAATTATTCCAATCAGGCACATAACCATAACCTGTATTGCAATCCCAAAATACATTCAACATTTTGATTCTTATGAAATACCGGATTATTTACGCAATTTGGTACAGAGCTGGTAAATGTTAATTCAATATCACATAATAGACTCAGAGAAATTGTGGTAGTACAGACAACTATAAAGTGACAACTATTAATTTTCAGTCCATGCAACTATTTCCATATTACTGTAACTATGAAAATAGTTGTGGTAACTATTTTGTGGTTATAGTAACTATTTGATAGTTGTGACAACTATTAAAAAATTGGTCGTACGAACAAAAAATGAATAGTTGTTACTTTATAGTTCCTACACCGAGAGAAAAAGTTTCATTGATTCACGGAAATCTTTGCCAATGAAATGAAATACTTGAATTTCAATACTATCTTTACTTTGAATGATCTCAAACTCAATGAAAAGTAGTGACATTGATTCGAAGAAACATTTACTTAAACCAATGAACCTTTTTCATTGATTTCAAAGATATCGTCCCCGATTCAATGAAACCTTCTTCTTACCAGCTCAAAATTGCGAAACCTATTTTTTCCTGAAGTACGCGGCAGATAAAGCTCAAATTTTGTGAGTATGTAAAAAAGTACGGCAGAAATAGGCTACGCTTCTGGCTCTTCGAAACTCGAAGCCGCTCGTTCGGGAGAACCGGAAAACAAAAAAGTGAGGTTAGGTGCGAGAGAGATATCAATGAAAACGTTTCTTCGAACCAATGAAAACGTCTCTTTAAAACAATGAAACTGTTTCTTTATTATATTCTCACGAAGTAAATCTGTATTTACAGGCAATGAAATGTTCTCTTTGAAATTCAAATGCACTATTTCATTGAAATCAAAGAAATATTTCGTTGAAATCAATGAAAAAAAAAATCAATCCACCCATTTTTTGGCGTCAATGAAATCTTTTCTCTAGGTGTAATACCACAATTTTCTCTGAGTGTAGTAATAAATAGCAAAATGTACTATTTAGCAAAGCTGATTTACCACGGTGTTGGACTATTTATTTTTCTCCTTCGGAAATAGTTGGAGCAATTTAATGCGTTTATTGCGTCAAGTGTGGAAAGAAAAACTCGAATGAAGAAATATCAACTGCCGTGTGGAGGGCGAAAGCGACTGGCGAGTGCGTGCCAACGCTATCAATGACGCGCCGAACGGTTGACTGAATGCAATGCTTCTTGGGAACTACCTGACGGAATTTTATGAATCACGGTCGGCGACAAGGGCACGTCCCTAACGTTACAACGTTACAGCTGTACAGGTGATGTACAGTATCTATTGTCGAACGTGTATACAGAACTATGCGGAGCAGCGGTTTTCTTCGTGACTCAGAGTCGACGACCTACGTTCGTGCCTGGAGGCCCAACGAATTCTATGAATCATCTCTAACACAACCTGTGTACAACCGGCAAATTCGACAGAAGTTCAACGAAGAAATTCATATTGAATTTAATTTCTTCAGTTGAAAGAAGGAACATTTTTATTTCTATTGTATTGATTTATACAAATGATTTAAATTTGAAATTTTTAAATGTTTTCCATAGTGATTTCTTAATATAACAAGACGATTTGTTATTTCAATTGTGAAGTTTTTTTTGGTAGATTCAAATTTAATGGGACATTGAAAAAAAAATTCAGTATGAATGAAAAGAAAAAAGAACAAAAATGATAGACAAACCTGCTGAATTCTGCGCTCGCCGTCGCGCGAACCTTGAGCCGGGCTTCTCTCGGCATAATCGTTTTCCTCTCTCTGATCGTTGGGATAACGCGTGCGCGGTAATCGTGCGGAAGCTGATCTTGCGAACTGCTGTTCGTTCCAACGTCTGGGTCCGGTATGGCTAGGATGACAGTTCTGTACGGCATGGCCTGTCGCGAGGGCTTCGCCAACGAGTCTCCCACTGCCGCTGCCGCCGCCACCAGCCGCAGGATCAAACTCACGTGGCATGCGACGAGGTACTGTGCCGGGTTCTCCGTGAATCAGCGAATCCCGAGAGCCACTCGGATCGTAACTTCGCTCTCGAAGCGATCTTCTCAACATTGCCTCGTTGCTCGACGCCCTGAAGGATTCGTGACACAATCAATTTTTACTGCTGCTTCTGAATCCAATCTGCAATTTACTACGTGCTTCTCCCGATTCATGGCCAATTTCCAGCTACATATTTAATGAGTTTTCCTACTCGTAGAATTGAAACTTTGTCACGAGGACATAATTCATAAATAGAAATAAATCAAACAGCGAATAAAATTCATATTTCCCAGTTACAATTTTTAAATGTTTTCTTTTAGAAGACTTTTTCGAAATGTAGTTAATATGGTAATTCACTATGAATGAAGACAAATAAATAAATTCTTGAGTTTGAAATATATGGAAGTAAACATCTTTTCGGTGATTCTTTAGTCCAATTAACTATTGATTTACTCGTTGGACGCTTAAAACTAATATACTAACTCGGTGTATCTCTGCAACGATTGCGTTGCCATCGGATGCTGTCTATGTGAATATTCCCTCTGAGATTTTCGAAGAGCCGGACACGGCGTTTCGACTATTGAACCTGAATTATTACTCTCTGCGTCCGCTTCGAGCCGGATTGAATTTGTCTTGGAGGGTGTAGTTGCACGAGAGAGCGACTGATTTCTCTGTTGTTGATGGTGTTGGGGTGTTTGATGAAGATAGACAGCAGATTGTCGCATCTGAGCCGCGTAACTTTGGAAGAAACAATTTCATTTTATAACCGAGAATTTGATTATCATGCTACCTACACCACAGAGTTTAAATCACGCAACACAAAATTATTGGTAGCTTCTAAACTTATATTCAATCGAATTGCGTAAATAATTAATTAGCAAAAATTAGCACACCAAAAATAACAATAAAAAGGATGCAAAGCAGAACCTTGCACATTGCTTCCTCATTATATTTCGCTTTTTACAAAGCAACCTCTAAGAGGAAGTATGGGAATTGATTTTGGCTTCCTCATAGAGGAAGCTTTGTAAAAAGTAAAATATAATGAGGAAGCAATGTGCAAGGTTCTGCTTTGCATACTTGTTTTAAATAAATATAAATAAGCGCACACTCTCGCTTTGTGAAAATATAATAAGGACAAACGGTCCAGAAACCCCCTCGAATACTCTATCTTCTCTGTTTTTTTTTGTAGAACACGATAGAAATCGGTGGTTTCCGAAATTTCATTGGGAAGCAAGGATATGGCTAGTTTATACGACATAAATCGCTACTTTTCGCAATATAGACTGTACAACATCGCTATGAAAATATGTTATCGTTCAACATTTTTGGGCTATATCTGACATATTTTTCTGTTAATCATGAATTTGGCACTCATTTGACTCCCAGTCCGATATTTGATACCAAAATTCGCATCGCAGAAAAAAAATCAAAAAATTTAAAAAATCAAAATGTCATAAAATTTTTACGTTTCAATCGATCTTAACCAAATTTAAGGGGATGCTGGAGTAGATTTTATTACCGACTTTGGTCGGTAAAAACAGGCTTTTTCGTAGTTTTGATTATTCTTCGTTAATACGCTACAAACATGCTTCAAATTGTACACGATTGTAATATCAACATAAACGAGTGGACGTACATTCGAATATTTGGTGAAAACGTACAATAAATGAAAAAAATCGTATAATACTAAACCTCCCGAAATCAAAATGGCCGCCAGGGTTTGACAGCATCGCCTGTTTGGTACGATATAAAAGATTCTGGAATTCACATACGTTAAATCGAAATGTACGTCCATTCTTTAGCGTTCTCTGAATATTCTGCGAGCGTCGAAAAGTCAATTACACAAAAGGAATCCACGCAAAACCGAAACTACGATCACGTAGTCTGTTTGCGATCCCCGCGATGATCCAGGCTTAGTAATATACGAATATCTTCATTCATTGTACGTATTCACCCAATATTCGAATGTACGTCCACTTGTTTATGTTGATACTACAATCGTGTATAATTTGAAGCATATCTGTAGCGTATTAACGAAGAATAATCAAAACTACGAAAAAGCTTTTACCGACTTCGGTCGGTAAAAACCTGCTTCTGCACTCGACTCCAGCTTCCCCTTAATAGGGATCACCGGTGTATGAAAGCTCACGTACATACCAATTTTGAGCTTAATATCTCGAAAATTAAAAGAGTTATCGCGTTAATAGACAATTTTGAAAAAATTCAAAACCGCGTAAAAATTTAATGATCATGGAGATTTTTACAAAAATTGGTATGAACGATGAGGATTGACCCCTCTATCTATGGTGTAAATTTCAGCTCTATATCTCGAGGCGTTCCCGAGTTATAAAGGTTTACATTTTTTGAGCCTGTAACATACACACACACACACATACGGACATTTTTTCTAAATCACTTTTCTCGACGTTTTGGATTATTCTGAGTGTACTGACATGAAAAACTTGAAAAAAAAAATTTCACGAAAACAAAGCTTCCTCTATGAGGAAGCAAAATGCAAAAAAATGCTCCGCAATAAAATTTGTAGACTTTGGCATTTTCGCGGCGTAACTTTGCAATAAAATATTCAATTTTAGGGTGAGTATTTCGATCATCATAGTGCTGATGAAAATTTAAATTGGGAAAACTATAGTTTCTTTGGAATAATACAGAAAATGGTAAATTGTTGGTAAAACTTACGTTTCTTCGGAGTAAAAGTAACCATCGGCGGCAGGCGTAACATCTCCAGGATTTATAACATCCATGCTTGACTTTGGCCTCTGAGGACGACGTTGTTGGCTCGTTAAGCTTCCACCGTCGTTGGGTAACTGCTGGCTAGGCTTACGCGTAGCTTCATACTCGAGAAAATCGGCACTGTGCGGTCGAGGCGGTGGTTGAGCCCTCTGTTGTTGTCTCATCACAGGGACTGCGGTACCAGAAACAAAAACCGTTAAAAATTATAGTTTTTATATTTTTACTTCAGATTCCGTTTAAACTTTTTGATAAAAGACAAAATTTAATTTATTTCACAAGCTTAATATGAAATTGACCTACGGTACTATGTCTAGTCGTTAAAAAAAGTCATGAAAACTAAAAAAATACTATAGTTTATATCGTACTTCTATATCAAATGTAATAGATCAGTTTATCAATAAAAACTTTTAGTACCGCCACATTAAATCTTTAACAGCCGTTTTCGCGTTAAAAAAAATTATGAATGCTTGTCCCAATAAAAAAATTGTGCAAAAATTATAGTTGTGAAAAATTATCTTTTCAAGTTTTAGTTATTCCACTGTTTATCTCATTTTTCCAGAATATTATTTTGGTAATTAACTAAGATGCTTTGAAAAAGTGGTGTTACTTCAATTTAGCAATTAAATGGTTTTGAATATTGAAATGTGTTCGGAATTCACGGCATAACTTTGAGTCAAAAGTATTCCTCGTATATTGTACAATAATGGAGTAGAGGGAAAAAAAAGTAAAAAAAGTTAACTCATTCTTACCATTGGAGGGTGAAACAGTTAGACAGACAGGCTGCTGTTGATTGGGTGGATGTTGTGCGTATACCGGTATGGGAATAGGAACAGGAGCAGGACCTTTGGTATATCCAACCGGCCCGGCAGGTCTCTGATAAAGTTGAGGTGCCGTTCCATAGACATCCTCATAATCGCCATTGCCTCTCGAGGCTCTCGGCTTGGCGCTTCTGCCATAGGTATCGGGAGTCCTTCTCTCCGCAGGCTGTCCTTGGTTATATCCATAATTAAGTCCGGACTTGTCAGTTCTTAACGCAGCCTGAGGCTGTTGCTGTGCCAGTCTAGAAGCGTAGATAGCATTTCCTCTCTCGTAATCCGACATTGGACTCTTGCTTGTTAGTCTAACGTTCGAGGGCTGCACGGGGGATTTCCGAAAATCCGGATCGGGCGAAGGAGCCGAATAGTCGGTAGATCCGTCGGTCAGTCTTCGAGGTTTTGGCGGCGCGTTAGCGTACACAGGTTGTCCAAAGTTACGAGGAATTTGAGGAACAGATTGAACGTTGCTTGGTCCTGGTTGATGTTGATTTTGATTTTGATGTTGTGGACGAACGGAATGCTGATGCATTAATGCCTGATGCTGTTGCATCTGTTGCTGATGCTGTATCAGTTGTTGCTGCTGCTGTTGATGAAATTGAGCCTGTTGATGTTGATGCTGCTGTCCTAAACCAGGTACAATGTGACTGTACTGCTGCTGAGATGTCCCAGGTTGTCCAAATTGGCCCGGAGGCTGCACCCAACCGTTTAGGACTGGTTGATGCTGGTGTGGCAGCGACGGCGCCAAACCCGCCGCCGCCACTGCCGCTCCGTCTTCCAATGTGTGTTCAGGACTATTTACGTGGTTGTTGTTGCCGTTAGCTATGCTGTTACTGTTGCTACCACTGAGATTAGGAAAGGAGGCAGTGTTTGCGCTGTTTGGACTGGAATTGTTGTTCGATGCGTGGCTCGGATCGTCGCGCGATTGGAAACCGTGGAAACCGGAATCACTGTCGTCCGCGCTTTGGTTTAGGATGGAGGAGATTGAGGAGACGCTTGGACGCGCACTTCGGTCACCGTCTGCTGGTCCTGCTAGGTCCAAGGCTATCGGAGCTTCTCCGCCACCGCTGAAAGTCAAACGTATCATTTTTCTTTAATTTCTTCTTCTTCTTCTATTTGTTTTCGGGAAAAGTTGCAACGTTCTTTTGGAAATTTCACTTTTATTTGCGGATACGTTTTTGGTTTTTTTATTAGATAAATAGGGTAGAAGTACCGGTTGTGGCCACCCCTACACTTAAATGCGTTTTTTGTGGCTATTTTAATTCTGTACCTGTATTTAATCATAATTTTTCATAACGTTGTGTGTTTTGGAAACATTTATCGTCATTTTGACGTCCGTTCGTCTCTATTACAAAAAGTACTGTGTCAGTAATTAAAGTATCATCAGCTGATTCATCAAATTGTCAACTCCTTACGGAATTCGACAAGACTTTGACGAAAGCTCTAGATACATGTTCGGATTATATAGTTGGCGAATTGCATGCAGCTTTGCACATATCAATCTTAAGAGTCATCACTGCAAATGTTGATGTACTAAAAGTTTGAAATAAAGCTATACATTTATAAAAAATACGATGGCCACAACTGGTACATGGAATAAGCATGTTGCCCCGGATATGGCCATGATAATATAATCATTAATTTTTCGTTAATTATTACACAATCAATTCATAAATTCGTAAAGAAGAAACAAAAAAACGAAAAAATGCTAAGAAAAATATATCCTTAGAAATGTATAGTAAAAAAGAAGGTAAAGCGGTGGAACACCTTTCATGTTGAAGATTCCCATCATTATTCAATGCGAAAATCTACTTTCGGAAAGAACTCTGGTAAAAGTAAAAATAAAAGTGTAAAGAGTAAAACATTAATATAATGTACGACTATTTGTGACAAAGAAAGCTGCTACGAAAAAGTGCAAAACGAAGGAAACGAATGTCAAAAAAGGTTAGTTAGGTTCACAGATGGCATCTGTGCTTTAAAGACATTTTCATGTAGAGGAATTGGATGCTTTCATAAGAATACGATTTTGATTTATTAAACACACCTTAAAAAATGTTTGAAGTACAATGAATTGGGTTATTCTAATTTTAAGCATGGCCAAAATCGGTACATTACTGTGGCCAAAACCGGTGCATAGGTGGCCAGAACTGGTGAAATGGCTATGCTCCTACTTTTTTCTATTTTCCACTGTTTTCTCGATACATATGAAGATTTTAATGCTAAAAATTTGAAATTATATTCTTCTCAGATATGAAAAGTATAGGTCCAAAACAGTTTTATGATGTTTGGTCCCAATCACAAGTACTTGAAAATGGGAAAATTCTTAAAGTGGCCACAACCGGTACTTCTACCCTATGTAGGCTGCAAGGCTAATAGAATTTCGGCGATTGTCAATGTTTACGAGAATTTTTTAGAAATTGAAAAATAGAAATGTCTTCTATTAAACGATGAAGGGTTATTCAAAGGGCTGAAAGTTGTAATTCATTTTCTCGGAAATGGATGATATACAAAATTCAGGATATATTCTTACCGAAATTGCGCTGTTTCTCTATTTTTTTGTCATTTTTTTTTCACTCGAATTTAAAAAGTTGTCTTGGAAAATTGGAAAACGTTACGTTCAAAGGGTGAATGAGTATCGGTAGTAGGGCTGTAAGTTGTGGTTTATTTTCTTAGTCGGATCATTTGCCGAGACCCGAAAGTTTCCGGTTGTGGTACTTTATGAAGAACCGAAGGATCTAAGGAAAACGCAGAACGATAATGATTTGAATGGTTATGCAACGTCTACAAAGACAGAAGTAACGAGAGAACTGCGCGTAGCGGAGCTCGGATTCAGCCGCAAATAAACGGGTGATGCAGTTGGGAATGCCTGGAAAGTTTAATCGGAACGCGACGTAGCGAAATGCTGGGTTTCCTGTGAGGGAATCTCAGCCAGGCCCTTTGTCTGTCGACGACGGACTTAGTGAACACACCCGACCCGTAGTTATGGGCTCTGTGAGGCAAACGAAGCACGTACAACACGTTTGAAGAACACAGGGAGTAGTCATCTACCCGCATAGCCACTGGTAGACGTAATAAATATACAGCTAGTGAACAGAAACATCTCGGGTGAAATTCTACTTTCAGCAGGATTAAGAGATCTTTTTGAGCTTCGCGAAAAGGAACGGATAAGTGAAGTTGACGCCTCCGTGAGATCACTACGTGTTAAAAATTACAAGGTATTTAAGAATTATGAAGAAGTATGATAGTAACTTTTCATCCGATTAAATATCTTAAGAGGGCGTTTTTCAGGGAAAAAAAGTAGTGTACTCAAAAAACATAATGGCCCTTCTGGAAAATTAGTATAATAGAGAAAAAATGTCATGCGTACATTTTGCCCATCGGGGGAAAAATTTAGTATTATGGGCTCAAAATGTCCTCAAAAAGGGTAATACACTGAAAAAAAAGTCATTGATTCAATAAATCCACACGTAGAGAAATTTCTGTGTTGTGACAACACAAAACGATGACAACAAAAATCGTTACGTTAGGCTTACAAAAAAATTGCTCAGCCCAGCAAAAAGATTTGTCAGCATAGCAAAGCTGATTTGTCAGCCGAACAAAAGATTTGCTAGCCTAACTTAATCATTTTTGTCGTCCTCGTTTTATGCTGTCACAACACAGAAATTTCTCTCCGTGCATCATTTGCCGGTTGCCAAAAGAAGTATTTTTGAATTAACTCTAGTTCTTATTGGTTCAATCCCATTTAACATTGAAAAAATAAAATATTATTTTGCTTATTTTAGAGTTATTGTTTCGATCTCGTATAGAATTGGAGGAATTAAAATTCAAATTAAGTTGATAACGCTCGTTTTAGGCAGGCCGCAAACGATGGATTTATTGAATCAATGACATTTTTTTCCAATGTGGTGCTTTTGGACGTCAGACAAATTGCTAAAATGGTACCTCGGAATACTTACGGATTAGGATCCTGAAGAAGCGTGGCAAGCGTGAGAATATTAACCCATTGATTCATTCCTTCACGAGTGTCAGCCGCAAAGTGATAAGTTCTCATGTTGGCATGCTCGGCCTTGAAGGCAAACTTCTTGTTGACCTTGTCCTCCGGTTTGCAAACGGTGACTCTGTACGACGGCAGAAGGATTGAACCCAAGAGTTTCTCCTCTTCGGGACCTGGAACCGAACGGAGAAGTTTTTGAATGAGCTTTCCTGCATGAGACCAAAGTGAAATGCAAACTTTGGTTGCAAATGAGAACTCGATGTGTGCGTTAGGCATTACAAGAGATTGTCAATGGTGAACCGAGTATACGGTGTATCCCTTGTATTTCGTTTAATTCTGTCATAGCCTCGTCCTTCACGAAACTAATCCCCTCATTTACGCAAAAAAAGGCTTGGATAGAACAACCAAGGCGCTTGGTTATATTTCCGCCAACTAAGTTATTGATTTCACCAATCAACTTTTTTGTTAACCAACCAAGTTATTGATTGACTAACCAAGATGATTTAGTTGGTGTAACCAATAACTTGATTGGTGTAACCAATAACTTGGTTGATCTAACCAATAACTTGGTTGGTGTAACCAATAACTTGGTTGGTCTAAGCAATAACTTGGTTGGTCTAAGCAATAACTTGGTTGGTCTAACCAATAACTTAGTTGACACATGTATGACCAAGCCTTGGTTGATCTAACTAAGCCTTTTTCTCCGTGTTTCTTAAGCTCACGTTCACCTTTAAACTTTATAGACTGTTTAATCGCTTAATAACTAATTCATCGTAATTTTTATATACCTAGACTTTGAATTTTTTGGCAATTAAAGATTAATTAACTTGATTATTAATTGAGCAGTATTAGGACGTACCAAAATTCGAGTATATCAAACCACGGCATAATAAATTAAAAAGTATGTCAATCAATTTTGGCTTCCTCATTACTGAAACTTTGTAAAAAGTGACAAATAATGAGGAAACGAAATGCAAGGTTCTGCCTTGCAACTTTTTTTTAAATTTAAAATCATGGTAAAAAGGCTTGTGACTGATATTTTCTAGGGTAGAATATGCGACTTGAAAAATGGCAATGACTAAAAATTAGTTGGAGACTTCACGATTCACTGTTCCAGTATGTTAAATTGAAAAAATGGCAAACTCTGTAGAAATGACTGAATATGATGGCCACGGTGAAAAAAGAGGTCTCTAATCAGTGAATAATCGTTGAAGTGAGCCCTCAGCTTGGAATGAATTTATTGCGCATCCCGGAAAGCTTTTGTGAGTCTATAGGAAGGCTCGTACGCGTCTCATATAGAATGCACTCACGATAAGTTAGGTACGTAGGTACGAAGTGAAGAGGATTTTTCGTTTTTCAGTGAGAAGCAGCTGGGGAAGCCGTCGTCGGAAGTGAGGAGGAGCTCACCCTCCTCCTCCTCTCGGGTAAGTGAAGTAGCAAGAGCAGCGCAGCGGATAGGAAAGACTCGGGGATCGCTCTACGTATAGGGAAAGAGAAGGTAAGCTCTGCAGCGATCTGCATTATTAAACGCGTCGCGCTTTCTCTCTCAATTCCCGCGCTCTGTACGACGTACTCATCGCGCAGTCCTTCCTCTCTACTTGGTTTCTATATACCTTCGGCTTCTCACGATCTACTTTACTTCGTATATATCTTCTCACACAAGAATAAGAGTACGAAAGCGCAAGAGTAAGAGAGCTTCCGAACGTCTGTGGAGGGATGGAACGGTGCGAGCTATCCACGCGTTACTTTCGAAGCTTCAAAGCCTAGCGTGCTTTCCCGGTCGATTTCCCGATTCCCCGAGGCGAGTCACACAGCAGCAGCAGCATCGAGTGAAAGCCAAGAACGATGGGGGGTTAAGTATTAGCTTCTCATGACGCGGCGGGTGCAGACATCTCGATATCAACGCCTACCCAAGAGACTCTCTGTTGCGTTAAACTTTTATTTCAATTTACGCGCTTTGCTTTGAGGACAGCAACTTTCATCTCGACGTATCGAGAGGACAAATAATTTCAATAAAATAATATGTAAAAACTTTACAAATTGCTTCCGCGTTATTGTTGGATTTTTACAAATCTACCTCTATGAGGAAGCATGTTAATCTATTTTGGATTCCTCATAGAGGAAGCTTTGTAAAAATCCAACAATAATGAGGAGGCAATTTGCAAAGTTCTTCTTTGCAGCCTTGTTTTAAAAAACGTTTAAATGGCATTAGTTTTGAACCCCTTGACAGATTCTCGCTAGATTCGAACTGGTGCTTAGTTTACCCACACTCTACTTGTGGACCAAATTTGAGCCCGATATCTTAAAAATTGCGGAAGTTAGAGCACGAACAAAAAATTCAAAATGCCATAAATTTTAAACCCCTTAATGGATTGACGTCGAATTCAAGCCCAAAGTTTATTTAATAACAGTCCACTTGTGGACCAAATTTGAGCCCGATATTTTACAAATTGCGAAAGTTAGAGCATGAACAAAAAATGTCAAAAAATTAAAAAATGCAATAAATTGTGAACCCCTTAACGGATTGACACCAAATTTAATCTCAAACACTATTTGATAACAGTCCACTTCTGGTCCAAGTTTGAGCCGGATATCATAAAAATTTCGGGAGTTAGAGCCCGAGCTGACATTCTCCAAAACATTCAAAATGCCATAAATTTTGAATACCTTGATGGATTAATTCCAAATTTAATCCCATACCTTCTTTAACGGCAGTTGACTCGTGGTTCAAATTTAAGCCTGATATCTTAAAAATTGCAACGGCTATCGTCCTAACAAAAAATTATGCACAACGCACACACACACACACACACAGACATTTTATCTAAACTACTTTTCTCGACGTTTTAGACCATTCTGAATGTCCTGACATGAAAATCTCGAAAAAAAAACTTTCACGAAAACAAAGCTTCTTCTATGAGGAAGCAAAAATAGAAAAACAAGAATGTAAAGTAGAACCTTGCACATTGCTTCCTCATTATTTTTCGCTTTTTACAAAACTACCTGTATGAGGAAGTATGTTATTAAATTTTGGCTTTCTCATAGAGGAATCTTTGTAAAAAGCGAAAAATAATGAGGAAGCAATGTGCAAGGTTCTACTTTGCATCCTTGTTTTAATTAGATAAACAAACATGTTGTGAATTTGCTTTATCTATTTCGGTATTCCGTTATTTCGTTACTATTAGAGCGTTTCCAAAAGTGAATGGGATAACGTGTATTTTTAAAAATAATTCAAATTCCATAAGATCCAAAATTTTATACCGTTCGTAACTAAATTGTACATATACAATGGCTGAATATTGTTTCATTTATATACAAAATTTGAGCTCGCTATCTCAAGTTTTGCAAAAGTTACAATAGAGCGATAATGTCAATTTTTTGAAAAATTCAAAATTCCATAAAATTTGAACCACTTTACCGATTCGTGCCAAATTCAATACCAAACAACATTGAGTGCACCTGCTCTTATAACCAACTATTTAGCAAAATAGACTAAATTTTACGAAAGTTAAAGGGCACACCTCCTTTTTTCAAAAAATTCAAAACGGCATAAAATCGAAATTTTCGCACAGATTTTGTCGAAAATTGCTACAGTTGAAGAGGATATGCTGCTACACTTGTGTGCCAAATTTGAGCTCGATATACAAAACGGTTCTTGAGTTATCGGCGTTCGAATTTTCGGAGTTGTATACACACACTCACACACACACACATACATACGGACATTTTTTCTAGATCACTTTTCTGGACGTTTTGGATAATTCTAAGTGTCCTGACATAAAAAACTAAAAAAAAAAATTTTTCATGAAAACAAAGCTCTCTCTATGAGGAAGCAATAGTGCATTTTGTTGATAAATAAGCTTGGAGGATGTGCAGTAGATACATAAAAATTTGCTAAATAAAAAACAAACCTTTATAATAGAAGAGACAGTATTCCGAAAGGACGAACCACCGTTTTTTCCAGAGCATAAGGCCCTCGGAACCCTGCTTATGTAGCCAACCCTGTAGTGCCACCGGGGCGGAAAGTGGCCTCTTCGCCGCCGGCGAACGCAAACCCGGCTGTGGACCGTTTCTCCTCCGAACCCCCGATATC
Organism: Ephialtes manifestator; assembly: GCA_963970395.1. Taxonomy (NCBI): domain Eukaryota; kingdom Metazoa; phylum Arthropoda; class Insecta; order Hymenoptera; family Ichneumonidae; genus Ephialtes; species Ephialtes manifestator. The sequence continues at coordinate 27,833,471 of OZ019973.1, read as the reverse complement.
GATGCTCCAACACCGGATCCATCGAGAACGCTGCTTTTGTTTCGCACCTGCGGTCCGGAGCCGACCGTTGATGGTGGTGGTGCTGCCGCCGCCGCCGTCGCTGCCTGGACAACCTGAGACACATCCAAAAATACCTATTATTAATTATTATTCAATTTTCATATACGTACATTTATCTCAAACGAAGCGCTGTATATTTATCATGCTATTTCGGGGATTAAGGATGTCCCGAGTTGAAAATTAGACCCTCTTCAAAACCGAAATGTAGCACTCCCGCGGGGTAAACGGAACCTCCATTCCTTTGACACTCGTCAAAACCTCCGAAAATGGAAAATATTATCCGAATGGAGTAAACGAAGTCTACTGTAGACTGAAATTCTTACATTCAGAAAAAGACTTGGTTAAAAACGTCATCAAGAAAACTTGGTAGATACAATCAAATTATTGGTTGATGTAACCAAGGGTTTGGTAAGTCAACCAAGTATTTCGAACGTCTAACCAATAACTCGGATGCGCCTAAAAAATTTTCCATTTCCTTGTTAAAATTTTGAACCAAGATTTCAGTAAGCTTAACTAAGCTTTTTTTCTCCGTGTATGTTTGGACCTCCAATTAGGTTGTATAGAGTGAGATGAGGTTCTTAGACCCTTGTACACCGAGAGAAAAATATAGTTAAGGCATCGAAAATAGTTTGGCAAAAAAACCCAGACAATAGACATAGTAAATGGGACCAATCCTGGAAGTTTAGAAATGTGTACTAATACCGTGAATAGAAACGCGATGCACGCGGAGGGGCGCTCGCAAAACGTCTGGGCATTTTTGGGCAACTTTGAGGTTATGACGGCAAATGTTAAACGATCGACGCTACACGGGAGCTGTATATCTTTCGTAAATCTAATGTCGTACTAAACTACAGACATCTTGCAGGCTGTCAATAGATTTTGCGTTATTTTTCGTAACGTGAATTGCTTTAACCTGTATGCGTATGAAGATTATTCCGAACATTTGTGGGCGCAAAATATAGAGAAGTATGAGATGCGTTGTATAGCATTGTACAGCAGCGTAAATAGTACAGCGGGCGACGCCTAGTAAATCTTTACTATCTTTGTATGTGTCTGGAAAAAAATGCCATTTTTCCACTTTGGATTCCGATTACTATACGAATCTGGGAATGAGTACTATATATTTCTCTCGGTGGTAATAGGCGGTAATAGGCGTAATGCCTGCAGACGGGGGGAAATGCAACATAAAAAAAATAAAAATAAATTTCTCGGTGTAAGGTAAACGTACCAATGGTGGGACAGGTCCCAATTGAGGGACACTAAAAGGATATTTGTAGATACTAAGAGTTTAATGGATAAAATATTAAAAAATAACTCTTCCGATTGTATCTGTTATATATAATTAACATACGTGAAAAAATTTCATGTTTTTCATCGTAAATTGAAAATGTAAATAATAAGTATATTAGCGGATCTATGGTGTTCGAGCTTTTTCAGCAAATTCCTAAACCAATTAGCTAAGGAGAGCCGAATAATCATTAATATGATACCCCGGAGATTATAGTTCGTTCGAGACTTTCCATAGGTATTTCAAATTCAGAAATTCTTAAGGTTTAAGATTACACTGTCAAATGTTACGTACAATATCTTAAAACTCGTAATTTTTGTGTCCCGTTATTGGAGCTGACCGAATATACGTTGGCACCACCGTCCAACGTATGTTCCGCGACTGGGGCAAGTAGTAAGCAATCTCGCTGCGACCCAGAGCCGGGACACAATCGCACGATTGACATTTTGACGCGGATGTTGGGTTATGCGGTAGCAAAAACTTCATTGATAATTTACTAAAAAATATATATGTATTTTATAAACATATATGTTTTATTTATTGCATCATAGGTGTATATATGTGTACCGCACATTTTTTGGCATTTCTTTTCAAGCAGATGCATTAAAATTTGTAGATGTCCACCGACACGCACATTTGGTGTCCCGGCAGCGGGACATGCACAAAAATACCCGTCCCGGCACTGGTACATCTGCACTTTTCAGCGTTTTAATCAATAACTATTTATCAAACAATCAGAAATATTTTTATTGTATAGTTTTTGGAAACTAGAAACTCTAATCTTGCAATTCGTTACCACCATTTGCAAAATAATTAATATAAGCATGCGGAAATTGGCATATAAAACAGACACCGCCTTAAACGTCCCGCCATTGGTACGTTTACCTTATAAACCTCCAAAAGTGGCATATTTTACCCATTTTGCTTCCTTATAGAGGAAGCTTTGTTTTCGTGAAAATTTTTTTTTTCGAGATTTTCATGTCAGTATGCTTAAAATTGTCTAAACCGTCGAGAAAAGTGATTTAGAAAAAATGTATGTATGGATGTGTGTGTGTGTGTGTGTGTGTATGTGTGTGTGTGAACGGCATTCAAAATTCAAACTTGCATATCTCAAGAACGGCTTTAACATTCGGTCTAAAATTTGGCACGCATGTGCGGCAGGTATACGCCATTGCTTGCGATAATTTTCAAAAAAATTCAAAAATATGTTCAAATTTTATTTAACTTTGCAATTTTCGAAAAATGTCTGTACGCGCTCTAGCTCCCGCAAATTTTTAGCTATAGAGCTAAATAATTTTTTATACATAAAGCAGCCTTAAAGAAGGATCGGTATTGAATTGGGGGCGAATCTACAAATAGGTTCCGTTTTTATGAGATTTTGAATTTTTCAAAAAATTTACGTTTTGCTCTAACTCCTGTAAAATCTCACGAAATCAATTGATGTTTTCTACAGATGAAGAATAACATGCAATGCTGCTATGTACCAAATTTGGTGATGATCCGTAAAGGGGTTCGGATTATATAGGATTTTGAATTTTTTGAAAAATTTATGTTTTGCTCTAACTCACGTTAAACATTAACAAATCAGCTGAAATTTTATACAGACAATAAATAATACTCAGCGCTGCTACGTACAAAATTTGGTAATGATCGGTAAAAGCGATTAAGATTTTACGTGATTTTGAAATTTTGAAAAAATGATCATTTTCTTATAACTCAGGTCAACTAACAATGAATGAATTAAAACTTTTTCGAAATGAAAAATACAGATGAAAAATATTCACTGTTGCTATGTACCAAATTTGATGACGATCTGTAAATGGGTTTTGATTTTGGAGCAATTTGAGATTTTTCATGTTTTAACAGATTATAGTTTAGAACGATTTCATAAAGGGGACGAGAGATTTAAACACGTGTACAGTTTTGTAAATATGAAAAAAAAAAAATTGAAATTTAATCACGTAAGCGTACTTTTTTGTGTGATCGCACTCATAACTACCAAAACTAACGTGAAAAAGTAACGAAATAAGTTGCAAAATTGAACTTCGTACATTCCTTTGTCATTAATTTACATTTTTCACAAAGCTTCCGCTATGAGGAAGCCAAAATTAGTAAATAAGCTTCATAGAGATCGCTTTGTGAAAAAAAAAAAAAAATAATGAGGAAGCAATGTGCAAAGTTCAACTTTGCAACTTTTTAATTCAACGAAGGGTGTTTGAAGGGTTTAAATTTTAACTCGGGGTGATCCTTGCAATTGTTTATATGAAAGTATTAGCGAAATCGAAAATCGCCAAAAATAAATCCTTCAATTTTTTGTTGTTGTCAGTTTCAATTTAACCCTTCGTCACTCTTTGTTATGTAAATCTTTCACGCGGACGAATGGCTCTCATGCTACGCCCGCTGTTATTCTCTCACTCTCGTTAAGCGAAAGCGGAAGCTGGAGCTCGGGGAGCGCGACTCAGTGCTCCACGAATGTTGCACGCAATTTTTCGCTGTTTTCGTTCGATCGGACAAATCGCCACTCGTTGGAGCAATTCATCGTGCCTCATAGCCTATTTTTCGTTAGCCGCTGCAATATTTATACTGCAAAGCCTTTAATATCGAAACACGTATATATGTTTTTCTCTACCTCTCGTATTGTCGCGATAGTACCTATATACTATAGCGATCAGAGCCACGCCTCGCGACTTTTCATAGAAACTCTTTTTCCTACCTATAAAACTTGATTTTACAGCGAAAAATATAAGGCATTCCATATCGAGCAGAATTGTAAGCTTCCATTATTGTTTAACATAAAAATTCATGACAACACCGCTCCCACGGTAATAACATCAAGGGCTTATAAAAAGATCTTTAAACTTTTGAATTGCGGCAAAAAAAAAAAGCTTTCAATAAAATAATTCTGAATTTTAATGAAAATTTGGTTTTCAATAACAATTATTTAACCAATTGTACGATGAGTGTTTGTAAAATAAAATGACACAAGTATTATCAGATCCGTCTTTTTCGTATATTTATTACATTCAGAGAAATCGTAATAGTACAGTCAACTATAAAGTGAAAACTATTAATTTTTAGTCCATACAACTATTTTCATAGTTACGGTAATCATAAAAATAGTTATGGTAACTATTTGGTAGTTATATTAATTATTTGATAGTTGTGGCAACTATTAAAAAATTGATCGTACGAACTAGAAATGAAGAGTTGTCACTTTATAGTTACTAATGCTATCATTTTCTCTCAGTGCATGTACATTGTTATTTGTTATGAATAATATAAATATTTGCTTATCGTAATAGCATCGATGTGGAAAAAAATGTTGAAAAATAAAAAAATTTAGTTATGACAATATTTTTTGCCCGATATGTCAAGAGTTTTATTGGAATACCGTCGAAGAGAGAGTTTTCACGGTAGCGGAAGCTGGAGCATCGAGTGCTCGACAGTTAAAAATGCAGAAGGTGGTTCGCGAACCGCGGTGGCCGGAACTATCGAGTGCTCACGATCGGGAAGCAAAGGGGGCCGAGGAGCTAAGAGACGAGGCGGTGGTGGCGCATCGATCGTTTCCGCAAACAGACGATGAAATCGCTTTCTCAAATAATTTATGACTCGACCATTATCGAACGTGGAAGGCACGCGAGATTTTATGGTAAGCGCAGTGAGAGAAGCAACCCGCCACCGGCAAACCTTACCGTTGCCAATCGTGCTTCTTCTCTCTATTTCTTCAAGCTCTTCGGGCCCCTCCTCGTTTTCTTATTCTCTTCGAGAGCTGTATGCTCGGTCTTGGCAAACATCGCTCACCACGCAACCACCAACGCGTTCAACCCTATCCTCTTCAATGTCCGCCAAGCTTCTCTCGTCTTCCCATTCGTCACTATTGCACTAAGGATAGAAAAACCGAAGGTCACGAACGGAAAATGCGCGAGCATTATTGAGTTATCAGGATGAAAAGTCGCCCAACCGTTATTGACAAAAATTCTTCTAAATATCTATCATTTTTGCTTCCTCATAGAGGAAGCTTTGTTTTCATGAAAAATTTTTTTTCGAGATTTTTATGTCAGGACACTTAGAATTGTCCAAAACGTGCAGACAAGTGATCTAGAAAAAATGTCCGTATGTGTGTGTGTGTGTGTGTGTGTGTGTGTATACAACTCCGAAAATTCGAACGCCGATAACTCAAGAACGGTTTTGTATATCGCGCTCAAATTTGGCACACATGTGTAGCAGCAGACCCTCTTCAACTGTAGCAATTATCGACAAAATCTGTGCGAAAATGTCGATTTTATGCCGTTTTGAATTTTTTGAAAAGAGGACGTGGTCGCTCTAACTTTCGTAAAATTTAGTTTATTTTGCTAAATACTTGGTTATAAGAGTAGGTGCACTCAATGCTGTTTAGTATTTAATTCGGCTCGAATCGGTAAAGTGGTTCAGATTTTATGGAATTTCGAATTTTTCAAAAAATTGACATTATCGGTCTATTTTAACTTTTGCAAAACTTGAGATAGCGAGCTCAAATTCTGTATATAAATGAAACAATATTCAGCCATTATATATGTATAATTTAGTGACAAACGGTATGAAATTTGTGATTTTATGGAATATTGAATTATTTTTAATAATATACGTTATCACATTTACTTTCGGAAACGCTCTAATAATACCGAAATAACGGAATAACGAAATAGAAAAAGCGGATTCACAATATGTTTACTTATCTAATTTAAACAAGGATGCAAAGTAGAAACTTGCATATTGCTTCCTCATTATTTTTCGCTTTTTACAAAGCTTCCTCTATGAGGAAGCCAAAATTGAATAACATACTTTTTTGCTTCTTCCTTGAGGAAGCTTTCTAAAAAGCGAAAAATAATGAGGAAGCAATATGCAAGGTTCTACTTTGCATCCTTTTTCCTTAGCCGTTTAACTAAAAAATATTTATCCAAGAGCATCTACGGAAACTTGAAAAAAAGTTCAAAAAGGATGCAAAGAAGAACTTTGCACATTGCTTTCTCGTTAATTTACATCTTTCGCAACGCCGCCTCTATGAGGAAGTTTCTTTGTTTTAGTTTTGGCTTCGTCATAGAGGAAGCTTTGCGAAAGATGAAAATTATTGACGAAACAACGTGCAAAGTTTTAAGCAACGTGCAAAATACAAAATAAAGAAGTACGAAAACAAAAATTTTCATACATTCAAAATTCTATAAAATCTTAACCGCTTTATGTATTTCGCTTAAATTCAATACCGATTGTCATTTTTCATTGCTTTATACGTCAAAAACTGTTTAAGCTCATTATCTAAAAAATTGTGGCAGCTAGAGAACATACCGAGATTTTTTGAAAAATTCAATGTCTTATTAAATCTGAACCACTTTACCAATCTTCACCATATTCGATATCTACTACAACTGGATGTTAATTTTACCTTGCAAAAGATTTGAGCAGGTTTGGTCGAACTTAACTTGAATAAGAACGAAAACAAAATTTTCTCGAAAATTCAAAATTTTATAAAATCTAATCCGCCTTATGGATTTCGCTCAAATTCAATACCGACCTTCATTTTTCATTTCTCTATTTGCCCAGAACTATTTAGATCATTAGTTAAAAAATTGCGGAAGCTGGAGAACATACAGAAATTTTTCGAAAAATTGAAAGGCTTATAAAATCTGAATTTATTTAACAATTTTTTCGAAAATGTATACATAGGAAGGGGCGTTGCTCCTCCACCAGCGTGCCAAATTTCAGCTTGATTGTTAAAGCCATTTTCGAGATACAGCGGTTTGAATTTTGCAAGCGTGCCACACACACACATACATACATACATCCGGGGATTTTTTCTAAACCACTTTTCTCGACGTTTTGGACCATTCTGAGTGTCCTGACATGAAAAGCCCGAAATTTTTTTTTCTTACGAAACCAAAGCTTCCTTTATGAGGAAGCAAAATAATTCCATCAAAATATTGTCTTACAATTTTCCTTAATATATATATATTTTAAATTATTCACAACAACAAAAAAATATAATAATATATACATTTATTTGATAAACGAACGAGGAAATTCGAAAGAAATCCGCTTTATTAACCTCCTCAAAAACCATACTTGTTGGTTTTTTTTATGACGCCGTGGCGCAAACGCAATTGCTTTTCATGGTACATAAGAATGGTTTCACAACCAACGCGTATAATTTAGTTTAGTTGTTCTTGTAGCATAAAATAAGCTCCTGCATTTTGCGAAGTGGATATTTCAGCGTGAGACGAAATATCTTTCCTCCTTTATGATAACCTCTGCGCCAGCTTTGCAAATAAGGCGGCCATGTGTATATTCCGAATAGGAATTGCAGTCACGGATCGGAACGTGAATGGGAAAAATACGGAACGAGACATTGTTTGCATCGCATCAGGCATAGACGTTTCTCGAGAAATTCGAGTCGTTGAGCTAGGGGATCGCGTGCTTGCTTGCTTGCACACAGCGTGCTAGCATCGCAGTTGCCTCGATGTTTCCTCCCGTCTCCTTTTCTGTCGAAAGCGTCTTCTCTCTGTGACTGGAAATTTATTTTTCCGCTCGACAGAGAGATGCGAAAAGTTGAAAAAATGAGAAAGAGAAGAGAGAAGAGAGAAAAGCGAAAAGATGAGAGAGGCTGAGAGAGTGAATAAAAAAAAAAAGGTATGGAGTTGAAAGGTAGGAAATCGCGCACTGTTCGTCGGTGAGGAGAGAAAGATATTCGCCTCTGGTTACAAAGAAACTTCACGAGGACGACCCAATTACATTGGAGAGGCGTGGAAAGAGGACTTCTATTAGACATATGCAAATAAAACGAGAACGTCTCTTGATTCTACCACCTCTCGAGAAACTCAAACTGCCGAAAGAAAGAGAACAGAAGAAGAAAAGAGAAGAAAAAACACACAGAGATGAGTAAAGTCAGCTATTCTTTTGCCATCTTACTCAAAGTAAAGTTCGATAATGGTACAAAAAGGGTAAAAAGTAGAAAAGAAAAAAGGAACCAATGAAGGAATTACGAAGAGACGAACCATTGGTGACTAATTACAAAGGGATGTACTTGGTCGTACTTTTGCTATGTCTCTGCAGTTTTGTCGAATATGAACAGAACGATTTTTCTTACTCAAGTACTTGAAACTTGAGAATAATTTTACAATTTTAGAGCTATGATTAAAATAAATATAAATGGCTATTCTTTGTTCGGTAATGAAAAATCGTAAATAATAGTGAAGAAATAATTTGTATTTTTTGTATACTCGAAAAATTGGTGGACGTAATAATTTATTTAATAGGGAGATTAAAGGGAAGGTAAAAAGTTGTATTTTTTTAACTTATTCTAATCTATTACAAATGATAAGAAAAAAGTAACCTAATGGACATTTTCGGTGTTAAAAATTAATTTTTATCAATTATTATGTTTACATGGATTTACATTTCTAATAAAATGCCACTCTTTACCAGAGTTGTAAATGCCTAATACTTATAGAAATAATGATGATGATACGATCAGCTCTATAATTATGATTTTATAATTATAACATGTAGCGATTGTAATACGATGATAAAAATTTGGAATGGCTGCAAAGATTATTATTTTTCAATCAAAATTCACGGTAATACTTTCGAAAAAATGGAAAAAAATAAGTAACGCATTCCTTATTTTTTCCATTTTTTTCACTATTTCTAGCGAAAATGAGTATTTTTTACAGCTATTCAAATGTTTACACTCTATTTTATAATCACTACATATTATTATTATGAAATCATAATTACAAAACAAATTGTACTGTACTCATGAATTAATGGAGATTTACAACACTACTCTTTACGAAATGTTTCAATATAGATTTAAAAAACCGATTACAATTAAAAACCTATTGTTAAAAAGCCTTTCACAATATTATTAAATTGATATATATATATATATATTTTTTTTTTGTTGTTAATTATAGGAAAAAAAAAATTTGAGGCTCGAGGGAATATTTTAGGGCAGAAAAAGGATCGCAATGTCTCTGGCTGTAAGAAATAACGTGACTCAGGCTTTTCGACATCGTCCAAGTCGAGAAAACCGCAGGAAGCTTCGGTAGCATTGCTATCGGAAGATCCTGAGCGCAGGGAGGAAACGAAAGCTGGTATTGGGTCTTATCAGTTGGACTCCCTTACCGGAACGTTGGTTTCATCGATTTACTTTACGAAGGTAATGGTTGGTTGGACGCGAACTAATTCGCGGCATTAGACCGAAAGATAGTATCAAGATAGCCAACTAGGGTAGCGACGAACGATATCGATTCGTCAGCCAGATCTAGCTTGACGACCTCTGTTCCCTTGAAACTGTAGACAATCGAGATAACATGCTATAAAACGTATACACCAAAAACACGATTTTTTTACCTCCCATTCAAAAAATATATGTATATAACCAAAAATCCTAATAAAAAAACG